>VXAY01004954.1:41281-86478 GCA_013399855.1 Oxyruncus cristatus
AGGCTTCTGGAGAGGGGTGGGTTTTTTTTTTTTTTTTTTTGGAGACAACAGCCTAGTGGAGTGGGTTTTTTTCCGAAGCTGAATTAATCTATTTCAACAGAGTCCTACTAAATAATTTTGTTTTAACAGGTAAGATTATGCAGCTCAGAGGTGAGACATAAATTACTAAATTGCTTGAATAACCCTTTTATGGAAAGCAGATAGTCAGTTAAAAATAGTAGAAAAAGAAATTAAAATTATATAAGCAAACAATTTTGATTAACACCTGCTTCATGACGAAGCTGAAACCTATTCTGACAAACATTAATTGGCACAAAGTCAATACAGAGAGGCATGAAAGAAAGGCATATATATATATAAAGATGTATAAGTAGAGGTACTTAGTTGATACACTGTTCAATTGCAGGATGAACAGTATTATTAATTTATCATACAGCTTTCTTACTCCTGCTCATTCATCTGCCCTGTCTGAATTAGTTCACATGGTTGTAAGCCAGATCTGGAATATGCCTTCACATGTCATTATTGTCTGTCTAGTGGAATGAAGGAACTCATCTCATGACAAAATGGGCTCACATTAAAAAAAAATATTATTTTTTGAACTCATTTTAAGTTCTTGAATCACAGACCTGGCTATGTAGCGAACTTAGATGCAAGCCAAAATATCTACTTCCCCCATGTAAACACTGTCAGGATCTGTATTACTGCAGCTAGTCTGTTTTAAAGAGAAAACTGTGTTAACATCAAAGCACTGTCATTTCTTGTTGAAGGCACACGATACCACATAGTCAGAGGTACTGGACAGGTACAACAAATGCCTATTTATAAATACAAAATTATGCAAATTACTTTATTTCTTCAGGCCATGGGCCTATAAACAGGTAGATTCTATCTCTGACTGTGTTTGGAAGAGGAAAGGTAAAAGCAGTGCAAACATGTCTGATACTCCATCCTGATAAATGTGTAGCCTCCAACTCTATGGAGTGCAAAGCACTTCCTACTGTTATTAATAAACCTCAGTGGATCTGTCTTCCAAGTACTTAGCAAATTCTCCCTTGAACGCATTTGAACTTGTGTTCACAATATCCTTTGTCAAAAGGTTTTGGGAGTGATTTTGTCAAAAGCCCTTAGGACAACCAGACTATAAAAAATGAACAACTTTATGAACATGTTTGTTGATTCCTTCAAAAAAATCCCCTGATTATATACAAGAATGGGGTCCACTGTCCATCTCTTGATGTTCTGTGAGGTTTAAAGCTCTTAATTTTTCTTTCTGTTCTAATTTTTCTTCTTTTGTTGTTGTTTTTTGTTGTTGTTTGGGTTTTTTTGTTTGTTTGGTTTTGGCTTTTTTTTTTTTTTTCTCTGGTTTATTAACACAGTCTGGTTTTTTTAAAAAAAAAATATTCAATATGATAAAAAATTCATATCCAAAATTCTACCTTTTTAGAGAGTCCCACTAACAATACTTTGGGCAATGGCTGTTAATGATAATAGTCTGAACTCTGTCACTTGGCAGTTAAATTCAATTACTGAACTTGTAACTGGAAGTTAAATCCCAAATACTCTTAGTGTGAAACTCCTAATCTTATTTGGTTGATTTTACTTTTTCTTGTTTCCTGTCTCTCATCTGGTCTTCCTTTATCACATCACACCCAACAGACTAGGAGTCATTTTGATGCAAAAACATAGATTTTCCTATTTTGGAGGTGTATTTTGTTTTTGAGATTGTAATGAGGGTAAAAGTAACATGCATATGTAATCTCACTGCTTTGCTCATATGGTGGAATGTGATACAAAAGGAGTCCCAGCAGTGATGGCCCTATTACATGTTCCCTCCCCTCTCTCTTTCACCTTTGAATTTTTCAGTGCACTTGTCTGAGGCTTAAGTATTACATTAACTGAAATTAATCAAACCATTTTCCAAAGCTATAGGCAGTAGAGCATAACCATAGCTCAGAAATGAGTGGTCTTTGTATCCTTCCTGTGGTTCTGTTTAAATATGTCAGGAATGGACAATGAAAATTGGCTCTGGCACCTTCCCTGGCTATTATAAAAGGTCAGAAACCCATAATGAAATGAAGCACCACACAGCAGCTTTTACCATCTGCAGAGCTTTCAGACCTCTGCTAACTTTATGGAGATTGGCCAAAGCCTAGGGAAGACAAGATCCCAACTGAAAATATGCATCTATGCTTAGACTAGAAGGAAAGTATTTTATAAGTAATGATGAAAAAGCAGTCAATGAAAAACATAGAGAAACCAAGAAAATTTATTAAATATAAGCAGGGGTACTTAAAAATTCTCTGGAAAAAAAATAAGGCAGGAAGAGATAACAGTGGGCTTGTGGAAAACAGCCAAGATAATCTGTAATATATATTTGTATTGGACAGAAAGTCTTCAAAATCAGAATGATGTTACCTTGCTATAAAACTTTGAAACCTTCTGGCTCTGAGGTTCTTCTCCTCTCTTCCAGTACTTTGTCAAGACTGATGAATCATGTTACATTTACTGCAGCTAAAATAAACTTTATATTTTAGAACTTCAGTTCTTTTACATTTCCTTTTCTCATGGATTTTTTAATGGGAAGATTTATACATACTGAGATTAATGTGCAACCAAACTCGAGAATTCATGGCTGAATATTTGTCATTTTGAAAAAAATTGTAAATAACTGGAAAGGCAAATTTATCTTTGTAGCCTTTCAGTATAATAGTTTTGGCTCTGCTTTTTATTTAAATGAGTCAGATATAGCTGCACAGTAGCAAAATTATATAGGCCATACAGTATCTAACAGTGAATTTTTTCTTTGATGCAAACACAAGATAATAGAAGGTGAAAAGTGGCTGTTGTTAATGGCACTAAAAACAATGATTTTGGAAAGAAAAGGAAAGAAAAAAAATTCAACAAATTGAAAACTGTAAAGAAAGTAAACAATTTTTTTATTATAACTGAAAAGGGAGAAAAATGAGGTAAACAGTAGAAGAGATCAGCCCCACTATAGAGAATATATTGGGTTGACTGTTATGTATACTGTTGCTGCATGAAAAAAAAAAGTCAGTAAATCAAGTGTAAAAATACTGTTTAATTTAGTCCCTTTGAGAATCTTACAGTGCTCATTCCAGATTCTGGAGCATACACGAAAACCAAGAATAATGAGAAAGTTTTTTGGGAGCTAGGTCCAAGTCTTGTATGGTGTCTCTCACCATGGAGTTTCTTTTGTGATTCCTTGTAGGATATCACCACAGTTTACCATCTTATCTCTGGAAAAAACCCTCAGTAATATTAATGCCCTGCCAGCCCGGGTAGCCTGAGGATAGAATAGAATGTTTCACTATGTGGGAACCTATAATGATCATCTAGTCCAACCACCTGAGCAATTCAGGGCTTATGAGAAGTTAAAGCTCCCTGTAAACCTCAGCAGTAGTGGAAGGCATGGCACTGGGCCAGGTGTCCTGGAGGATAGAGAAACAGGGATGCGCAGATTTTTCTGGCAGGTCCTTGTCTGCTGTCAACATGGGTGCTGCCAGGACTCAGTACACAGCATTGTACCACCACAACACTGAAAACACATCAGTTGTGACTTTTCCTATACTGTAGTAGATTAAGTAGTGTTTGCTCTGGTTCAGGGATTAAGCTGAGTTAAATGGAGGGATAGTGTTTACTGTACTACTAAAACACAGTAGCACTGGTCTGAGTCATTGTATCCAGGCTTCTCTGAGCAGGAAATCAACTGTAAAACAAAGTGTTCGCTGCATCATTGCAGCTAGTCAGGTGTGCTGGTGGGTGCAGAAAAACCTGCTTTTCTCATTCTGCAATAAGTGGAGGTTTATATCCATGTGATAAAGACAGTTCTAAACTCAGAAGTTTTTCAGAAATAAAAAGAGATTGACAGGGAAAGAACCTGATTTTTAGGGTGCCAGGGCTTTAGCACGTCCTCCCACACACATATTCACAAGGCAGATCTGCCTCACTTGAGCTATACTGCACAGTAGGAAATTATCTAGAACTAATTCTACTATGAATGTTGTCAGGGCAGATATTTTTCCTTGTGACATCTAATATCCCAGCATATCTGTTAATCATGCAGGCAGCATGAGCTATTTCTGCATTGCGAAGGAATACAAGGTAACTATGTTATTACCACAGACTTGTTTTCACCAGCTGCATGTGTTATTTAAAGCTAGGTTGTATGTAAAAAGCTGGGCGTGAAAGGGTATGACAAACAAAACTCGATTATATGTCAGGCCTTTAAATAAAATAAATTCTGCTCAGTTGAAATGTGCACATGCAAATTAGTCACTTGGTATTTAACTAACATAGTAATCAATTTAAAGGCTCCAGACATTTGAGATTTTATTTATCCATTTATTTCCTACTGCCCATCTGGTGTGCATGCCTGAAATGGTAATGCTCTACAAGCCAAATGAGAAAAGCAAAAAGGCAAAACCAAAAAACTACAGAAAGCTAGATTCACTCTATAAGGTCTCCTCTTCAGAACACCTGAGATGGAATTGCCTAATTTTTCAGTATGATAAGGATACAAAAAATAGCTTTATTTTATTTATTATTATTTAGGAAATATTCAAAGATTCTGAAGATCATTCAAGTAAAGCGCAGATGGTTCTCTTATCTGTTTATCATAACATATCAACCTGACCTGGTAATGTATATGCCAATAACTGCAACTAATTTTGGAATTAATCTTTTCATACTAAGTGTCAGTTATTCTTATTACAGGCAACAGAATTAAAGATAGGTAGCATTTTTCAGGGTTCTGTTCCTCTAAAATTATTTTGAGGTTATGTAGACCTCAAAACTAGTAAGCAGTGACTTTAAAAAAAAACAACAAAACACAGCCAGAGGAATAAATAGAGATCCACTTTTACAGTATCTCAACAACGGCAGCACTTGTCCAATGGTGGTGTTGGACATTACCTGTATTTTACATGCAACAATAGCCTAAAATCCTGGAACAGTCCTCAGAGAAGGTTTTGGAAGGCATGTCAACCTGCTGCCCACCAGAAGTCAAGGGAACCAGATGTCTTTTGTATATCCTGTCTTGTTCAATCATCAAATGCCTAACAAGTCTGTGCTAAAGGAAGTCTCAGGCTCAAGAAAGTGGGTGGAAAACACTTTCTGTCACATAAATCTGTTTTCATATTATTGTTTACACTTTAAGAAAGGTAAAAATTATTGGCATGTCGAGAAAGTAAATTTTCATTTCATATCTAGACTACTCAATATGCTCTGTAACTGAGTACTGCAATACTGAGGTGTATGACAAAGCTTGCAGGAACCACAACTGTATTTTCCTAAAAAAGTTATTGCTGCTTATTTTGGGACAGAAAACAGACTGTGAATTTTCTGTGCAAGCTGTGCTTTCCAGTTACAATGAAGGAGGCGCTGAGTTACAGAAAAGAATGAATTTTGATTTGCAAAGCTGTCTTATGTATTTGTTATGGTCTAACATAAGAAGTTCTGAATTCAGGCAAACACCTTTAGGCAGACCTGTACTGGTCTGTACAAGCATTATAGCTTTGCAGCTGCCACTTGGCTCCACTCAGATCCCTTTGGTTGCAGTGTATGGCAAGCAGCATCCAACTTGAGCTCATGGATTCTGCTCTGTCAGTTAAGTACCTAACTTCATTTGTAGTTGAGTGCCAGGTTTTCAAAGGAATATATTCAAAATCTTTTTCAAATGAAGAGAAACTGTGAGGCAAATTTTTTTTTAAAAATGTTTGTCTGTGAAAAATAGAGGAATTTAATCAAAAGTCAGCTAATGAGTAGCTTCTGTTAATAAGACTTGACTGTAGTTCTTGCAGTTGTAGAACAGCCCAGAAAATACTGCTGAGAAGAAATATGTATCTCTACTTTATACCAGAACTACAAAGGTGAGGTAAAGCTTTTTTTTTTTTTTTTCCCCACTACTATTTTGTTCCTTTTTTCATCAGAAAGCTTGCTTATCTGAAGCACTTGAAAGACTCCCTTACTTGAAATATTCAAGAACCATCTGGATGCAATCCTGTGCCATGTGCTCTAGGGTGACCTTGCTAGAGCAGGGAGGTTGGACCACTGTAGTCCCTTCAAACCTGACCAACTCTGTGATTTTGTGATTCTGTAACTCAAAATTTTTTAATAAAAACTAATTATGAACTGTAAAGTTATCCATGTTTGCTTTCGCACTAGGCACATTTTTCCTACATCAAAAAACCCTGTCTCTTCTTTATACAAATAAATTGAAAAATAATTAAAAAAAATTTATAGAACCTAGTTGTTTCAAAAATTTTCTTATTTTGGTAAGGGTAAGTAGTCTCACTTTTCAAATTCTCCTTATCTAATATCATACAAGAGCCCTCTATTGTAATTTTATGTAATACAATGCATCTTGTTTAGATTGATATTAATGGTTTTATAGTTGGAGAACAGAAGAGAATTGTGTGCAAGATGAAGGAACAAGACAATTTCTGGACTATAAGGAGCCTTTGACAACTTACACACCTTGGTACAAGCCTTGTGACTCTAAGCAATGAGAAGTAGGAAAAAATCCTATTCTTCCACAGCACTGCTTGCAGGTAGAGGAAGTCATGGGGACACAGTAACCACTATATCTTTTCAAATGGCACTGATTAGGGCCCTGCTACTGCTCTTGCCCAACAACAAAGAGCATAATTTAAAGCCATAGCACCAACCAAATGCTCTGAAATCAACTCAATAAAACTTACTTAAGTCTTTATATGGTCTCTCCATGTCCACCTCATTGGCAAAATGTGTTCAGATAAGGTTAAACAAGGAACTCAAGAGAAATATCTGTCATTCATTACTGCAAAAATTTATAGATTTGTGCTTAGACAAATCTGAAATTATTCTTTTAAAGAGTGAAACAGTGATTAAATTCAACCGGACAAACTCCTGCTTTGAGGGTACCTTTTTTATTTTGTCGTTTTTATAATAGCCCTGGGACTTTGTTTCTTCAACTGTCTCACACTGTCTGGAATTTAAGATCCTATCATCTGTGCAGTACTAATACATTTTTATGCAGGAAACCCCTGCTTACTACTGTTAAATCAGGAGGCCAGCCAACTTTCATACCCAGCTCCTTTAAAAACCTTTTGTATAAAGGACACTGTATGAAAGACCAGTACCAGTAAAACATTAATGACCCGTGCTTTCAATCTCAAACAGCAGGAACACACACATTCAAGCAACTCACTTTCCATCTCTGCTAGATTCTGCACCAACATGAGCATTTCTTTATATTATGTTGTATAAAGTATTTTATTTTGAGCAATACAAAATACAACACAGACTTCAGTGGGAATCCGGATATTAACTGTAGGTCTTTCTGATTAAAGCCATATAGTATTTACTGGCATAGCACTATCACAAAGTAATCAGAATATAAATGGATCCTCTTTGAGAAGGGTAGGAATTAAATAAACATTTTTTGGCCTTGGTTGTGGTGTTATTTACTGTAAATCCAGTTATGGGTAAAATTTGACATGTGTGATAATCATTACTGCTCTGGTGTCCAGCCATTTCTGATATAAGCAATAAAAGTAAAATTCTTTGCCTCCTACAAAATTTTAAAGACTTAAAAAGAAAGAAAAAAAAAGGCTAATTAAGTACTTGCAAAATATATGAGTCTTGTGACTTGGAGGTGATGGTTGCACCTACCAGGACAGTTAAAATAAAAACCTTTCTTGGATTTCGTGGGCAAGTGTATCTGCCTGAAGCAAAGAATAAAAAGGTGGTACTGGATCAGATTGAGGTTCAGTTAAACACCCAAGAACCACATCTGCGTGTGCTGTAATGTGTGCTAAAATGGCCAGAGAGTCTATAAATACATTAGTACTTTACTAAATGCAATTGGGCATCCTGGTTGGTCCTTTCTTTTCTTCCTCTGTGCCACTTCCACTATTCTGACAGCTGCAGGCAAGCTGAACAAAGCAAGTCCTTAGTGTTGAGCAGATTTCCCTGAAACTTTTTCACTGATAATTTCTCTGTGGATTCTCTTGAAGCTTTTCTTACAAGTTAAACTATACTAAGGATAGGTTAGCTATTTCTTTTATTTTCTTTTATTCTTCCTTTGTCTATTTGTAAGTGAGTGTCCATGCCCTATTATTAGGTCATGACTTTCTTTTTGTTAAATCTCAAGTGGCTACAGCTGCCCAATAAAAACAGGAGAAGAGAAAATAATTTCACTGGCTTTTACACCACTGAATAGATCTTTTCAGATCCAAGTGCCTTAATCACATGGAAACCAACAGTACTACATAAGATGAAACTCGCTGTCAGTGAACTATTTAAAGAGCAGTGCAGGTGGGATTGACAAGATGTTCCCTGCTGCAATAACAAGTAAGCAATATTGAGGATTCACATTTCTTTGCATTTTGATTAGTTGGCAACATATAACTGGTCTGAATAGAAAATACTGTGCTCTCCTACTTCTAATATCTAAAAGGCAGATGAAAAATAAGATCTGGATAGTTGTCATTATACACCTCAGCCCACAAACTGGTTAGATATGGCCAAACATAAGAGTAGACTGTTTTAATGGCTCTCTTTAGATGGCATGAGTGAGCATATTTATTGATATTAAATCTATATGCAAGCATATAATGTATTGCTAACATATGTAATACATAGACATTGATGGTGTCTGAGAGAGAGATATTCTATCTTGCTATAAAAATCTCTAATAGTGAACAGTGTAAGAGGGAAATATTGTTCCCTCATGATATTTTGTTGCAGACAGAGGGTTAAGGATTTTGTAAGCTGGATGTTACATTCAGGTCATTGTTTGGGAAAAGTTTCAGATGGATCTGTCCTTCATGAATTTGGCTTATGCCTTTTTGAAGAAGTTTTATGCTTTTGGGCTCTGTGCAGGGACTATCTCAATTTCTTTCAGTGCTGTGTGAAGAAGTCCTGCACTGAGGCACAAGATGAAGTAAATTTTCTCCATCTCATAGCAAGTGACTATGAACCTAAGCAAGTTTAGCTCTCTGTGTGTATCTCAGCTATTGACCCTTTCTCTAAATTCAACAGCAAAAATATTTGCAGCCCTATACTTATAATACTTTTGTCTTCTAAGTATCAGGAGCATTTAAAATGCCATAACACCTGAACGTATCAAAAGTAATAGGAACTTTATAAAGTAAATGGCTAGTACCAAATTCATCCCTTGTGTATCTCTGCTGAAATCAGTGAAGTAACATCAGGGAGGAATTTGGGCAATGATTTTTAAAACACTACCTAACACAAATTAATTGTACACCAATGGCTTTTAAGCCATGTTAGATAAGCTACACAGTCGAGGCTAATCTTATTATGGTGACATGGTAATATTAGAACTGCATTACAGAGAATTTAATTCTTCTCCTATGTGGCTTATTTAGGTGCCCATTATCGTCATTTTCTGCCCTACAGAAGTGCTGTAAAAGCTAAAAACAAACCCACTTACAACTGTCAGTTCAACTTAATCTTGATTTTTAGTGTAATGGTCAGAAGAGAAATACAATCAATAAGAAAAAGGCGGGTTCTATTTTCCATGCACCTCTGCCTTCCCAGCCACTCTCCTACCCTCCAAACTGTGTACTGAAACAGAGAGCAAACAGTTAATTTAGAAAAAATAATTAAAAAGGCCCGAGTTTGGAGAAATAAGCTAAGAAAAAATTGTAGCTCAATACATATATAAATCTGGAAATGAAAGAAAAACAGTAAGGGCATAAAAAAGAATTGATCTTTTTTGAGATGAAATGAAGGTGGGATTGTTAATGAAAGAGGAAAATATAGCTTGGTAATAGAGGTGCCCATGGCAACACTATGAATTCCACATCGTTAGGGCAGCATTAAGGTAGAAATGAATGTAGTCAGTGCATAGAAAGCCTTTTATATTTGCTTTTGATATTAGTTCACTATTTTATTGTTTCTCTCTAGTATTGAGAGAGTATGAGTATTGTTAGTCTATGCTGAATTGCTTCTTTAAAGGTCATCCTCTACTGAATGAATGTGAGAAAAAATTACTGGGAAAGAAATCAGAACAGAAGAACTGGGATATGGTGAACTAAAAGATGATGAAAGAATAAAGAGGTAGGTGTAAAAAAAATTGAATTTATTTATTTTTTTTTTACATATTTGCAGGGAACATGTCAAGATCCTGATTTTCAAAGTGTGTCCGATGACAGCCAACAGGATTTCCTTAGTAGCAAATTGTGCCTGACAAACTTGGTGGACTTCTATGATGGGATTACAGAGGTGGTGAATGAGGAAAGAGCCATGAACGTCATCTATCTGGATTTATGCAAAGTATTTGACACTGTCCCATATAACAACCTTCTCTCTAAACTGGAGAGACATAGATTTTAAGGATAAGGAATTGGCTGGATGGTTGCACTCAGAGAGGTGTAAGCAATGTCTCAATGTCCAAAAGCAGAACAGTGAAAGATGGCATTTCTCAGGGGTCAGTATTGGGAACAGCACTGTTTAATATCTTTGCTGGTGGCAGGGAGAGTGAGATTGAGCGCACCCTCAGCAAGTTTGCCAACAACACCCGGCTGGGTGGTGCAGGAGGGGGTGCCATCCAGATGGCCCTTGACAGTCTTGAGAGGTGGGACTGTGCGAACCTCATGAAATTCAGCAAGACGAAGTAAGTGTAAGGTTCTCTACATGGTTTGGGGTAATCCCAAACACCAATGCAAGCTGGATGGAGAATGTGATTTGGAGCAGCCCTACAGAAAAGGACTTGTGAGTGGTGGTGAATGAGAAGTTTAACATGAGCCGGCAATGTGCATTTGCAGCCCAGAAAGCCAGACCATGTCATGGGCTGCATGACATGAAAGTAGCGTGGCCAGCAAGTCAAAGGAGGTGATGCGGCCCCTTTACTTCTTTCTGGTGAGACCTCTACCATCCAGCTCTGGGGTCCCAACATGCAAAGGACATGGACCTGCTGGAGCAAGTCCAGAGTAGGGACAGGAAGATCAGAGAATCATAGAATCAGACAGGTTTGAAAGAACCTCTGAGATCATCAAGTCCAACCCTTGATCCAACACCACCGTGGTTACCAGACCACAGCACTAAGTACCACGTCCAGCCTCATCTTGAAAACCTCCAGGGATGGAGAATCCACCACCTCCCTGGGCAGCCCATTCCAATGCCTGATTACCCCCTCTGTGAAGAACTTTTTCCTAATATCCAACCTAAACCTCCCCTGGCAAAGCTTAAGACCATGCCCTCTTGTCTTACTGATAGCTGCCTGAGAGAAGAGACCAACCCCCACCTGGCTACAACCTCCTTTTAGGTAGTTGTAGAGAGAACTCTAATTATACATGACCAGAAGTCTGGAGCACTTCTTCTATGAAAACAGACAGAGAGTTCAGCCTGGGAAAGGGAAGACTCCTTGGAGACCTTATAGCATATTCCAGTATGCAAAAGGGGCTTACAAGAAAGCTGGAGAGGGACTTTTACAAGGGCATATTGTGAAAGGTCAAGGAAGAATGGCTTTAAATGGAAAGATTGTAAGCTTAGATTAGCTGTAAGGAAGAAACTTTTTACTGTGTTGGTGGTGAGACACAGAAGCAGTTTGGTCAGAGAAGCTGTGGATGCCCCACTGTTGAAAGTGTTCAAGGGCAGACTGGATGGGGCTTTGAGTAACGTGGTCTAGTGGAAGATGTCCCCGCCCATAGCTTCTGGGTGCTTTTGACATTAAATGATAGTAAATGATTTTTGATATTCAATGAAACTAAATGATTTTTAGGTTTCCTTTCAACACGAACTATTCTATGACTCTAAGATTTAACGATTGTTAAAGGTGTTGCTGAAATCCTATCTACTTTGCAGTCAGGAGTTCTGCTATTTACCTCACTGCTCTCGATCTGGCAGAACATGATGTTAGGATCTCATCTCAACCTGCTTTTAATATACATAATATACATGATACGCTTGAAAAATGAAGCACTGTCTATATTTTTTTGTTTGCTTTGTTGTTGGTGGTGGTGTTTTTTTCTAGGTTTTTTTTTTGGGTTGGGTTTGGTTTGGTTTTCTTGCCTTTTTTTTTAAATATGGAGGTGCTGAAAGGGAAAAGGTAGCAAATGAACAGGGTTTCTGACATGCCTGGATTAGGACTGGGCATTTAATCTGCAAAATAAACTCTTGCAGTGGGGAAAGAGTGTTGGAGGTGCCTGGTGCAAGAAGCTGCTTGTAGCGCAGTCAGACACGGAGTCATGCCAGGTTGCTCAGAGCTTCATGCCACTGGGACCTGTTGGGATATGAAATCCCCTGAAGAGAGTTGGAGCCCACACAGCCACCAGGCAGCTGATGCCACTGCTGACTTAACCTAGGAATGTCATGATCATAGTTTAAGAAGTACTTAGTGCAGGGAAAAATAGGAGGAGGTTCAAATGTGGGTTTTTTTCCCCCTCAATACTGCCTAGTTGTATTGATTAGACTAGATTGATTATTAATTGCTAAAAAGAAAATGCAACTGGAAGTATAATATGTGTCCATATTTTTGTACATGCTGATCCTTTCCCAAGTCCTCCAAAGACGGTGTTCTTCAACATGTTCATATTGGATGTCTGATGGCATGGTGTTCTGGCTCCTGCTTTTATTCCTTTGGTGTAAAATGCCCTATTACTCTATCACAGAATCACAATTTAAAGGTTCCTCAGCAAGGAGGGCCTGTGGCTTAGTGCAGAGAGTGAGGAAGGCATCTCTGTGGGATGTTAGGTCCTCATTTTAAAGCAGGAGGAGGAAGCTGGTGTGGGACTGCAAAAAGCATATTTTATCTATTCACAGACATCTGACATTTTCCTTGGGTATTAGAAGCGTTAACTTAGTGCATCTGGGTTTGCTGTAGCACACACTTGATGCTCTTCCCTTGAGTAAGATTTTCAGAGAAGTTAGAATTATTATAAAGAAATTGTAGATTTCAACCAGGCTGATAGGAAATAGCTAGATGGAAAAGTCAACCCAAAGCTTAGTAGTGGTCAAAAAGCCAGAGTGAATGTCAGGGATTATTAAGAAATGGATAGTGGAAGTTATTAGGCTGCTGAATGCACACCAATAGCTTGAATACTGTCTGTAGCTTAGTTTCTTACATCTTAAAGACACTGTAATAGAATCAGAAAAGTTTCAGAGGGAGAAGACGAGGCACACAGATGTACTAAAAAGTAACTGAGCAGAGCAGCTAGTGCTAAGGACTGTCCATCTACACTGTGTATAGATTGGAAGGTTTTGGTACAGACAAACACTTCTAGTATACACACAGTTCAAAGCTTTCTGCTTGGTGCAAACCCAGTGTGGGTGATTTTTTTGTCTGGAAGAAATCTAGTTCTTATGCTTTAAAACTGTTCAATGTGGAGTGAGTGGTACCAATAGGGGATTTGTTTCAAATCTGCCTTTACTGCTGGAATCAAAATGCTGTAGGTGCAGTGGAAGACTGATAAAGGATATGATATATCTTCCTCAGAGGGAACAGTGAAACTAAGCAAGCAGCTGGCTGTCCAGGAGGGAACCTAAGGGACCATTAAACTGTTAGATGGCATAGAAAATGAAAAAAGTCATTTACTGTCCTCTAGTAATTCTACTGAAAAAAACCCCCTATGATATACTTGATAAACCTAACAGGGGAGTAGTTGAGAACTAGCAACAGAAAGGGACTCTTATGGCAACAGGAACTTTTATGGATTCTAGAATTCTACATAGATTCAAGAGGTAATACATTAAATTTATGGAAAATAATTCATATCTAGAAATGCTTAGCTCTAGCTAAGCAAGTTTCTTAACTCAAAAGGGTGTAATCTCTGGGGTTCTTTGGGTTCTGCTTGCCCTGTCCTAGTGCTCTTCCACAACTTACATTTCTGCCCTGGGGCACTCAGAAAGAGGTTACTCAGTAAGACAGACCTCTAGTCTTACACTGTTTGGCTTTTCTTACAGTACTAAGTATTGGCATTTGATGTTCTTTGCATGTCAGTAGTACAGTACCTGTCTACTCTTTAGGTTCACAATTGCTCTTAATAATGGATTCTTATCTTAACGGTGTTTCAGGAGTAAAATTTCACTTTACTAAGACAGAAATAGTTGGAAAGACAGAAAAATTCCAAAACCCCAAGTATCATTTAGTTTTGTAGTGTCAGCAGTTCAGACTTAGACTGGATCTAAATTCACAGTTATTGAAGCAAGATTCAAAAAATAAGTGAATTGTTTCAAACTTAGAAAAGTAAAATTAAATTCTCTTAGTATGTGTTCTAAAACATTGGAATCAGAAAATAAATTTAGCCTTATTTGCCTTGGCTTTTAAGACGTGCTTTCTTTTATGCCTTGGATTTTTTTTTTTTCATTCTTTTGTGGAAAGATTTTTTCTTCCATCACAGCTTTGTTTTGTTAATTTAATTATTTAGAAAACAGCTGAGCATGACAACTTCCTCTGAATATACTGTCTTACATTGGGATCTCAATCTGTTTATGTTGATTAAATAACTATTGTTTTCACTGTACTCTGTACAAATAAAATTCATAATGTTCTAAAGTTTACAGAGTGACTTGAGAAGTGCAGAACTTACTGCATTAAGTTTAGGTTTGTCATGATTTTGACTACAATTGGAATATTTTATCCACTGTTTCATTTATTTACTAGTGCCTTTCAGGATAGAGAAGGAAAAAGAATTTATTTGCCATTGGCAGTAGAATTATGCAGTCATCATATCATAACAATTTAGTTTTGTTTAGTTTTAGATAGTAAAACTTTATTTATATTGACAGGTGATCAGTGAATATCAAGTAGTATTAAAGCCTTTATTTGAGTGAGATGTGAGGGATTATGAATACGTGTGAACCTAAAGGGTCTTCTGTGTCTCAGCCTTGTTAAGGAGAAAAACACAAGTCAGACAATAACACTTTGCTCCTGCATGTTTAATACTGTTGGTTATCTTAAGGTTTCTGACAGAGATAGGGATCAATGACTCTTGGTACCAGCTGGTAGATATTGGCCATTATTAGTTTTTCTGAAAAGGTTCTAACAAATATAATTTTTACTACACACCATTAGTTTGTTCTTTAGGTGTGTCTGTGCATATAACTAAATATTAACAATGTGCTTGTATTTAACTCATATTCTCTGTCCTTTTTACCAGAGAGAAGTATCTCAGCTGTGAGCAGTGTAAAGGAAAAATAGGAATTAATGAGATAATATTTAAATCATTAATATTCTATAGTCATTTCATATCAAGTGGAGTGGCAACCAGAGTTTTATCTGATGGAAAGCTATCATAATGTGCTAAATATATGAAGCTCTGAGCAATGTAGGATTTTAGGTAAAGACGATGATATGGAGCCTGAACTTATCTCAAGAGGCTTTGGTCCATTACAAACTTTCCTACTCAAACATATGAGTTGAATTTCCTTATGCAATGATGTCAACACATTTCAATGAACATCATGAATATTGTGAACAATCTTGAACTTGCAGAGAATCCTGAATTCATGGCCCTGAAAATGGGCAGATAGCAGCAGTGCAAAGAGGAATGCTAGAAACGAAATGTATACTTTAAAAAATGACCTACAGTTAAACATTGTTCTGTAATGTTCTGAAGACATAATTCAAAATTTGATTGTAAGAGTCAATGTTAGTAATATGCATTACAAATTTGGACTGACCACAAAAGTCTGCTTTCATTAAGAGCCTTATGTCCTAATGTGCAAGGCTGCAGTTTAAGTGATTTACAATCAGCAGAAAAACCTCCAGGGTCAATCCAAAGATATTTAATTCTGTGGTTATCTATTAATATTTCTTTTTTCTACCAGACAAAAGAGAACCTCAGTGTTATGTTTTGAGGTAGATTTACAAAAGTCAAAAATCTGTTTTAAAAACTGAGCTGAATCACAACCCTTCTATTTATTCAAATACTTATTGGATAATCCTGAAAAGAATGTGTGAAATATGAGAATTAATGAGAAGTGAAATGTACTTGTTCAACCAATTTTTCTTCCTGGTTTGTCACATAACCAATTTTTGTCATGTAAAATACTGAGATGAAATTACTGCCTCCATAGTCAAGGGAAGTGATACTTTCCCTCTACTCTGTTTTGATGAGATCCCGTCTGGAGTACTGTGTCCTACTCTGGGGTCCTCGTCGCAAGAAAGACACAGACCTGTTGGAGTGGGTACAGAGGAGGTCTGTGAAGATGATCAAAGAGATGAAACACAGAGTTGTGGTTGTTCAGATAACAGAAGGCCCCACATTATTATGGTCTCTCAATACTTTACGGGGGCCAAAAACAAAGACATTGTAATGGATTTGCCCTGGCCAGATGCCAGGTACCCACTAAAGCCACTCTTTTACTCTGTCTGCAACTGGATGGAGGAGAGAAAAAAAACAGCTAAGGATTCATGAGCTGAGATAACATCTGGGAGAGGTCACTTACTGATTACCTTCATGGGCAAAACAGACTCAAAGTGGAGATATTACTAAAATTTATTACTAATGGGATAGAAGCAAAAGAGTGCGAAATAAAGTAATCTTAAAAACACCTTCACCCCACTCCTCCTTCCTTCCACATTCTCCCTCCTTCTACCCAGCAGTGCAGGGGCACTTGGAATGGGGGTTGCAGTCAGTTGTTGTTTCTGCCGCTGCTCAGGAAGAGGAGTGCTTCCCCTGCTCCTGTGGGGTCCCTCTCATGGGAGACAGTCCTTGATGGACCTCTCTGGACTGAGTCCATCCTTCGAACAGCAACTCTTCCCAAACAGTTGTCACGTGGGTCACTCCTCCATGGGGTGCAGTCCTTCACAGATGAGCTGTACCGAGGTGGGTCCCCCTCAGGGGCCACAAGTCCTACCTGGGAAAAACCTGCTCCAGCATGGCCTTCCCTCTCCACGGGCTGCAGGTCTCCAGCAGGATCCTGCTCCATCTTTGGCCTCCCACGGGGTCACAGCCTCCTTCATGCATCCACCTACTCCAGCCTGGGCTCCTCCAGGGGCTGCAGGTGGGTCTCTGCACCCCGAGGGTCTCCCATGGGCTGCAGGGGCAGAGCTGCTCCACCATGGTCTGCACCACGGGCTGCAGGGCCTCAGCTCCTGCGCCTGGAGCACCTCCTGCCCCTCCTTCTGCACTGACCTTGGTGTCTGCATTGTTGTTCCCACGTTCTCACTCTGCTCTTCCCTGGCTGGAATTCTTTCTACGCCACAACCTTCTATTCTTAAACATGTTATCACAGAGGCGTCACTCCTAATTGGCTCAGCCTTGGCCAGAGGCAGGAAGTCCGTCCTGGAGCCGGCTGGCATTGGCTCCATGGGACAGGGGAAGCTTCTAGCAGCTTCTAACAGAAGACACTCCTGTAGCCTCCCCTGCTACCAAAAACAGTAGAACGGATTTTTCAGAGAAGTGGTAAGTGTCTTGTTCCTCAAACCATTCAAGGTCAAACAGGGCTATGAAAAAACTGGTGTAGTAGATGATGTCCCTGATCATTGCAGGGGGGTTGGACTAGATGACCTTTAGGTGCCCCTTCCAACACAAACTATTCTATGATAGCTTGATTAAAAGAAAAAATCAGAGTGATCAAGTGATCTTTTTTTTTTTTCCCATACATGGCATTTTGAGTGTCAGGACACTTCAAAATTTTGTCCACAGGGAAGGTACAGTACGTGACATGGACTGTTGTACTGGATCCAATCAGAGAAATCTAGTTTTGATGTTTATTGTAAGATACAAGAGGTCAATGTAGAACACCTTTCAAAATTAAAATTCATTCAGAAGAAGCCACTTTGGTACACTTCTGGTAGGTGCTATGGCAATGCTTTTGCACTGTAGGGGCCTATATCCATCCCTGCAGTGGAAGTATCAAGCATCAAAGCACTCACCTGTTGTCAAAGAGGTTTGTTAAATATAAGTAATACATAAGTTTCTTACCCTTTGTTTTTATTGCTCATTTGAAGTACTCTGGTGGTTTGACCCAGACTAGACACCAGGTCCCACCAAAGCCACTCTACCATCCTCCCTCATCAGCTTGACAGCGGAGAAAAAATATAGTGAAAAGAATAGGGTGCTTCAGCATGGGTCCATTCCATGTGGTGCACTCCTTCAGAAACAGACTGCTTCAGTGTGGTCGGCCCACGGGGTCATAAGTCCTGTCAGCAAACCTGCTCCCACTCAGGCTGCTCTCTCCATGGGACCACAAGTCCTGTCTGAAGCCTGCTCCAGGATGGGCTTCCCAAGGGTCACAGCCTTCTTCAGTCATCCACTTGCACTGGCATGGGGTCCTCCATGTATTGCAGGTAGATCTCTCTTCCACCCTGGACTTCTGTGGGCTGCAGGTGGATAGTCTGCCACACCGTGGTCTTCACCATGGGCTGCAGGGGAATCTGCTCCAATGCCTGGAATGCCTTCTCCCACTCCTTCTTCATCGACTTCTGTGTTTGCAGGGCTGCTTCCCTTACATATTGTCACACTCTGTCTGCAGGGTTTATCCCAAAGGTGCTACCACCACTGCTGAAGCTTTTGGCCTTGGCCAGTGGTGTGTCCCTCTTGTCTGGTACTGGCTCTGTGGGACACTCTCAAAGTGTCTTGCAGCTTCTCACAAAAGCTGCCCTGCAACCCCTTTGCTAACAAAACCTGGCCACACAAACCTAATATATTCCATGCCTAGTCCTTTGAATCACATATTTAAGATTTATCGTTAAAATCCATATTTATCACACAATCTTCACAAACTTCATTCTCATCAACAACAACAACAAAAAAGAATTCCTCACATCAAAATCAAAATAACTACATGCTCTTTAACATTTTTCAGTCCATGTTTTGCCCTTTACATCTCCCAATTACTATCCTTATGTCAAATTCCACTAGTCCCATGTGTGTTGACCCTGGCTAGATGAAGGGTGCCCACCAAAGTAGCTCTATCACTCTTGCATAATTATCCAATCAATATCTTTCCTATTTAATTTCTCCTGTATTTTTGAAAACTAAATTTTTTTAGCCCTTAATCATCCATCAGTTCTGAAAAGCAGAAGTTTTCTTCTTGTGTGAAGTTGCTTCAAATTTATCTTTGCAAGAGGAACCAGAAGTCTTTGGAGCTTGTAAGAACAGTCAAGAGAATGAAACTCGGCAGGTTTGCAGAATGATGAACTCTGAGTCAAGTGAGCATGGTTAATTATGTCTGGGATGCTATCAGAGCTTTTGATCTTATCCAGATGGAAATGAATTGCACTGAGATCTCAACCATGGCAAAACTCAGATTTCACCAATTTGCTTTAAATTGGAAGCTTATAATCTGGTGCAGAATTCAGGGTATAATTTAGAGTCTTGGCACTGATGTAGTGGTCAGTGGATTGGACTGGACTCTGTGGCCAAGATGTGCTTCTAGGATGACAATTTTTTAATAGAGCTAAAGTGAGGTTAAACAAAAGAATTTTGTTGCCTTGCTTCGTGTTTAGGAGGTTTGAACTTTTCTTGTGTATTGAACTGGGTTCTAAACTCCTATCACAGTGAAGTTAATGTCAAAATTCCCTGGGCAGGGAAGTAGACATTCTCTGGAGCATATTTCCACATTTCCATGGCGCAGCAACTTAGTAAAGTCTGAAGCAGAGAAATTCACAGCAGTGGTGGGAACCAAACATTATATTTCAGTGAGGTATGCTAGGTACAGTGGGAGACAACATTTGAAATAACCTTCCGAATTGCTTTGGACTGACATGAAGTGTATAATGATGGTGGTGTAGTTACTGTGTTCCACACTGAGCTCCAAAAGAATAATTGCAGGTCAGTTGTGTGTATAGCATGTTGTTTATATAACCCATTTTACAAGTGAACAATAAAATTCTGCATTCTCAACTTTATTAAAAAGAAAAATCGACCGCATGATGCTTTAGTGTTGACCCAATAGATACGGCCAAATAAAAAAAGAGAACAGAAAACTAGTTTAAAAGGCATAATATACTATGCTGTGTGATGTACAATACTTTATAAAGTTTTAAGTGAACTCTGAAAAGTTTATACTTATTTTCCAACTGTTCTCCAAGAAAAATTCTGACCAAAGGTTAGCTCTAACTATTATGATAGGATTCATAAAACAGACTTTTCTAAGTTCAGTTTTAAATCTGAATTGTTCTTGTGTTTTTGAGCATAGCAAAAAGAAGGATCTTATAAAAAAAATCACCAGTCCAAAATTAAAATACAGAAGAGTATTATGCAAATATAATATTATAAGTCTTTATTAAACAATTGCAAAAAGTATACATAGCACCCTCTATTTCTGTAGATGCATGTCTGTAAACTGTTAAGTGGTTTCATATTTTAAGTCAAATACTTGCAATGGGTTCCAGAAAAAGAGAACTTCCTAAACCTGCTATAAGTCTGTTTTGGTTTATATTGGAAAACCAAGTCTACAGTCAATATTTGTGGACTTAGCTGAGAATTCAATTTGTAGCCCTGACAATTCTCAGTGAAAAAGAAAAGGTTTGTAGCAAGAATGATCATCAAAAGTTCTTGGATCTATCTCCCTGGGGTATTATAGCAAGCTACTGGCATTGTGCACATGACAATGCTGTTGAAATAAAAAGATTTGGTTTCAGTTATGTCCAGACTCAAACTCCTTTGGCATGCTGTATCTGCTGTCAGCTGTGCAAGCCTTGCAAGGTGAACTGGAAAAGATTTTTTACAAAATATCAAATGTATCAACACCTATACTTAAGTGACCATAATTGATCTGATATTCTCAGAGAAATTAGAAGTATGTTTTCAATTTCTTTCCATTTCCTCAGATGGACCATTGGATCTTTTACCAGTGTTATATTTCCATCATGCTTACAGATATATCTTTCCTGTCAATATTTCTTTCTGCTTTTTGTGCACAGGTTCTTCTCCCTTTCATCACACTGATGCTTCACCTGATCTTAGAGATTTCTGAGAACAGTGTACAACTTAGGAAGTTAATTTGATATTTGTTTCATGTGACAAATTGACACAATTTATGCTAGACCTCCCAAATTTCCATTTTCCCCAGTGTCAACTCCAGTCGTTACTCGGCACTATCCTGTACCTCTCAACAGTGTCTTCAGCGTTTTGAGAGCATTCTAATGACTTTCTCTAGCACCAGAAAAATTTGTGTCCTGAAGGGAGAACCAGTGCTACTTACGCTTGAGAAAGCCTCACTTTCAAGATGGAGGCATTTCACCAGACTGTATTTGTCAGCAGGTTTTGAACCAGGGAGTGCCTTCTAGTAAGCTTCAAATTCTGCCAATTGCAGCCTGCTCATCATTGAAAAGAACTGAAGTAGTAAGTCTGCCACTACAGATTATTACACATGTAACCCAAAACCCAGGACAGACTCTCACTGAGTTTGCAGAAAGAGGGGTAGATTAGACTGATAAAGCCCTTTTAATGGTATCTAATGCTACACTGATTTAAGTTGACTTCATAAAGTGTCACTGCTCCATCTGTCATTTGTGTGTCAGGTGGTGCTGGCACCCTTGGCCATGCTCTGCCCACCACCGCTGAATGCCTTTGTATGACAGTGACCTGAAATGCACTAGTCAAAACTGCTCACCTACCTAAAATGGATCCTTTTCCATTGTCATCTGCAGTCATTCCAAATAATCTCAGGACTCTGAGGCTTACAGGAGATCTTAAAGATCATTTTATTCTTCCAATACGTAAAAATAAAATTAAATTGCACAGTCTGCCTATGAGAGATCCATATTTCCATCTTCATCTTAGAATCACTATATACCAGTTAAAATTAATCATTTCCATCCCCGTATCAATAGCAACAGTTTAAGGAATAATGTCACAGGATCACAAGACACTGTGAAACTGATGGGATAGCCAGTTCCCTTCCCAGATCCTCCCAGAGTCCTACAATTAAGG
Organism: Oxyruncus cristatus; assembly: GCA_013399855.1. Taxonomy (NCBI): domain Eukaryota; kingdom Metazoa; phylum Chordata; class Aves; order Passeriformes; family Cotingidae; genus Oxyruncus; species Oxyruncus cristatus. The sequence goes on from VXAY01004954.1 coordinate 63,139, forward strand.
AATCTACTATTTTGCCCCCCTCCCCCCTTAGGAAATTTGTTGATCTGCTTCAAAGGAGTGGGATTTAAGCAGTGTTAAGGTAGTTCTCTGAAAATGAGCCTCAGACACAGTGCTCGAATGGAGAACCCTCCATAAAAGCAGCCCATCAACTTCCAAAGACTTGTTTTATATTCAGAAATTTATTAAATCCGTAGGCAAATATTGACCATAGAGAGATTATTGACCACTTTTAGTCATGTGAGTTTTATACATTAGCTAACTGTAATGTAGCAAATGTATTGAGCCCATGTCTTTCATATCATGACAATTCAGAAGGAAAATATGCAGAGTAGATTTATTTGGAAACTTGAGAGAGGTCAAACTGCAAGTTTGTTTTCATTAAAATCTTAAATATTGTCAAAGCTGATATGTGAGAAGAAATAAAGGTCACTTTCAGGGGTGAAAATAATATTCTGATAGTGGTGAAACAGAAGATCCATGAAAGTACAGAGGCTCAGCCATCAATGGCTTTGGCCGTCCTAAAGTACAAAGCCCTTCAGATGTCAAGTCAAAAGCAAATGAGAGCAGATGGATGCCAAAGATATTGGAAAGATGAATTTCAAACGAAGACAAGAGTGTGTCAGCTCATCAGTAAAAAAGATCAGGTAGATAGTGTGAGACAAGAACATTTAAGCAGAAGGAATAAGAACATGGAAACTGCAATTTTATTTTTCTTTAACTGATTTTTTAGTTTTCGTCTTGAAAAGGTAAAAAGTAGAAGCACTTCCACATGCTTTCTTTCTGCTAAATTCTAAAAATTCCTTCTGTTGCTCTTTTAAAACTTTTCACATTTTAGAAATAGAACCTATTTTGTCAAACAGCATCTCTATCTTAATGCCATGAATATAGCTGGAATCTCCAGCCAGGTAAGGTTTTCACTTCTCACCTTCTACTTTTATAGCCTATCTTTAATGATCTGAAAATGAGACAAACAGTAAAGAGTTTTAACACAGTGCAATATATTTCTAAATGGAAGAATGTTTTCTTCAAGTGTGGATTCCACCTGTTGTATTCAAGCATTTCTCAGGCACATGATTAGTGAATAAAAGAATAGCTTTTGCTACCAGTTATTCCATTCTCTCCCCTCTTTCTAACAAGAAAGAACAAAGTTTTTTGTCTTAATTAGAGCTTCAATGTCTTTACTAAGAAGAACATGTGGAGTAGGACTAGGCAATATTTGTAACTATTTCTTCCCAAGATTTATAAGAACTCCAAAAAGAGGATTTAGGCAGGCAATTTGGGGCTTGATTTAGAAGGTTTTGAAATCAGAAGAAATATTCTGGGAGATGTAGCTAGTTTTGGACAAAGTATCTCAAGAGTGAGAACTAGGTAAACAACACGGGCTTTTTATATCTACGTTTGAAAGCTCTAACTGTATTCTTCTCATTATAGCCAATTGCCTTTGTATCTTAGAATGTTCAAGGTGTTGAAAGTACTTGTGTAATGACTATATTTTGTAGTGCAACGTTCCAACATTTCCACTGGTTTTATTAAAATTCATCTCCTTGTCCCAGCATTAACTAGTTGGAACAGTTTTGATTTTATAGCTGCCAGGCAGCTTGCCTTATGTGTTGACTGCTGATTTGCTAAGTCTGCTTGCCTTATCTTATGTCTCACTGCAGAAGCTATCAGTCTTTATCAGATTCTAAGAGGTCGTGGCAAAAGCTTTTAGTTTCTCTACTCGCTGCCAAGCAAAAAAAGTAGTAGAAAGAAAAATGCTACACTCAATCAGAAATGAATTTTCATTCCATTATTAAAATTCTGCAGAGGTGTCAGTAAATACTCCCTGGGTGTGTAAGAAGGACACATATGTGAGGACACATGTATTTATGTAGCAAGCTACCGAATAGAAAAGATAGATAAAACTAGTAGAAAGTACGACTGTGTTTCTGCTCTGAAAGCATTATTTTACTCTCTTCCAAAGATAGCATGGCATTTTTGAGAATAAAATACATCCATTTCAAAGCAAAGACTGAACTCTGATCTTTTCTGTATGTAAATTACTTTAGGCAATTCTAAGATAATTTATGGAAGCTTTATGTTTAATGACTTAACTTCAGTTCTGTGGTAACTATATTTCTGGAATGAGCTTTTGGGATTTTAAACAGAAAAACCTACTGTAAGGTAGTGTGGGGCTGGTGATTCTTTTTTCATGAAACTGAAATATGCCTCCTAAGGGATTTTAAATGGATGAAGAGCAGGTGTTTTGATTTGATGGTAAATTGGTAAGCTGATTACCTTCAAAATTAATGCAAGCTATAACCAGAAATCATCCCCCTTCAAAAGATCAAGAATAAGGGAGGAGAGTATGAAACAGCAATAAAACATTCTTAATGTTGAAATACCATACTTTCAAGTAACACAAATGTAAAAGTGTAAAAGTAAACACTTTTATAAAACACAAATATAAAAGTTAGTCAATCTGCCCTCATACATAGAGAAATAAGTATTGATTTTATTATTGCTAAATACAGTGTTTATGAATTCTGTTTTTAAGTATCTTCTCAGACCTCTATCACAGAGAGTAATGCAGATTAAAAATAATGTTAGTAGGTTGATCCTTTTGTGTCCCTATTTGTTTGAAGGGACAAGTTAAGTTTTCTGTGTGCTTTACACAGGTACAAACCATTTACGCATCAGAGAATTCTGTCTGATCAAAGTGTGGTAGGAGCATGGGTTAAAAATTTCAAAAAATTTCAGTTACATGTGTGGTATAGGAAAGTTGTGTTTCAGCACACATCATGTTTTCTCATACCACAAAGGCATGTTTTCAGCATGCATCTTTCATATAAGCAAAAAAATTATTCTATGAATTGAATAGATTTAGCTTTCGAAAAAGAGTCAGGATAATATCACTATCTTAAAATAGTCACTTTTTGTCTAAGGACATTGTGCAAACTTCTTGCGAATTCTCCACTCAATATATCAGCTGTAGAATTCTCTCTCAGATAGGTAAATATTCTCATGCAAGTGATGAGGATGTTGAGAAAAAAATTTCCATTGCTGTGACCAACCAGGTCTGGGCGATGAAATGTATCTCAGAAGTTCAAAAACTACTTTTATTTTAGGGCACAGAATTTAAGTACCCACAAATCTTATGGGTTTTTTTCCCTGAACTTCCCCTCCCAGTCCCATGGCCTGTTTTTTGCCTTGCTGCTTCTTAAGGAGCAATTAGTTATGTTAGAGCTATAGAAATATTCTGAAGATCTTCACAATTAAAAATCTTAATATTTACTGAACTCTATCTCAGTTTACATTCAGCTTGCATTCTCTCTGACTGTTCCACTAGGCAGGATGTCAGCTATGACACTAATGAAATGTTCTGATTATTTTTATGCTCTAGAATACTAACAGCTATCACTGAAAATGCAGAAAAAAAAAACAATTGGAGGAAAAAAAATCAAATCATATATATTTGACAGATAAGGTCTTGGAAGCTGCTTTACTTCCTCTGGGTAGAATTTTTATAATTTTTATAAATGCCGTTGTATTTTTCTGTATGAAAATATAAACATTTAAACTCATTTTCTTTACAGGAAAAGACCCTGAAATAACATAATCAAATATATTTTAAATATACAGTCAGATATTCAGGGGCTATAGATGGCATAGCTCCACTCATTTTTCTCACAAAGTAGTCTCTGAAAATAATAAGGAAGAGCACAAGAATTGAAAAGTTCTTAAAACTAAAACTTTTGAAATCTAGAGTCAGTTGAATGTCAGCTTTAACAACCACTTTTTTGAAGAAAGAGTGGTGTTTCTCTCTGATATGAAGAAGGAGGCTCTGTGGAAATTTACCTTCTGAAATGCACAGCGACACTATGGTAGCAAAAATGAATATATACAGATTAAATCAACGTATTTCCAAGATAGATGCAGCTTGTGCTTTTAGACTGATGTCATGGAATCCCCTAACCCCTGGTTTTTTGTGTTTTCAGGTCCCACATAATGTCTTTGCCTTTCAGTACCTACTCTCACTATAGTGCGCTCAAATTAATGGCCACTGTAGCTCAGATGAAAACATCATTCTACAGAAATCTGAACAGATTTCACCTTGCAGTTCCAGACTATAGGGAAGCTTTCTGTCATAAACATTCATTCTGTTTATGTGCCTCATTTTTGGTAAAATGCTTTTGATAAAGTTCTTTGTTGGGTTTGCTGGTTTTTTTTGTTTGTTTGTTTGTTGTTTGTTTTTGTTTTTGTTTTTTTTTCTTTTTTTGTTGTTTTTGGTTTTTGTTTGTTTTTTTTGTGTTTTTTTTTTTCTTTTGGTTTTTTGTGTTTTTTTTTTTGTTGTTTTTTTTGTTTGGGTTTTTTTTTGTTTGTTTTTTTGGGTTTTTTGTGTGTGTGCTTATGTTTGGTTTGGTTTGTTTTGTTTGTTTTTTTGTTTTGGTGTGGGGTTTTTTTTCCAAGAGAGAGGTTCCATCCTTTTGAGAATGAAATGAAAATGTATATCTCATGAAATTCAAGACTAGTGCTACTGTAAACATCATGCAGCTAACCACATGTATCCCTTGACGTTATGTGGTGCTGTTCAGCAATTCAGAAAGTATTTACTTAAAGCCTGATAGATAACTGTGGTTTCTTTTCTGATCTCTGCTCTTCATTACAGTAATACAAGATGCCTTCCTTGATGGCAGGTTTCAGAACACCAACCATTACTGTTTGCTTTCTGGAAGACTGAATGCCATTAGCAAGAAAAAGTAAATAAATCTGATCTGCCCTCTCAGTAATGTCCTACATGACTGTCTATACAGGAAAGTCACATAACTCTGTTAAATGGATATCACATCCAAGCATTTTGAAAGAGGCTAAAACCAAAAAGATATATATGTATATTGAGTCACCGTGGACTCATGGATCTCTGTGTGTGAACTTTCCACATCCGTGTGTCTAATTCCCAAATGTTCATTATATTGACTATAAACTATATAAAGATTAGAAAATGTATATTTGATGAATCTGTCAGGTGCATACTTATCATATAAAAAATGTAAGGAATATGTAACAGTAAGGGAGCTTGGGCCATTTCCACTTCTTTCACTATTTCTCCTTCATCACTTCTGGCAGCTGTTTACATTAGATGGGATTTCATCTATTCAGGGGCTGTATTCACAGAATCAACTTAGTTGATTCACATTCAACAGCTTTGTGCTTGTTTGAGGAAAATTACAGTTCTGCTCCATTCCAGGAGAGAAATTTCCTTCCCACCTGGAAGTTTGAAGGAAAACACTGTTTAAATGAAACTTGTATAAAGTGATAGTATCTAAGATTGATTTTGTTCATCATCAAAAGAGAGATGTAGTAAATATCTCTCCACAGGAGTCTGCTGTGAACTGTGGACAGACATATAAATATATGTTTCAATAAAGCATATATCTCAATGCAAGTATAAACCATATCTTTACTTTCCTTAGAGACAATCTATGAGATATGTAGTCCATTTACTGTATTTGCAGATTGTATCAAACCATTGGTGTCCAAAAATAGGACTATAGAAAAGATTTAGAATTCAAAATAATTTGACAAATTAATCTAATATATGTAGAAGAGTAATCAGAACAGAAGAAAATTTCTAAGGCTAGCCCAGATAATATGCAACACAAATAGAAACACAGTGCTGGAAATTTCCATTTTATGGTGAATAACAAGCAGAACATGACTCAGACCTGTCATGCTGTTACAAATCCCGTAAGAGCTAAAGATTTCTGTCTTGCTGGTATTTCTGCTTTTTCCTGAAAACTGCAATTTAAGTAAGATGGTGGCACCAGAGAACAACCATGGAGTTGAAGAAATCTGAGTAATCTCTAAAACTAATTACCAGCTTCAAAGATGAAGAGTGCAAGAAAAAACAAAGTAAAATTACAATAAGAAAGATTTAGATGGGGTAGCCACCATTCACATGGTAAAGTCTTTTTCACTGAAATACTCGGTTGAAGCAAGTAATTTAATATTGTTCACCAGAGTTTTTTGAAAATGACTTAACCAGAGTTGCCATAGACCTCATTAATTCTCCCCCGGGTTTCCTGAGGTTCTCATCTATCCTATTTTCCCAGATTCTGTAGCAAGATTTCTTTTATTCTTCTTGACATGTAAGAAAAATTTCATCGAAAAAAAAACCCAGAAAATCCCAATGGGTTATTCAGTGTATTAGAAGGTACAGAAAAAAACCTAAAGAGTCATTTATCAACAAATGTTTTTTAATTATCTGTTCCTAAAGTATATAAAATTATCTAATCTTAATTGCCTTTGAGATAATACAGTGATGTTTTGCAGACTTCGACATAAGCAAATCATACTGCAGGAATTCTCCTGTTCTGCAGAGAATGTCATAAAATGTACATTTCACTCATAACTTAAATTAAAATTCACTGCTTGTGTGTGCCCAGCATAGCACCCAGCCTTTTGTTGCACATAAAAGAAAGAAAACTATTTGAAAATTAATAATGTCTTTTCTGTGGGGTGAATCTCAGTTGAATTAATAACAAGAACAAAAAACTAAAGCTTTGTTTATTGAAACTGTTGGTTCTGAGGAAAAAGATACACAGAATCCTGACATAAACATGCCTGATGCTCTTATTCTTTGTTTCCATGTCTATTTTAAGCAAAATTTTACACAGAGAACTAAAATTATTTGGTCTATATTTTTATATTTTTCAAATGACAGGTAGCAGTGCTGTGTCAGTGTCTGAAGTATATAAAGTATGAGACTAAGATTTCTAATGGACTGGAGATGTTGTTCCCAAAAGCAAGTACATTATTTTCAGAGTATACCCAGTGTCTTTTATATCACAGTAATGGATTCCGACAAAATAGACTAAGTGTACTTTCTGCTGGTATAGTCACACAGGATCCTCGCCTAGCCTTCTGCTACACTGGTTTAATTTTTTGTGCTCTCATTAGAAATTGGTTTGATAATGCACCGCTACATTTAGTTAAACACGATAAAGCACTAATCTTGACCCAGTGAAATTAATGGGAATTTCCACATTGGCTTTGCTGACTCAGGAGCTGGTATGACAATGAGAATAGCTGTGTTTCTTCAGATAAGCAAAATGCTCCTTCCTTTATTACAATATTAGCTTAAGCTGACAAGATTGCAGAACTGAATTCAGTGCTGTGCCCTCCGTAGGTTCAGTAAAGCATAACACCTCAAAAAGTCAATGTGTAACACCACATGGACAGACCTTAAATACATGCACTTTTTGAACTGTCACTTTGTATTAATGAAATGGAGTTATACTGAACTATGCCTTGAAAGTATGAAAAAAGCCCAAAGAACATTAGAGTATTAAACATAAGATTTCTGAAGTATGATAGTTGGAGAAAAAAGTGCGAATGAGAGTTCATACAGTAGTTCATATTCGTGGACATTACCAGATACTTGACTTGGCTCGAGTAAGTAGCAGTCTGAGCAGTTGCATCCCATTTACTTTAAGACTTTCATTTCCTAAATCTTGGGTTTGTAACTGAAGCTTTCAATTTTTCCTACATTTGGTTGCATGCACTTCATTATGTACTAGATGCTGTTGTCTGGCTCCTTTCCTGAGCTGCAAACAAACTTTTCTTTTACTGTTGTTTAAATATGTCTATTGTTAAAGGAGTTTTTGGCCTAGTAAACCTTATCAAGATCTAAACAGAAGATAAGTGAATTTCTTGAGGGCTGGAAGCAGGAATCTTATGAAGTAAACCTCTTAGATTTCTGGGTTATTATGGTGTCACATCTGGCTGTTAAAGAGACAGAAAATTTATAAAATATAGAGTGGCACTGTCCTGATCAATGTTAGCTTGTATAACTTTTTATTATGAACTAAGAATAATTTAGTAAGAATATTGGAGGTTTTTTTCATCCTAAAGCAAAAACTGATAACATTTTTATCTCACTTACTCTTTCTACAACACATTGATTTAAAAGATAATTTTGTCTGGCACTGGATTTCAGGTAGAAATTGAGATTTTATGCCAAGTTATAGATCTGTGAAAATAGGCTTGCTGTTAAAAAGTCTCAACAGCCCTGTAAATCCATAGAATTAAAGAATCATAGAACAGCTTAGGTTGGAGGGGACTTTGAAGATCACCTAGTTCCAACCCCCCCGTCACATACAGGGATACCATTCACTAGACCAGGTTCCTCATCCAACCTGTCCTTGAACACTTCCAGGAACGGGGCATCCACAGCTTCTCTGGGCAACCTGTTCCAGTGCTTCACCTCTCTCTGAGTAAGGACTTTCCTATTCACATGTCATCTAAACCATCCTTCTTTCAGTTTAAAACCGTTGCCTCCTGCCTACCCATATAAAAGGTCCATCTCCCTCCTTTTTATAAGCCCTCTTAAGGTCCTGGAAGCTGCAATGATGTGTCCCTGAAGCCTTCTTTTCTCCAGGCTGAACAAGGTCAGCTCTCAGCCTGCTTCCATAGGAGAGGGGCTCCATCCCTCAGACCATCTTCATGGCCTTCCTTCTCTGGACCCTCTCCAACAGGTCCACATCTTTCTTGTGCTGAGGTCTCACGAGGTCAGACTAGAGGGGGTTATCATCTCTCTTTACCTGCTGGCCACGCTTCTTTGGATGCAGCGCAGGGTGTGGTTGGCTTTCTGGGCTGTAAGTGCACATGTCTGCACCGTTGGTTCTTCTTGCTACTCACAAGAACAACCAAGTCCTTGCAGGGCTGCTGTCAATGAGTTCTTCCAGTCTGCACTTATATCTAAGAGTAATGGAAAAACTATTTGCCGAACAGGCAAAAACATTTGTCATAGACTACCCATATTTCTGTTTGTACTAAAGCATGACTTAAGCATGGAAAGGATTAATTTCTCCCCTGGGCCAGTACCATCCCCAGCCCAACATAACTACCATGTTCAGTGTTGTCTATGTGTGTGCACTTGGCTGGGCAGTTTGCAAATGTTTTCTTTCTCTTTCCCTTTTCTTTTTTTTTTTTTTTAGATTTGGTCTGTACTTCATACTTTTATTTTCCTAACCATCATATTATAAAAAGAGAACTAAAATTTTATAACATATTTTTAAGAGAGACTATTTCAATTCTATCAAAGTTTAGATTAATTCATTAAATGTTAATAAAATTATGTATTTAATTACTTTTCTTCAGTGAAGTGTTTGGGAGAAAAAAACAGTCTTGACTGAGTCAGGATTTTCTTCCTAATATTCCTTTAAATACTGAGGGGACTGTAGCAACAAAGCAATAAAAAAATAAATCAGACAAAACTGTGGTTTTGTTGCCATTACTGAGTTTTCAGAACCTTATCTAAGCCATCTGTTTTGGATGTTTACTGCTAATAATGAATTTTTAAAGGATTTTTAAAAATATATCTCATTTTATACTAAAACTGAGCTTTGATGCTATAAAATACTATAAGGTCTGAAGTTCACCATCTGAGCCTGTAATTGTCACTTATTATCACTGAAGTTGAGGTTAACCGTAGCTGTTTACCTGTTGGCATAATAAGAAGATAAACTTAAAGGCAGCTACAAAGAACTGTCATGTCAGATCCTTAGCTGCTGTGACAGCTGTTGGCTCTGTAAGAGAGGGTGAGTCTGACAAACAATACAGTATTTTATATAATGGATACACACACACACACACACACACGCACACACGCACATATATATATACATTTGAAGATGATGCCTGCTTGCACCTGGACTTAAGAAATAACTCAGGAGCAGTTAATTAGGGTGAGATAAGAAAGGATTCATTGTGCCAAGGCAGTAGTTGTTACAAGACGCGCGCCGGAATACAGTTTTATCACATCTTTTATAATACTAATCGTCCAATCCTAAATGTGTCTGCCTCGTAGCCTTTGCTCTGGTCCACCTCCTGACCCACCCCCAAGAATTGGGTCTAGGGGCGTTTTGGGACCCCCTTTTCATCACCATCATCATCTTCAGGGCACAAAGGGTACACAGTTACCTAGTTTTTGACTCCGTTTTGTTGTTCAGGCCCTGATGTAGCTGTTCCCAAACAGCCTAGGCCTTGCCTTGACAAGAGACTAAACACTTCTACTGAATTCAGGGGTAGATTTGATATGGGGAGTATAGAATGGGGTAAAAGGGTTAGGAGTGTACTACGGGGTAAGGGAACAAGGGCTGCTACTTTTAAAAACTACTTCTACTACTTATAAAACTTATCAAGCTTGCAAAAATTAGAAAACTAAAAAAAACTATTAGGGTTTAAGGCATCAAAGATGATATCTGTGTGACCTTAAACCACTAAATAGCTTCAGGCATGAAGGATTTTGAACTGAGCTAACAAAAAGATGATTCATCCACAAGAGAAAGAGTAATAGAGGCATGGTAAAAGTGTGATAAGTGTAAATAACAACCAGAATTCACAGTCTGATTGGATACTTATTTATATGTTTTGTCTATACATCAACATGCCTATGAAATGTAATCAGCTCATAAAAGTTGTGGTTTACACTTTGTATACTACCTAGAGTTACAGTCTGCCAAAACTTCATCCTCCAACTTGGGAAGGTTTTCTACATGAGGCTTAACATTAACTTGTACCGTAAAAGAGGATTAAGTAACTGCCAAAAAGGCTCAGGCTTTCCCTGTCTGGTGATGTAGAGCTACACTTCGAGTATGCTGTAGGTTTCCAATCAAGAGACAGAGAGGTTGTTGGCCCTTGCTTAAAGTAGGTGTGCTTTATGAATGAATTATGTTTCCTTTTTCTGTACATAGCTATTTACTTACGATTTCATTAGTGTCATAGAGATCAACAAATATTTAATTATTTTATAGAATTCAATATGTACAGCCCACTGGGACATTACAGTGGACTAGCAAGCTTCAAAGGTATTTAAAATTGAAAGTAAGAAGTTTTTATTTACAGATAGGGAAGAAAAAAAGGAAAACAAAAATTCATATTGTTTTGCTTTCTTCTGCTGGATTAATTACAGTTTTAGATATATATTTTTGTATATTTTTATATATTTTTATTTATACACTATCTTTGTATACTAGATGTATTATTTATGTGTTATCTACTATTAATATATTATGATTCCATCTTTCAACATAAAAAAAACAGAGCTGGCCAATCATTTCATTTGCAACACTATTAAAAACAAGATGTTTCATTGCTTTCAGTGAAGCTAATAACAATAGAGTTAAACACAATATGTGGTTCAAGACTTCTTCTATAGAAATATTTGCATAAAATGCAAAAATATTTCAGTGTTATGTAATTAATTTGCTGTTGAATACAATTAAATGATGCAACCACTATTAGACCATGATGAAGTGCAGTTGTAAGTGATACAGCTTTATTCCAAGTTTTAGTCTAAAGAGACATACCCTGAGAAATGACATCAGTGAAAAAAGAGTAAGAGGAAGATTAGGAGATCGGCACTGACTTATGGTGTTCATTATCCATAGATGAACTTTCGAGTCAGTTTTATGTTCACAGCGAACTCAAATCAATAGGAGTGATGGCTGATGGGTATGAAACCTTGTAGTCCATTCTACAGTTCCAGGTTGGCAATTTGTTAATCAAAATTGCAGTCAGAGTAAAACCTGGTACTAAACTACACCTGGACTACTTTCCTCAGGTAGGAAGAAAACATACAAATTGACTTTTTTATTCATTTATACTCAAAGACTTAGATACTAAGATATGATGGACTGCTCCATGTATTTTTTAAAGGGAAGTGATGGAAATTGAAAACCAATATTTAGGTATTCACAAAACTATTCAAACTGAGCGTGTAGGAGAGATTAATAACTGTTTTTAGCATACTCTTGAGTGTATGTTTGTATGCATGTATGGAAAATTGTCTTGACAGTGTTATGGTTGAGACATAAAATCTACCCATAATCCTTTTACCCACTGTGACAACTAACGGAAAAGAAGATCAGTGCCATGTACCTATTCCAAAGCTTTGTTTACTTTGTGTGCATATGCAAATAAGATAAAAAAGAATGAGAGGAAAAACTATTGGTCCTGTTTTAATCTCATACCACTTTTGAGTAGAACTACATTTAGAGTAGCTACTTTAGAGATGGGACTTATACAAAAGACAAATCATCTTTTTGAGACGAGAAATGCAGAATATAATCAAGTTATGTATCTTTACTTTTAAGGAAACAAAATTACACGTAAAATAAATTCTATACCTCACCATTATTTACTGTTAAATGTATGTAATTATTGTCAGATATTTATTGTAATTATAAATATCAGTCTAGATATTAATCTCTTAATGTCTGTGACTTTCAGAATGGCATACTTTTATAAACTTTTTTTAAGCAAAGTTATGAAGCTTGAAGGTATTATTTTTATTTAGTTTGAAATGTTTTACTGTAGCTAACTTTTTATGCTTATGAACAGCTTTAAAAGGCTTTCCTAAATATCTTACGTTTATTTTGGTTTTGATTTTTTAATTTGTCAAATTCCAATACATTAGGGCTACTGTAGTAATTTTATAAAAACTATTCCAAGAACAGGTCAGAAAAACTGTGCAACAAATTGTAAATAAGTTGACTTACCCAACTCCATATTTGATCCATATGGGATCAAATGGATATTTTGTAGTATACACTGTAAAGGCATCTTGAGTAGACAATTTATACCATATTATTTAAATTGTTTTTGAAAACTGGCCTATGGTTTGTGCAGTTATATGGAATTTGGTAGAAGTAACCTTCTTCCAAAATTGATTTAGAAGAATGACAGTGTTAAAGGTAGTGGACTTTAGTTCATGAATCATAATACAGTTTGTGTTGTTGAAGTTTGTATGACTTTTTGAAGGTCAGACTGCCTATAATTGATTCATGGTTAACGTTAAACATGGTTTTATACATTTGCATAATCTTCAGTTAGGGTTTCAAAAAGAGCAGAATAATTAAAAAATTAAAAACTAATCCCCACACCCCCATTTGCAATTACACACCCCAAATATCTGCTTAAAGATGATGGTAATGAAGGATAGGGACTTTGTGGTTTAATGCAGAGTCCCCATGGTCTTCCTTTGAACTGCTGAGACGTAGCCACTTGCTCTTTCTTGTTTGTTTCAGTTTTCATAAACCTTGCGACTCAGTGTAACCATGTGTTCAAAGCAAAACATAAAATGCTGTCGTTTTAAAGGACTCATTAATTTTCTTTGTACTCAAAAGCAGCTCCATTAAAAAATGTAAGAAGCAAATTCTGAACTCAAGCATGTTCTAATTTTACTGCTGTTTACTTCAAAGGATCCTGAAAAGAGCATGCTGGAAAATTGAATTCTTGTGTTGAAAAATTAATCTATCACTGACACTGACCCATTTTCTGATTCTCTCTGGTTTATGAATTTTTAAGGTTTTTATATTTGTAAGACAAGTCCATGCTTAAAAGTCTTTTAGGATACTGCCCCTTGAAAGATTAAAAGCAAACCATGTTGTTCTTTTTAAAAACAGGAAGATAGTCTAAAACTGTTTCTGCTGAGGCCAAAATTGCTAACCAGATTATGTTATATATGCAAAATTTCTATATTTTTGAGCCAATCTTACTTATATATTTGATATTAACTATGAAATTAGGATCAGTGCTCTTGCGTTTGCAAATAAAAAAGGGATATCAATTGTTTTAGTAGTATTTTGAAAAGTAATAACTTACTTAGTGTCCACAAAGGTCATAAATCTCTGTAGGCTACAAATAACACTGTAAGTGTTAATGCTTCTCTGCAATACTCAGTTCATCTGACCGATCCAAAGTGAATCCAACACGCACTCATCCTGCTGTGAAGTCAAGATAAAAGCAGCTACAAGATTAGTAGTCAGGTTGTAGCACAGGCGGCCTTACAACTCTAAGTTGTGTATCCAGGGAAAGCTCCAATAACTGTGTTCAGATAGACATTCATTTCTAAATACGTAATGACCATAGACTTCCCCCACACCCCATTTTGATGTGGTTGTTGTTCTCCTGGGTAATGTGAGTGTAAAGCAGGTATTAACAGAAATTTAGCCTTGTCTATGAGCACTTCTGAAGCACATTGAAACACACAGAGCAGTCTTCCCTTACCCCATCCTGAAAACTTTCTGAATCTTTACAGTCATACAAACCAGCAGTTGCTGAAAGTCAGTATTAGTACAGACCTCTTCTGCTTATTTGAAAGGATATCTAAATATTTAAATGCTTGGAGCATTATATGATGTAATTTTCATGTATCGCATTGCTCTGTAATTATTATTATAATTAGATTTAAATTGAGTGAGTGTGGTTTTTAATTTCTGATTATAATAATATTCTGTTATTTAGTGTATATAACTTCACTGTTCATGGCAAAGTATAATTATTCTGTTTTTTGGAACAATATCTGATATGGAATTTTTAAATTGTTGTAAAAATTAATCAAATTCCTTTTTCCAAAAGGTGCTTTTTGTTTTTTTTTTAAAGCTGATCTGACTGTTTTACATTATTTTTGAAGAGTCTTTACCTTTCTCTTTTTCATCAATCTCTACTACAAATAAAGGCAAAAAAATGCAGTGTTCCAACAATAGTCTGAACAATAATACAACATTGTGTGTTAAGTCTGCTGGGCTATAATATGCAAGAAATAATAGTTACCATAATACGATCTAAAAACCTGGCAGAATAGCATTTAGTATTTCACTTGAAATATCTGGATTCATAAAGAAATTAACTTTGTGGATCTGTGCAATATCTAATAACATGTATTTTTAATAAATATATACAAAGAAACAGATAGCTACATGCTCAGCTCAGTGACACCATAGATTATAACGTGGCATGGGATGCTGCTGTACCAACAGGCATAAAATATCCAAATATTTTGTTAGTTTCCACAGAGTTTTTACAGTGTGGTATTTTCTTAGAATAATATTGAGAGAAATTAAATTCTATTGTATAAACTATATTTGGACTGAAGAGAAAATGCACATATTGTTCATCCGTTAAGCTTTCAAATAATAGAGGAACTTAACCACAGTTCTAAATTTTGCAACAAATAGAATGAAATTTAATTTTAGCAGCTTTAGTATAGAAAAGTCCATTAGAGATTAACCAGTTGTCTTTCAGATAAGATGCAGCTATTGAAAGATCTCCTTAGTCATCTGGGCATTTAACCATGAGAAAAAGCTATGGAGTCCTGGGCCTCATTAGCTAATAGATCTCACTTTTAGGAAGGCAGCCACCTCACACCTTCCTGAGAATGCCATTGAGAGTAAGGTTGTTTACACCTGAGGGTGGCATTGCATGGCATATTCTAAACTAAGTCACGGACCTGAGAAAAAAAGAAAAATTGCACCAGTTTGTGAATGGAAATGTCCCTGTGAGTTTTGCTTATTGTAACATCTACTTGGCATCAACCATTAAATGCACAGTCTGAGGAGTGTCTTAATCACCACTCTTGGCACAAAGAGCAAGAGGAATGGATACAGTTAATACTGCTTCACTCATTTTTATATTTTTCTGAATGTCAGCTTCTGCAACCACACCTTTCATAGTATGATCTAGTTTTGGTGCTTGCATACTTCAAACTTTCTATTTTGCTGTGGGTTTTTTTTTGCTTTGGTGAGTTGAGTTGCTTTTAGTAGTGCTCATCTCTCTTCCCAGCTTAGACTGGATATGTGTATGAGATCTAGAAAAGCTGGGCCCCATCTTACTGATACCTATCAGTATCTAGTAGTTGGTCTCCTGCTTCCCAACTGTTATTCTAACAGCGTTCCACACAAATTTCCTATAAAATGAAGTTTCCTGTGTTTTGAACGAAAGGCAGGATTTCTGGGCATAAAAAGGCAAAATTAAATCATCTTTTCTGAGTAAAGAAATGTAGAGTTTAATGCCAGACGGACATTGTTGTCTGGCTGTAACAGATAGGCAAGAAGGCTGATCTGAAGAACAGGCAAATTTCCGTATAAAGAAAAAGCTGTTTAGGATCTGACCATTTACTGCTACTTTCCATACAGAAACAATGGCCTTCAAATGAAGACATTAAGAGTTCACAGCAATCCTCCCCCAAGGATGCTGACTATGAAAGAAATGTAGAGGCATCCAAAAGGAGAATTGAAAAGCCTTTACTACTTAGTAAGCTCAGGGTTACTGTAGAGACAACTTCTGACAGACATAGGAGATATGCTGAATGGAAGACTGTCAAAGGAAGCCCATCACTTATGCTTGTCTAGCCCTTTTCCACCTAGAGCCACTGTCAGAGACAAAATGCATTACTGCAAATGAATTAAATGAACAATTGGTCTGAACTAGTGCGAGCAAGTTGGGGCCAAAGGGAAGTTAAAAATTTACTGAATTATTTGTACTTATATGTTCTATAAACATTTAGCAGAAAAAGGGAATTCTAGTTCTAGTTCTGAGGCATCTGTCTTCTTTGTAATCCAGTCCTTCAGAGGTGTAGCTGCTTTTTGTTTACCAAAACGCCGAATAACCTGAAGTTTGTGGATGATCTTATCTTCAGGATTCATAACTTTGCTAATAGATGCCACTTCAGGTCTGAGGGTTGACTGAGTTTGCAATCGTGACTCGTGTGTTACTTTTTTGTTTGTGTTTCTGTCAGGAAGTCTAACAAATTGTGCCATTTTCTACCCATCTATAGATGTATGGCCTGTTCTATTCTTAGTTTCAGACATGATTTGAAAAACATAATGTGAGATTTGAAATAAATATGCTAAGCTAGTTATGATTGTAACATTGTGTCTGGAGGGCAATTCTTCACTAAAATGAGTGGAACACTAAAAAAAGTCAAATTTTCTAAAATGTCTCATATACTGTCTATTTTGTTACCAGTTTCTCAGACTTATTGTAATTTTAAATCATGTTAGTTTAGCTGGAGTGCAATATGTTAGGAAAAAATACTGAATTATCTTTTTACCTATAGGCGTCTGTGTGAGAGGACATATCCAAAAATAATTTCTTTTTTCTTGAAAACGGGTTGTCACTCCCTTCAAAATCTGTGCTGCATAACAAGTCCATTAACATTTTTGTGAAGAAAATCACATTGTTTTTTGTTATTTTGTCTTTACCTAAAACTGAGCAATATGGATACTATATATAAATTGCAATCAGATTATATATGTTTACATACATAATGAAACTGTTTTGAAATTATACGTTGCCTGGCCTTTGCATACACAAGTGAAAGAGAGAACCCTTTAGCATCTACATCCTATGAGTCTGTTTTGTCTGGGGTAAAAACTGAATTTTTGTTTAATTTAAGCAGGAGACATTACCCTCTCAGCAACAAAAGATATCACATTAAAACGATGTCTCTGGACATGGAAGTACTTCATCACTTAGGTAATTTTAACTACAAAGAATAACACCCACACTTATGTTTAGAATTCTGAGGTTTTATGCTCTCTCTGTGGTTAAATATTTGTCTGATTAGACACACATTTTATCTCTAATGGCTTTTTAAAATTTGACTTATTGCTACAATACCTGAATGATTTCTCTGTAAAATTGATAGCAATGTGTATTCTTTAAAGAGATTTTTGGGGATTTGACACCTGTTTCATAAAACAGAAAATTGACCAGAACAAGCAGTTATGATTTTTATCTTTCCACATATTTCTGCTACACATTTCTGCTGCTTTCTTCTTTCATTATTTCCTTTTAATTTTCAGAATGGTGACCTGGGTGGTAGAAGTCAATATGATGAGTATTTTTGTTATGGTAAAATGATTTTTTTTTTAATTGAATGGTGTGGTAGAGGTGAAAGCAATTTGACTTCAAATATTTTCATTTATTTGTAACGTGTAGTTAATTTTTTTTCTGAAAATATTTAGTATATATATCTCTATATATATATCTGTGACAAGAAGCCAGGAGTGAAATAATACTTATGCTGCTAGTCAAGCTCACATGTGAGCTGTCCAAAGAGGCTTTTTGGCTTCAGTTAACTGCTCTAGATGAATATCATATATTGTGCAGTTGGTTCTTTGTAGCCATGAGTGACACCATACATATATATCTGCAAACATAATATGAACTTTTTAATCTAAAAAATAAATTCAAATAACAGTTTAATTTCAAAATTGCTCCCTCTGCCTCCTGTTTTTGGATTGCTTTTGTTTTTTGAAAACCCACCAGAGAGCACTTTGTGTTTTCATACAGATAATGGAGATCAAACCTCTTTTGGATTCAGTTTGTTAAATTTATGGTTATTTCTTTGCATAACACATTTAAGGAAAAGCTTTTCTAATCTCATTTGTGTATTTTCCAGAAGAAATATAACTTTGTTGAAGATGGTTTATGGGAAATGTGACTGTTTTAATTTGCTGCATCATCTCACTGTGGCTACTAAAACTGTGTGAAGTAATTTTAGCTCAGATGTCAGTATGGATATGTTGCAATTTTATTCTTCTGTGTAGCATTTGCTTTGATGATGTACTTTCTTTGCAATTGTGTTGCACTTTATGGAAAGGGTACCGCATCTATTTGCTCTGTTAAGAAGTGCATGGAACTGAACCTACAAAACATGTAGGTGCTCTTGACCCTCCATCTCTTTATGCATGTTTCCCAACTTTCCAATAGCAGATGTATAGGCATGAAGCCTTGTACCTCCTCCTGACTGCTCTACTGCTTCTCCTCTCCCTTCCTGACAAGTTGGGGAATCTCCAGAGCCCTTGCAGAACCCCAGCAGTAACAGATCTGCCTACAGTAATGCCCCCACAGCAGTGTTGCACCTGTGAAGGATTTCAGTGAGCCAAAGTTCACCCTACACCTTTGCTAACAAGAGAAGAAAAAGTCTGTAATGTAAAGGATATGGCAAATAATAATAAACCCAATAACAATAAATCATGAAAAAAAGGCAGAGGGAAACTAGTGCATAATGAATGTAAACAGGACATAATAAGTAAATCGTTAATGAGTTGCACTGGATAGATATTTCTGGTCTTCTTCAAAAACAATGAATACATGAACATTTTATAATTCTAGAACATGTTGCTAGCAGTGAAACAGATGTATTAATATTGCAGCATGTTATTCATGCACTTATTCTGACAACACTATTTTCTCCACTTGCTAAGGCACAGTGTCTCACAGGGAGGGAGTTATTCTGGGGTTGTCTGTTAAATATGTCATGCAACTAGCCCAGATCTGAGGAGCTAATTATGTTATCTGTGATGTTATTAAATAATTATAATCCTTGAAATGGGGTCAGAAGTAACAGGACATCCCTGTAGTGCAACATTCACAGTTCATATGGAGAGCTAGCTTTAAAAAAGAGAGTCAGAGAAATCAAATGCTTGTAGGCTTTAACCCACTTACTACTGTTGTCAAGCGTACACTCATAGTTAACTTGGCTTCGCAGTTTCCTGATTGTTCCTGCATATTGGGGCTGGACCCATTGTTCTTGACATGGTCTGGAAAATTAAAAACCACTCATCTTTTAGCAGTTCAAAAGCTTTTTCTTACTTCCTGGCTCCCAGGTCTCTAATTTTTTTTTCACCAGTGAGTTTGATCACACAAGAGATCTGAGACAAATTCAGTGTGGAAAGTAGGACATGGTATTCAGTCAGACTTAACTAAGCACCTTGAATACAGTTTAGAAATTAGCTCTTAGAAAACTAGCAATTCTTGTTTTGCTAATTTTTGTGGTGGAATAGTTTGTGTTGGAAGAGACCCTAAAAATCATCTAGTTCCAACTCCTTAGTCATGAGTAGGAACATCTCCCACTAAATCAAGCTACTCAAAGCCACATACCCCCTGGTCTTGAACACTTCCAGGGATGGGACATCCACAACTTCTCTGATCAATCTGTTCCAATGACTCATCATCCTCATACTAAAGAATTTCTTCCCAATAACCAATCTAAACCTAGCCTTTTTGCATGTAATCCCAATTCCCATTACCCTGTTACTACATACCCTCTCCAACTTTCTCATAGGGCCCCTTGAGGTATTTATTAAAAGGTCTTGCCAGACCCTTCTCTTCCCCAGGTTGAAGTCTCTCAGGCTGTCTTCAAAGAAGAAGTGCTCCAGCCCAATGATCATCTTCCTGTCCCTCCTCTGGACTTGCTTCAGCAGGTGCATGTCCTTTGTATGTTGGGACTCCAGAGCTGGATGGTGGGGATCTCACCAGAAGGGAGCAGAGGAGCAAAATCACTCCCCTCTTGACATACTGGTGATGCTGCTTTTGATACAGCCCAGGATACAATTGGTTTTCTGGGCTGTGAGTGCACATTGCTGAGTCATGTCAAGATTTTCATTCACCAAGACCTGCAAGTCCTTCTCCGCAGGGCTGCTCTTTATCCATTCTTTACCCAGACTGTGCTTGTGTTTGGGATTACCCCGACCCAGCTGAAGATTGGTATTTTGAAATTCATGATATTCCCACGGCCTGTCCAGGTCTCCCTGGATGACATCCTTTCCCTGCAGCGTGTTGACTGCACCACACACTCTGGTGTTGTCAGCAAATTCGCTGAAGGTGTACTCTATCCCACTCTCCATGTTGCCGATAAAGATGTTAAGCAGCCCTGGTCCCAGTACCAATCACTGAGGATTGTTGCCCATCACTGGTCTCCACATGGACACCGAACAGTTGACTGAAACTTTTTGAATTCAACCTATTCAATTACTTATCCACTGAAAGGAATCTCTCAAACCCATGTCTCTGTTTTTAGTACTAGTTGCACTATAAACTGCGCTGGGTCTGGCTGGGATGGAGTTAACTTTCTTCATAGCATCCTCTATGGTACTGTGCTTCAGATTTGGGACCAAAACACTGTTGACAGCAACATCCCCACTTTTGGCTGTTGCTGAACAGTGCCTACACAACACTAAGGCTCTCCCTCTGCCCCTCTGTGAGTAGGCAGGTGATGGGTGAGAGGTTGAGAAGCGACATAGTCAGGACATCTGGCTCATTTGACTAAAGAGATGTGTTATCCTGCATTGCAGTACACAGAAAGGGAAAAGTAAATTTGATTAAAGATGATATCAGTGACCTTTGTCAGCTACTTACCAGACTGATCGTTTGAAGGCAAAGTCACTATTACTTTGAGTCACTGTTAGATTATCAGTAATTTGGGTTCAAATTATGGTTGTATGTTCTTTTGGCACTATATCCTTTCATTTTCATGTGAGGAAGCAGACAATGGTTCGTATACAGGGATCTGAATGCTTTTAAGATGTTTATGATTGGTAAATGCTTGACCTAATAAATGATGTGAAATTGAAAAGATATTCTGGTTACAGTTATGCTAAATCATATGTGAGAAAAAACATATTTTCCAACTGATTCATATTTTGTAATTCTGATTATTTTACATTTTCACAGCTTGCTGCTTTTTCATGATTAGCTATTACAGTAGTCCACATGATAAACTGCTCTAAAATGTGCTTTAAGAGTATTATTCTATGATATATACTATTCAGCCTGCATGATCTTCTATATTAAAAAGAGACCACTTTGAGTTAGAACAGGAAAAACTACCAGAGCTCATAATGTTCCTCATTCTGCAGAAAATAAAAATGTAGTTAAATTAAAAGCAATGAACTGAAAGGACTAAATTCGTGGACATTTCAGCAAAGTAGCTTCATTGTTGATTCTAGAACTCCCAGTTGTCAAATTAAAAGCCCATGTAATTCTAGAAAAGTGAAAAGTTATAGGCAATACAAATTTGCCACTTTTTTGTGGAGGTTGTATAAAGAACAATTTATTCCAAGAGGAATAAATCATCCTCTTGGAGATGTGGATCACAAACTACTTTCTCTCCTCAGACTATCCCTCTTTGTACCTGATCCTGAAGGAAGGGCACAACACATTCGTAATGTTTTCCTGCTCAGCAGTAGGACTGTGACTGAAAATATCCCAAAATAACAGAAAACAGTTTGTGTCTGAAAACAATGGAAGTCAAAGTCTTGAAAGCTCTTCCAGTTTGTTGGTAATTGTTTAAAATAAATTGTTTGAAATATTATTACACTATAACTTATTATAACACTGTGGCATTCTTATAGTATTATATCTTTTTCTGTATTATAAACCAGATGCAGACATGTCTTTCCAAAAAAACCCAGAATCATTACTTTTTTTAAAACCAAAGACTTGATTTTTCTTTGCCTAGAAACAGGCCCTATGACAGTGCCATTTACTAATAAATAACATATTTGTAATAGTTAGTTAAATAATTTTTGTGGGACATTTCCCTTAGGGTATCACAAAATACTCAGCAGGAAAGGAAGTATCTGGAACCATAGAAAAAATTATGGGAGATCAAAATCTGTACAACAGACCTCTCAGTGGGCATTTGTCGTAAAAACATTGACTGGGTCAGATGTGACAGTATATGTAGCTTTTTTGATACCTTCGGGTCTATACCTATTGAAAACCAAGTCTTAAACTCTTAATTTTATAACTTTGCTATTCAGCATAAACAATTAATTCTGAAGACCATGTAATGCTAAAATTAAAGTCAGCTAGAAATCAGTCATGGGTAGAACTGAGTGATAGCAAGAGAATACAAAAGAAAGAGTGGTAAATGCCTCATTTCTACAAGTATGTCAGAGTACTCTGAAGTACTTTGTTATTAGCATTTTCCTCCAGAAAAGAGCAGTTTACTTTTTTTTTTCTCCTCCCCTTCTCATTTATCTTTAGGTCAAGCTAGAAACTTATAATTGTATTGCTAGAGCTATTCTGTTGACTGATCTTATACTCAGTTTTGTATATTGAGAGTCGAGCTGCTGAAGGAGAGAAATAGAACACCAATCATAATTCAGAATATTGAAAAGGTCAGAGCAGTATATTGCACTCATACTTTATGAAATATGTGTTGCACTATAATTGTTGAAATCTCATTTTAATAAACAACTCAACATTAACCTAATTAGTTAATCACTTAACAAAAAAATTTAAAAAATTGACACACCCATAACAGTTTTTTATGGTAGTTTTATTAAATATAACTTCAATTAAACCCTCCTGAAAAGTAAAATTTGGAAAGCGGGAAAATTCAGTGGAAGATCCAGTTTGTCATATGTAGAGCTGAGTTCGTTATCTGAGGTTCACAAATGCTTCTTAATTTGCAATATATTCATACAATTAAGAATTAAAAAAACCTATTACAAATCTGAAACTGAATGACAGTAACATTGCAGAAAGAAATTCTGAAATGTTTGCCTCTGTAAATTATTCTCCCTACTTAGCTGTAATGTCTTTTTAAAAATTAGATCTTTTAATTTTTCAGAATTCATTCCCAATTTTTCCCCATGAACTAGAAAATGTGTTGATGTTTATGTCTCTTTTGACCTTGACAATTCATGTTCAAAAAGGTCAGAGTCCTTTTAAACGTTTTATGTTCCTTTAACTCTTTTTCCTTCCCCACCCACCCCCACC
>VXAY01004954.1:89748-162669 GCA_013399855.1 Oxyruncus cristatus
CCCCCCCCCAACCCCAACTATTTAGGATGAGGAAGATGCCATTCCCTCCCTGGAAGAAATGGGGGTAGAGTGACGTGTAAAGTGTACAAGACAAAAGAGAAAATATATGATACACTTAGGAAACAGTGGAAAGAGGTGTTATTCTATGATTCTGTTATAAACCTGAAGGAGTAATAGCCCAATATCCTTTGTGGCATACTACGTGAAGCTTGAAGCATCTGAAAATGAAAGAGGAAAAAGATGGGAGGTAAGTGGGAAGGCAAAAGGGGAAGGTTATAGAATCAGACAAATAACTGCTAAGCAATAAGAGAAATTGAAAAACACCAGTAAAGCCACAGAAACAAAACATTAAACAATATTGCAGATAATATTAGGACAAGTAATAAGGCAGTCATCAATGAGGAGCTTAAAAGACAAATATATAGACAGTCAAATGTGCAGCAGTCAGTATGGTGGACACCACAAATTAATACAACAAATAATGAGACAAAAATCAACAAGGGAAAAAAAAGGATGTAACCTGACAGGTGATAAAGCACTGGGCAATATGGCAAATGAAAGTCACTGAAAACTGTTCTTTTTGAGTTTAATGGGATTTTGTCATTTGTCTAATTTTTACCTAGCAAGACCTAATACTGAATACAGCTCTTTTGCTTCATGTGAACTAGTTCTAAGAGGTAGATATAGAGCTGCTCTGTGAATTAATAAGTTAAGAATTATAATGGAAGAACCGTAGAAAGAATAAGTATTTTCAAAGCCTATTATCTGACACCTTATCAAACCTGGTTCTTTACTAAGATATATGATTAACTACAGTGTTAATCAATAAAAGCAATACAAAAAAGTAATAAAATGTCCTAGGGTGGGGTGTGAGCAGGTGAAAGTAGGGACACATTTAAAGAGTAGATAATGTTTGTATAAAAATATACATAATTTAATTTCAGGATATTCCACACAGCATGATTTTTGTCTCTGATTATCAGAAGCATTTATACTTGGCTCAAAAGAAAAGAACAATCTCAAATGTTTGAATTCGTAGTTGTGCTCTCTCCGTTGATCACTTCTGTCACGTGTATGAACATTTAGTTTTTGTTAAAGTCCAGGTCCATAGGAAACTGCTGATACCTGGCAGTAAATGGAATTCTTTAGTCAGAAATAGTTATTCCAATTCTTCTGTGGATTAAAAAAAATTAAAATCCTATGAGTGATGACAGTATGCATGTGCACTTTCCTTGGCATGTATGTATCACTGAAGGTGTCTACCAGAAGTCCTACCTCCCAAAGGTAGATTTGCTGTCACAAATGTGGGTAGAGGTGGATGGCAGCACATCACACCCACTCCATCATGTTCCACTTTCTATCACTCAAATAATCTCAAAATAATGTGCTGTGTTCCCTATAGACATGACGTTAATGACTTCCTTCATGTTTAAGCAGTGCTTAGTAACACATTTCATAATTATAGAAACTACTGTTGCAGAACTGATTAACATTAATGACTATACTGTATTCCTGACTAAAAAAAAAAAAAAAAATCCAGTCATTTTGCTTCATGAATGGACTATGTTTGTTTTATGAACCATATGATAGAAAGCACTGGGAACAGAAGGGATATGCAAAAGCTGGAAAGTAGAAGAATATAAAAGATTTTTTGAGGTAAGTCTTGTTAAATCAATTTTTTGGTAAAATTTATTTCCAGTTTTCCTTTAGTAGAGGTTTTTCTGGATGGTTTTGAGCAAGTGATGCTATTTATGTTTGTATATGCAGTCAGGGATCTCATAATAAAGTGCAAGGGCTGTGTTCATGTTGAAGATACTAGCTCTGCTGATGCTAATACTATTCATCCAAGTACTTGATAGGAAAACATGAGAGAAAACAGAGTGCAAAATATGCTGTCACTAAGCCTACCTATAATATATCTTCCTTCATTCTGTCATGCAAGGGACCCTGTTATTCTCACATTTGAAACCTGTATAGATAGGAAAATACAATGAAATTTCTTAAAAAAATAACAAGGAAAACCGATTAAATGGCTTCACAAGTTTGTGACCTTTTTAGTTCTCATGTCCAGTGTCCTGTAGGACTCTTTGTTTGTGTGCAAAGTCTATTGCCTTCACGTATTTCACTCCTTTTATCTAAATATTTTCTATCGAACTGCACCTGTTGTAACTGTGTTAATGATGAATTTTGCTGAGGTGACAAACTGCCCCGGGGTTGCTTAAGAAATACTTCAGCCAAACTATTATTGGGCATTCTTAAGCAATGTCTCTGAGATGTCACCTCTTTCTCACAGTTAGGACTACTTGAGCATAATCTTTATTCTTTTACTTTGAGTTTATTAAAGAAAGCCTTCAGTGAAACTGAAGCATGAATATTTGAACTTACCCTTTTTACAAGTCTCAGAGCTATATTATCAGGAATCTTGAAGTGCTGTTCCTAAGGATAGTTTTTGTTTCCGATCTTATTGAACCACCACACTAAGATGAATTGTATAAAAACAATCACAGAGGTCGCAGAATATTCTGAGTTGGAAGAGACCCCACAAGGGGGGGTTCAACTCCTAAGTGAATGGCCCATACAGGGATCAAACCCACAACCTTGGCTTTATTAACATCGTGATCTAACCAACTGAGCTAATAGTATTTTGGTTAACTCTCCGTCTGTACATGTTTTACTATAGTAAACTATCTGGATAAGTCAATTTTATTAACTATATTCGTAGTTCCACCATTCAAGTAAGTCATGTTAACAACTGTAATGGTGTTTTCTTAACTTGTCTTTGATTAATTAATAACATGTGCTGGAAAGAATTAGAATAACCGTCTGTTTTTTATTTGACTTATTTATCTGACAACTTCCATTTGCAAAACTCCCATTTCCTTTAAGCATAACACCCTAGATATCATCTTCAATAACATCTCCTGCATATTAAATGCTTCTAGTTAGCTGAATAAATAGCGTTTTGTCCCCCTTGCTGATTTGTTTCTCTTAGGAAGAATTGACAATGAACATGTCCTGGTTTGATGTTCTACTGTTTGTCACTGAGACTGTAAACAAAGTCCTATTTCCCTACATGCAGAAGAAACAATGTATAAAGGACAGCTTCCTATTTAGAAATCCAAATCACTTTTGCCGGTGAGAATTCTGCTGGAAGGTAGCTTTCTTTCATGGCTTCTCCCCAGGACTACTGCTTGTTTGACTTTCTCCTGTGACTGTGCTTACAGGCATACACAGCTGCAACACATCTATTCTGCAACCCCCTATATTATTAAGAATCTGTTACCAGGGAAACCATTTTCCTCATACAGCTTAGGTACTCATCAGCTGTATCAGGTACTCCATCCCTATGGCAATAGCCTTCACTTTTTAGTTATCACTGCACTATGGTAGATTTAAATATTCCTGCTTCTTACCACGAAAGAATGATGCTTACCACAGCTGTTAGCTCTAATCATGTCTATGACTGTCAGCAAGTAGTCTTCTAAAAGCAGAACAATAATACCAGGTCAGTGAATGCATAGAATAGATGTCTTAAATGTGTTTCATGTGGGTTTTGCTCCAAAAATGAAGGACCTTCGGTGTGAAGAGTAGAAAAACGTCCTGATCCAAAAATGTCTGTACATAGCATAAAAAAGTAAGACAATCATGACAACTGCACTATTCATGTGGTTTGTAAAGGAAAAAAAGCCTCAATGATTCTATTGCTCACAGAAAGATATTCTGCTTAAACTGGCTAAAAGTGAAGTTTCATTCATTTATACATTGAAGAGATCATGTGTCACTGTCACAAATCAGTGTTAGATCTTTTTGTCTGTATTTGCAAACTAGAAAATACTTACATATTTTCACCTGTCACACATATAGCCAGTGTACCCATAATAACTAAACATATCAGCTTTCAGGATAGTGATAGAATATGAGTAGTTCTCATCCTACATTACAAATAGTGAAAGAAATAAAAATCAGGCTATTTATCTAACTGATTAACTTGATAACTCTCACTTCTATAAGGGCATCCTTGCTTTGTTCGTTACTAGTTTCTGTTCAGTGAATGGCAGGGAGTAAGTAATGCAGAGTGTGCCCTTTCCAAGCTCTTTCTAAGCACACTGAACACACTGTCTCTTGCTCTTGGAAGTACAGCACATGATACAGTTCCCAACTGGAAAATTAAAATATACCGTGTTCTATTTCAAAGTATGCCAGGTATGAAAATAATATTTCTACAATAAACAGTACTTGTAATGAGTTCACTGTCACATTGGATTTTAATCCATAAATTATTTATGTTGACTGATTAAAGGTAATAGTTGCTAAAAAAATATCATTGAAATTCCGCTATTTCTCTCTTTTCTACCCCAGCATATTATTCAAAGGACCCAAAGGTTGTTTTTCCATGGTTTGGGTTTTTTTCCTTTTTTCTTTTTATTTGTTTGTTTGCTTATGTGGTTTTTAAATGAGAGGATAGGGGAAATCAAACACCTTTTCTTCCGATGTTCTGCAGGGGCTGTTGTTTTTCAGTCCTTTAAAATAAAAGTAATTTAAAAGCATTCAGCCTTAAGTTGCACATGTCACATTCTCGTTTCAAGGGTTCACTGGGCAACCTGTATCTACACTACTTCTTTCTCAATGAAGCAGTTAGTGAACCCTAATTTTAGATGTCCCAGCAACTCTGTTTGTTGTACAAAGAAAGCCTTAGTCTACTGGTCTTTTTCAATTTGGGTTCCTTCAATAGATCACTACCACAATAATGTCTTCTTTGTTGTCTTCTTTTTTTTCCAGTATTCAGAGACCTTCAGCACTTCTTAAGAGTGGAGTAGTTTTCTTTGATACAATATGCACTTTTTTCCCTCTTTTCTTAGAGAGATTACATCCTTCTTTATTAGCATCATAGTCACCTTAATTTATTCTTTTAATGCAAATTAATTTGTCATTTACTCATCAACTTTCAGTTTCTCCCCTTTGTTCCAGATACTTTTTCCTACAGTGTATGGACTTTTGGGCCAAAAGTATATGAAACAGAAGTACATGAATCAAAACATATGAAACTTTTGTCAGCAGTTCTTCTCAATTACATTTCACATCACAGTTGTTTTCCACCTGTGGTCATATGCAGCTGATTTGATTCATAGATAATTTTTCTTTACATTATTTTTTCCATTTAACCATTTAACATAACCAGAATTTCCTCTGGATGGTTATAGTCAGTCAACCTGGGCAGTGGTTATTTTGTCTGTCTGACTACGAGATGTTCTTTCTTTTGCTTTCTCTAGTCATAGCTAAGTGAGCTAAAGTGAGAGAGGAACTTACAGGTTTGGTTAAAAGAATTGCCTGCCAAAGTGACATGAATAGAAGGCTGTGGACATTGTTTCAGAAAACAGTATGCACATCCCAAACTCGGAACAGATGCTCCTCCTTTGTGACTGCTCTCATAGAATGAAAAAAACCTACATGATGCTTGTGAAAGAGCTCTTTCTATGACTATGTGGTGTATTCTGGGTGCCATAACTGAATTTCTCCATGCACTTTACCTCAGTCTGGATTGCATTGCTGGTGTAGTTTACCCCCAACCAGCAACCAAGCCTCACGTAGCCACTCGCTCACTCCTTCAGTAGGATCAGGGAGAGAATCAGAAGGGTAAAAGGAAGAAAACTTGGGTTGAGATGAAGACAGTTTATTAGGAAAAGAAAAAGTTGCCCCCAAAAAAAGAAAAACAAAGAATTGGCTCACTGCTTCCCACAGGCAGGCAGGTGTTCAGCCTCTCCAGGAGAGCAGGGTCCCATTACACATAACAGTGACTTGGGAAGACAAACATCACTGATCACTTCAAACGTAGCCCCCTTCCTTCTTCTTCCCCCCACTTTATATACTGACCACGGTGTCATATGGTATGGAATACTCCTTTGGTTGGTTGGAGGTTCCCTGTCCTGGCTGCATGTCCTCCCAGCCTCCCATGCATCCCCAACTTCCTCACCAGTATGTCAATAGGAAAAGCAGAAAAGGCTCTAGCTCTGTGTAAGCCCTGCTCAGTAATAACAGAAACATCACTATATTATCAACCTTGTGTTCAGCACAAATCCAAACACAGTCCCATACCACCCACTGTGAAGAAAATTAACTGTCCTAGCCAAAACCAGCACAATTGCTCAATTTTCAAAACAACTAGACTAGAAGAAATGTAACTGATCTGCAAATTGAGTCTTTTGGAGATAATAACAAATATTGTAATTGCTAACATTGTTCATCACACTCAAAAGGTATCCTGACATTATCTATGAGACTTAGTAACACCAGGAGAAAGCATTATAAGCATTAAAAAAGAAGAAAGATTAAAAACGATGTTCTGCAAAATGCTCTTAAGTTAGAGGGAACCAACAGAATCTGTCATCCTAGAATATGGTCACACTGGCAGAGGGGTGCTTACCAATCCTGGAGAACAGGCGTGCTGCTACAAAATTTTTCTTTTTTTTTTTTTTTTTTTTCCCCCTTTCATACAGCAATAAAAAGATGAAAAGGAGTTTTACAGGGTTTCATGAGAATTGAGCTGAGCAAGTGAAAAATGCTCTATGTTATGTTCAGTCCATGAGAGATGAGTGAAAGGTGTGACAGGTCCTTAAAGAATACAGCCTGTGTTTGAATACCTTTCTGTTAAATTGTGAGGATACAAGGTAACTAACTGACTTAGAAAGGATTGAACTGAAGTAGGAGTTTCTTTCTGATTGTTTTATGTAAATTTATTTTTTTTTTTGTAATAAGAAGTTTGAAATAATATTTTGCACAAAATAAATTATTATGGAAAGTTAAAGAAACTTTTAACAGAGACAGAAAAATCAGAAAAGGATTTGACATATGCAAATTTAGAGGTTTCTGTGAAGTTTTCTGGGCAAGCAAGAAATATTTATGTGTCTCTTTGGGACATCAACTTATGTTTCCTTGAGTTTCTGCAAAGTCTCATGGTATTTGTAGTCTAGCCTAGGAGGTTGTTTCCTAAAAGAGAAGAATGACGTAGCTACATGTGTTAAACCTACTATAACTCTGCAAGAGCATTCAATAGTATTGATATTCAATTGATTTGCCTTGACATGAAATAATTAATTCAGTTTGTCTAATGAGGATCCAGAAAAGGAAGATACACAGACCGTGCACAGCACAGCTCCAAGATACTGCACAAGAAAACACCTTGTTCTGGGTCCTGTCATTGGTTTGTAATGTTTTAATGATTTCAACACTTCAGTTATAGAGGTGGCAATTAAAATAAAACTGAAAAGGTGAATGTCGGTTGGCATAGAAATTGTAGAAAGTAATTTCTGTCTTGCATTTATTTATGTATCACAAAAATTACTAGGCATATCTTCTGGAGATTTTTTGTCAAGGAAACAGCCAAGTTTGATCAATGTAGAAATCCTTACTACAAGGATTTTGGCACTGAATTTTCTCACTGCAAAATTATAAATAAAGGGCAGAGGCATACCTCTGAATCTTCGTGAAATCATGTGGCTGTCTTTGTGCTTGTACTGCCTTTAGATAGCGCAAGTCACTTGATGCTTTCCTGAGGGTAGTGCTCCCTCCAATGACCTCAGAAGAGAACATCCATACAGTGAAACCTATTGGGGGTCAGGGGTCAAGAAAGGGGAAAAGAAGGCCATGGAATTGGACATCCATGCATTCAGAACTGGTGACAAAATCTATGTTAGCAAATAGTGACCCTAGTGGTAGAAGCTGGGAGGCTTTCATCATTGATCTTCAGTTATGGCTGCTCTGGTAATTAGATTTCAGTTTGAAATAGTGGCATTTCACTCCCTGTTGTTCTAAATGGGAAAGCAATTGTGTAGTTATGGAAAATTACTATCACAACTATTCTCAGACTTCAGACACTGTAGATTACTTGAGAAAGAAAAACACATGTAAGCAATGCCTTTAGAAATACATCTGAAGCCTACTTGTAGAGTGGGTTCAAGATCACAAAGAAAGGATTTAAAAATTATCCTAATACTGTTTTAAAACTTTGAAATGCAGAAATGGGATGAGACTTTTAAATGGGATGAGACTTTCAAATGGGATGAAGATGGACAACTGCAGAGAATTTTTCAGAAGTTAACTCTAAATAAGATTTTGACACCAGGTGCTGCTGAAATACCAGTTGAGTAATAGCACAAATCTTTGAGCATTTGAATTACTTTAAAAATCTGCATATCCTTCTAAAATGACTGAAAATAAGTAACATGAGTTTGGACTTTTCCCTTTACAACGAGTTCAATTATATTATTTTCAGTCCTGAAGGTCCATTTCTCTATCCGCGCTGAAGATATGCCCTTGTGAGCTATCTTATCCCTTTGGGTCTTATTTCAATACACACTGAACGTGTAAGGACAGTGCTTTAAAGTCACCTCTTTGGGACTTAGAATCAAAAAAGGATTTTGGTGCAGAAGCCAATGAGTAGCTTTCAGTTTTATATTTCAGTTGGTGCCAACCAAACATGTTTTCCTTCAAAAGTCACTTCTTATTTGGGGAATTTAAGGGCGAATTTTTACTGCCCTGTGGCTTAGTGCAGCTGGACAGTCCCAGAACACGAACACTAAAAGCTCTGAAGCTTGTATAGTAATAACTGGATGTCATGACCTTTACTCACGTAAGCAGCTCTCCTGAGTGCAGTCGGACAGCATCTTGTACACAGTAAGAGTGATGTTACAAAGGTGTCCAAAATTTTGCTGGAATGGAAAATGTGGCCAGGTTCCCCTGGTACATGGATGATTTGTACAAGAATGCCACATTTTTAGAGCTCACAGAGTGGAAAAGGAAACAGTGACATCAGAGGATTTCTGCCATCCCAGACCTAGCTTTATCTCAACATTGATAACTCCCCATGATGCTTCATTATTCAGTGCAAATGGAAGAACATGATGAAGCTGCTGTCTTTCTGTTACTGTTAGCACAGCTCAGAAAAGGTTAAATGGGCAACCGCAACACTGTGTGTCTCTGTCTCCCAGGAAAAAGCCTAGGACACAGGAGCATGGAAAGTACTTAATCTCCCTTTCTACTTTTCTCTTTCCCTTCATACACAGACTTCACATCTGTTCCAAAACATGCATGACAGCTGTATAGATATATTGTTCCCTAGCAATAATCTTCTACTCTCTCAGGGCAAGCTCCAATATTTCATGTCACTCTGAAAACAGTGTTAAAAAAAATATGAGAACAACTTTTGTTCCACTAGCCTTTGTGTCTGCTTATGTCCATCTCTTTTATTTCCTCCTGAATCGTAACCCAAATAATGTTTTACACAGTAAAGTTTAAGCTTTGCACAGAAAAAGAATTATAGAAAATCTGAACTATCATATTCTTAAATATTTGAGTGAAAATGTGGGCAGAGTAAGATGTTGTCTCTCATCTTCTATAGGAAATGAAAAAAAAATTGAAACTACAACAGAGCTGAAAGTTGTCTCTAAGAAGCACACGGTTATACTTATTGTTTAAAGCTTAGTTAATATCTCTTCTACAATAATATGTAAAGTACATAATAGTAGTACTCCTTTACTCTTTTACAGTAGTAGTAAATAATAGGCATATTTACCAGGATTATTACTTTTTTCGCTGAATACCCATAGATGAGGTCCCATCTGCTAAGTACTATACAAAAGGGAACACCCAGGATCTCAGTTTCCTAAGTAAACAAAACTAATGCAAACATTTTTCTAATTTGTCCCCCAAAGCTTCTAATCTCACAGACCAGTTTAAACCAAGATGAGAAAGTTAAGATAGCAAGTGTTGGGTGCTAGACAGCAGTTCTAAATGCACCTTACATGAATCCAGGTCATCAACCATGCTTCAAACACTTTCAAAAAGACATATTTTTTCTTCATGTTGCTACAAGTACAACTGGTAAATGCTTCAGAAGCAAACTTCCAGTCCTTCATCCTTTGTGAGGATGAAAGTTATAGGCTTTGGCAGCAACAGAGATGCAGCATCACTTAACATGGCAATAGCTTTCTTTCATCCTAGTTTTATAATGAAGTCTTTAATAAGTCACAAGATGTACCCTGAGAGTAAAGGCTGAAAAACTCTTTTTCTAGTAAAGTAAAAATAAGTAAAATGTTGCATCAACAGTAATTGTTGGTTGATGCTTAAAGCTCTATTAGACATAAGAAGATCTTTAATGCTTTCCATATCTCTTGATGACTAAATTCTGAAGCAGCTGCTTCAGAAACTTAAGAGGTTTTGAATGCTGTTCAAACTCTGATGGGGAGTGACTGCGTTATCCTATATTGAAAAAATAAAAAAAAAGTTTCCACATACTTTCAGTTTGGCAGAGTGGGAATTGACAGGAAGGAACAGCTCACTTGAAAGAGATCTGTGCATGAGAAGCTGGGAACCAAAGGATCAAGCAACTCCCCTACAGTGTGTGGAGAGGTATTCATAAGCTATGTATGCCTTCTTTTAATTTCCTTCAATTTCCTCATTTCTTTGGTAGTCCCTCTCTCTCCTTCCATTCTGCCTTTTCTGTTTATTCTTCCTTAGCACTTATTCATGCATTGCCATTTCAGAAATGTCAGTTTTAGACCTTGCTACAGGTGACCTTAACTCTGGTTCTGTCACTGAAGAGAGCAGTGAAGCATCTGCTGTAGTCTTAGAGTACTGTTTCTGTGTTGTGACATTTTGTTGAAATGCTGAATTGGTAAAGATAGGTGCAGGTCTGTGTGAAGAGGCCAGTTTAAAATAACTGAAAGTGAGACAAAGACGAAACCAAAAATTTGTGTGTGGATTGTTTTGCATTAGCAGTTACCTACTCCTGTGATCATCAGATGATGTTATTTTATTTGGGCTTGAGTGAGATACAATAGGTCATTCACCAGAAAGGAAGACTGAGTAGAGATGGAGATAGGAAAGTCCAAGTGCTTTTCTGACTTTGTTGTGTACGTGGACAGGCTGCATTAACCTCTCAGGGGCAATATCCACAAGTCATTTATCAACTGACTTTCAGTGGTGAGAAAGTCCTTTCAAGATACGGTAACTTCCTCTGTTAGGCCAACTTTTGTTCTGGCCCAAATTTTATGTAATAAGCACATTTAAATCTAGCAGTCTTTCTGAGGGACAAGCATAAGGAATGACTTGTATGCAAAGGTCTCTTTGGTTTGAACCTTTGAGTTTGGGTAAATGTCAATTCAGAATTGAATCCCTTTCTAATGTTGTTAATGAACTATGTAATAAGATGCTATACTTGTTCTCAGAGTATCAAGTGTGACACAGAATTTTCAAAGATAACATTAACAGAGCAGTTACTGTTCTTAGTGAAAAGTAATTAGTGAAGAGAATTTTTACTTTATAGTTTGTGTTTATTTATGTTAGTAAGTAGGTACAGATGCCTGTATACGCTCTACTGATATTTCTTTCCCATGTGAAACAAAAAACACCAGGTCATGGCATTGCTACTGTTTCTCTACACCTACATGGAACTTCCTCAGCTTTTGTTTAAACTAAAATATTACATTACAGCCTGCAGCTGAAAACTTCATGCTCCATGTTGAAATTTATTTTTCTCACTGATGTTTTTCTTTTACTTTCTGATTTTCCTTTCACAATGTCAAAAAAAAAAAAAAAAGGTATCTTAACTTACAGAAGAATATATTAAAATTTTTCACTTTATCAGAGTAACCTGGAGTGCTTCTCAGACAAACAAGTAATAAACTTCAGAAAGACTGGCAAGGCAAGTAGATACGATTTCAGTATAACTTCTGGCTTTAGACCTATAGGTTATTATAGATGCTTCCATAACTTAAAGTACACAAGAAAAATAAATGAGGATATTTGCTGTTTCCTATGTCTCTAGAAGGAAATGGTGATGGTCCGTCAACTACTGGGTCATGCTAGTGCTGTTCTTTTTGTATTAAGACCAAAAGAACTGCAAACTATAAGAAGAGAGAAAGGAGACAAATACCTGTTGATCACATCAAAATAGATCAAAATGGATGTTTGGATATGTAAATTCAAAATGAATGTGCCACCTAAAAAAAGCCAAAAAACTGACTCATGTCAGTTGAAGTGAGAAAATAATTTTATTTAGCAGTTTAATTTTGATTGCACTGGAGATAAAGGATACTATTGTTTCTGTGCAATGTATTTTAACGTATGTAAATGTAAAAGGGAGACCTATCACAAAAGTGCCATGTAATCAACAGAAGCAAAGATGAAATCAAAGAAAGACACCTTCAGGTGTTAGAAAAATAAAGGTAAGAAGATCTTCAAGCTGCATCATATACATATGACACAAATACCAGGCTGTTGTAGTTGTTAAAATGCTGTGCTCTGCAGGATTTTGTTTGTGGAACTGTCTTTCTGTTTTAACTGCCCACAAAGCATATTGAAGACAGACTCAGTAAGAAATTGGTGTGAGAGTAGGGGAACAGCGTGGGAGAAAGTCAGGAAATAGGTCTGTGGGAGGACAACAAAAAGGAAATAGGAGGGCAAGCAGAGGTGACTCTTCTATTTTTTTTCCCATTGGTTTCCCTGGGAGAAGCATCTGGACTGAGCTTCCCCACCCATACCTCTGGTTTTGTGGGGGTGGTGATGGGTTTATGTGCTTCTTTCAGCTGCAGATCAAGCAGGGTGTGCAGCATCCTACTGCTCTAGGGCAGCAGGAGGAACTGGGTTATGCAAAATAACATGCAGCTGGCCAGAAAATTTGATTGAGAAATACCTCTGGTTTCCCACAAAAAAAACTGTCCTACTTTGTTGAATGAACTCCCAGTGCCTTTGCTGCTGCTTGGGGTGCAAAACATGCACTTCCTGTGCTCCTGGCAGTCCACCTGGCTTGGGTTTCTTATGGAAAATTCCCTTGTTAATCGCAACTCTGTCTCTGTTTTCATTCATTGGATGCTTCACCTTACTAACAGCATAGAATAAATATTATCATGTTTTATACTGCAGCATTTACAAAAGCATGTGACAAGCCTTTGTGAAGTAGCACGCAAATCTGAACAAACAGAAATATACTATATGTTGACCATTGAGGTGGGTTAATAGAAATTAATAAATCCTTATTTTTGTATTGTCAACCATTTAACCTTCTTGAGCCAGTAACCCTGAGATATTAACACCAGTGGTCTGGCATGCAAAATGCTGTCAGTGCCCACAAATGTGCTTGCCCCAGTGCTGTCCAGGGTCGTTATGGGCTGTGGGATCTCCTGACATTTCTAGAAAGCACAGAGCAATGCCATTTCCTCAGTTCCTGGGGTAAAGGCTGGGAGATGATATAAATGTTCAACAAGAAGCATAAGTTTCAAAGTGAAGGAAGATGGGAGGTGGTAGAAGTAGTTGCAAAAATATGGGCTGGAATATTATACAGATGGGTTGGTGTGTAGAAAAGTAATTGAAGAGAAGAAAAGAGACAGAAAAATTTATGATGTCAGTTGTGCACAGTGAAGGGGACAGCGGGAAAGGAAGAAATCTATTACTAGCCGTTGGATCCCTGCACTTTTTTTCTGAATTGTATTTCAAATTAACTTTTGTCTGAGATGGTTGACAGGAACTGCAATAGTGTGGACGCTGGTAAGATCAATTTTTTTCACTGTGGTCCCAGCTGGGATGCCCCTCTATATTTGACTACTTATATACTTCTCCAGTAATGCAAAGGAAATGCATCAGTGCTCTTCACATTGTAATTGATGTGTCAGTAGTTCAGTTCTCAGCATGGATATCTGTGCACAGCCCCTGTTAAAAGGAAATAATCACAAGAGGGAAAAATTTTGTTTTTTCTCTCTCTCTGTGTTTCTTTTTTTTAACTGTAATTATTAAAAAAAATCTATAAGCAGTGAAATAATAGATAAAACTATGAGAAATACTTTCATGAGACCATTTTAATGATAGTGGTGTAACAAAACACCTTCATTAGAATGACTTTAAAATATAAATATGATAATTATGGTCATGATAATGACCATATTTCATAAATATGAAAATATGGTCATGATAATGACCAAAGTACTAGTTCTGTGGATTTTGTTTGGATTCCTAGGAATTAACTCATTGTATTCATCTGAAAATGTTCTATATCACCTAATAAAGAATCATCGTGGCTCCAAGGAGTTTCTGATCTTCTGACTGTTATGTAAAAGATAACAATTTTTTCAATTATTTCTTACAGTGAGAATTCAAGAGAAAAAAATGGATAGTTTCCATCCTGAAAACTTACTTTTTCCTCAGTGTTCTCAAATGCACTTTGAAAACAAACTATTTGTTATTTTAAAAAGCCTCTTGCTATTAATTAAAGACTGATTCTTCAAATATGCAAGCACAAAACTGTTAACTGTGTTGGCATGAATATTTCTTGTTGCAGGAGAGAGCTGAGAGACTAAATGAAAATGAAGAAAAAAAGAAAAAAAAAAGAATGAAAATCCAGAGTGAATTCCATGGGAACTTAAAAGGTTTCTGGGATACTTATGTGCAAATGAAGGCATTTAATTGCAAAGTGTCCTCAGTGATAAATGGTAACCAAAATATCCTTGAATAAATTTCCCATTATAAAATGAGAAATTATGTCATGACTTTGCCCTTTCCATTGCTCCTTGAGAAAGGTGAACCTTTCTAAAAAAAAATATACCACCAGACCTTCAGGTCTTTTACACTGCCAATAAACTGAGTAACTGAGAAAACAGGATCTCTACAACTAAAGAAATGCAAAAGCGCAGCTACTTAATAAAATAGAGAACAAAGAAAGACAGTTTTTAAATTATTAATCCTAAAGGATGTATTTCCCAAGTAATTCAGTTCTACAAAGAAGCAATCATCACTGCAAATTACACAAAAAAAAAAATAATGTAACTTGTTTTCTCAGTAGATAGATTTGAAGTATGTATTTAGGTACATGTATGTCCTCCTTTAGTTCAGAAAAAATGTCAGAAATACAGGATCCCAGCTCAAAACAACCCATAACAAACTTTGCCTTATGGCAAGATTTGAAAAGCCACCACAAGCTATGCTGTGCTAGTGAATGATGTCAAGGCAACATATTGCCAGCGTCTTATACCTCCACAACAGCAGGAATTTTGTCAGATAAAAATACTCACGTTATTTTGCCAAGGGTGTGTTTGCAACTGTAACGGGCTCCGGATACTAGAAGAGTTTGATTTTTGGGGCAAAGTAGTCTGTTTGGTTGGCCCAGATTACACAGTGGAATAAGTGGTAGATTCACAGTCCTTTTCACACCTTTATAAGGACGATAATCCTAGAAATAGTGTCGTGCCCTGAGCAGAAAGAAATAAAAGAGCAGAAAGACACAGCAGCCTCTCACTGTCCAAGGGCAAAACCTTGCTTGTCCCATTTCCAAGCAATGGCAATTGAGAATGTAAGATATATCTCTGTGGCCAAGAGGCCCCTCTTGACATTTCTATCTCCAGCATCAGAAGGCAATATACTGAAAAATAGTTACATTATAGAGAGCAAGCCCTTTGTATCATTGCCCAACTTCTTCCAACTTCTGTACCTTTTCAATCAATGATGCAAGTCACTCATGTGGCAAATAGCAGTCATTCTAGATCAGAGGACATTTATCTGGAAATGTCATTGTTTCAATGACTGCTTCAATGGAAGTGTACAATAAGCTTCAGTTAATATTCCATTGTTCAAGAAAAGGTTGCCATGACTATTTTTCTATCTAGTGTGGTGCTAGGGAATGAGGAACCATGTAATGAAAATACCATCTCTTTATTCTCATTCACATATGTTCTATTTGAAAAATAGGTCACTGGAAAGATCATTTTTGTGGTAAAAGACCAGGTCCATAAATAAAAAAAAAAAAGTTTATTAAATTCAGTACAATTTCCTGCAGCTCTGTGTGTGGAGTAGATGCTCAAACCTCAAAGTAATGTTTATCAATGATTTGACCATTGTAAATTTTTTGACTACCTCAGCATATAAAATGCTGTGATGGTCTCTTTAATCTAGGGATATTAAACTGTAAGATGTTTCTACAGGAATAGTTTATAGAACTTCTTGTATAACTGCAGCAGGTTTATTCCAAGAATGCATATTGCAGATAATCTTTAAATTTGCTGAAAGTGCTTGTTATAGAATATAATAAAAATCAATTGTAGGAAAGGAAATCAACTGCAGCATTGCATAAAAAGACTCTTGCTTTGGAAAGCCAAGGTTTTATTGTCTTGTTGTAGGCAAGGTATAATGTTGGCAATAGTAAATTCTCTGTTGCTGTAAGTTATACTGTTCTGCATAAATAGATCCAAATAGTGATGTCTCTGACTAGATGATATGAGTTTAGGTAAATCACCAAAAACCCTTATAAGAAAAAGGTTTGAATAGGCCATGCAAAATTAATATTAAATTTCCTGTCGTCTACCTCATTACCTTGTTAGATGACTTGTATTAAAAGCAGTGAAGCAAAGAATCAGTAACCTGGGCCTTTGCCATTTCTGCAGTGCAGCAGATACACATATCACAGAATTTTTACAGAAATTATGTATGTTGAGCATGCTTTCCTGAATATAAGTGCAACAGACTAGAAATTATGACTTTATTATGATACTTCAAGGTTCTGCTTTTTGAAATTAACCCTGAAAGCCATTGTTATTAAAATGCAGAACTGGTGGGTATCACAAGAAATATTCCTGTTTGTATGTTATCCTTAGAAAAGGTTGCATGTCTGTATTTATAATGTATGTCCATTTAAACCTGTGATTGCATAAACTGTTACTCAGAGAGACATGGAAGCTGTATGTGGCTTTATCTGATTAAACAGAAATATTTACTGTTTTCCAGCATTATTTAGTTTTTTAAACAATGATTATAAGGACAAATATTTTGACTGCTGGTCTTCTCAAAAATGGTATTGCTGGAACACGTAGTCTTTTGCTGAGAGTATAATTGAAACCCAGCTTTGGCAATGCATAGTCTTGCTGAGAAACCTCATTAGAATTAATGGAATAATTGGGAAAAAAGGACATGTAGGCTAGAGGAATTAGATGCATCATGAGATGCTGATTTCAGTGGTGAATCTTCTTTAATGCTTCCTGGAACCTCTGGAGCTTTTCCTATGCAACCAACATAATGTTTGTCAACACAGTTGTTTGTGTTCGGGACTGCATCATCAAACAGGTAGGAAGAGATAACCCAAGTGTTGAATTGTTTGACTTGCTTTCACTGAGCTGTTTTCATAGTAATTTCAGTCCCTCTGAAAATTATACTGCTATGGCAAAGGAAGTTAAAAGGTGAAGTCATGGAAGACATGGAACCTCTTCATTCACCTTTGCCAAAAACTCCAGACTCTTGAAAGTCAATATCCTGAGAACTGGACCTAGCCTGCCATTACATTTGATTTTAAAACCATTATTACACTGTTATTCACAGTCCCTCATTTTCCAAAATTGGAGGGAATTACTTTGATTGGTGTCTTAAAAACTTAAATAATAATTGTCATGATATTATAGGTTGGGAATGGGGAGAATTACTTCACTATTTAAATGCAAAAGAATAACTCTACCTACATATTTTCTTTAGTTTAATTTGAGAAGAAAACAGATGTAATCTGATCTGCAAGACCAATGATTAGAAGTACAAGTACAAATCTTTCTTACTGCAGAGAAAACCCCAAAAGTTTAGACAAAAAGTTTAAAGTGAATTAAAAGAGAGAAATTTCAGGCTTTTCTTATTGCTGAAGGTAGTAAAGAAGACACGGGGAGAGGATTCTTATTTCTGCTGGATAATTATGGTCACAGGATATTTTCTTACTACAGTTACCAAATATACCTTATGAAAAGCATGTGCACATTTACTTCATTGACAGGATCTTGTGAACTCTTGTGCTCTATTGTTATACACATAGTGGAGTTCCAGGTTTTGCAGAACTGCATAAATGCATTAGCTCATGGACTGAAATTACTCAGAAGTGCCACTGTTGGCTATCACTTAGTAGTTTCAGTTATCAAATCACATCACCCACCCTGCTAAAAATATTACATGACATCTACAAATTAACTGAACGAGACTGTTGTATGTGATTTGTCACTTACACCTCTCCATAAATATGTTCTTATTGTACTCTTTGTCTTTTTTAATACCAAGCATATGGAAAACTCAACACTGCTCATACGATATGCTGAAAACCTAATTGTGCTTTTAATCCTTCAACTATTTAGATGTGATGTTTCCATGAATTTAATTCCTTTTCATCTCCTTGTCCTAATTTTTTTCTTCCTTTGACTCTCTGTCCTTTTTTTTTTTTCTCCTTTACATTTTGAAAGTTGTGAAACTTGAATATAATCTCTTCTCTTACATCAAAGTCTCAGGTTACAGAAATCTGTAAATAGACCAGGCATAGGTGAATTGAAAAAGAAAGGGAGTATTACCTGACTCATGCCGAAGATGGATCAGCAATATGCCCTTGCAGCAAAGAGGAGATAACAACCTCCTGGTCTGCACTGAGAAAGCATAACTAGCAGGTCAGGAGCTCTCTACTCAGCATGTTTCTTCCATTTTAACATGATGAAAAGAAAAATCATATGCCAGTTTACTACTGACACTGAAAACCAAGCACAGTTTCTTAGGAGTGTTTGGC
The DNA here is from genome assembly GCA_013399855.1 of Oxyruncus cristatus. NCBI lineage: Eukaryota > Metazoa > Chordata > Aves > Passeriformes > Cotingidae > Oxyruncus > Oxyruncus cristatus. Next base: position 108,305 of record VXAY01004954.1, read on the forward strand.
TTGTACTCTGGACCTGTGCCTGAATTTAAGTATTTTTATGAAATATCCTTTTTAAAAAAATCATTTGCTAATGAAAAATCTTCTGTTTAACAAGCTGTAATCGTAGCTGCTTTAGACTTCCTGTTTTTCCTCCATGAGTTCTGCAAAGAGACTTTCAGAATTTTGTCTGCAAGTTTCTGGCTGTGCAGGTAGAGTTTACAGAAGACTGTAGAAAAAGCAAAGTAATAGAAGAAGATGAGTCAGATTTAACTCTATAAAATTTATAAGAGGTTCCCCACTTCTAAGGGGGCATAAAACCTGAAAAAGGTATTATAACACTCCACTTTAGAAACATCCCACGTGACGAAACGCAACTGTACTGTGAAAGACAGGGAAAGTTTAGAGAAGGTTAGGAGGGGAGGTTTGCAGCAGAGGTCACCTGCTGTCACCAGGAGGCTTATCTCAGGATGCATATTGCCCACCACTGGCTGCTCTAGGTAATTTGCTAAATTAGGTTATAAAATGCTTGGGAAGAAAGGCAAATAATGGAACTTTTCCTGAGAAAGATGCACTGATTCCTAATCACTCTCATCTATGTAATATCACCTTAGTAGGTGCTGTACTAGAAAAATTAATAACCCCAAGGTAAAAGGAATGTTGAAATCCACAGTAAAGAATTTGACATCTAAAAGGAAGTCAACATATTATTATCTTTCCAACCAGTAGATACTAAGTATCTCTAGGACCCTTTCATACATTTCATACTTCAAATGTGAACTCTCAGCTGAAATAAGGAAGACAAATATCTAGCATTATCTATTGAAATAAAACCCATGCATTTTTATTCAATAGTTGCTCAGTATTTATTCAACATAGATACCCAGGGTGGGGGAAGAGATTAGGAGATACAACCTTCCCAGTTTGACAGGTAAATGTAGCATAATTTGAAAGGTGCAATGAGAAATTAATTTTACTCTTACAGTGAATTCCTGGTATAGGGCACAGTAAAATTAGAAGTGTTATTTACTCATCAAGACAAAAAAGTTACGTACATTTCATATATCTAGTTCATAGATTTCTTAGTTTTCCCAAAAGAACGATAGCCATATATATAACACTGAACATTTTAAAAATGTATATTTAAATATCTATTTCTATATTATTACAAAGCCCTGGATGAACTCGGATCTATTGAATCCTTCACAAGAAACATTCAGGCTTGTTATTGCACTTTATTTCCTGTGTAAAACTACTTTTTTCCCTTCCCCAAAATGAATATCTCTGCCTTTCAACTTTTCTTATTTATCTCATACATTTTTTCTTTTGATTTGGGTTTGTGTTTCCAGAAACTGGTGCAAAGAAAAGAATATTAAAGTATAAATTTAATGTTCTATATTTGTGAGAAACATTAGAGATACTGGGGTTTGTTTAGAGAAATAGAAATCATAAATAAGTCCATAAGGTTGATCACTATGGCCCTTCTCTTTTGACTTTACTTCAGATTGTTTCATCATTAATTGCAAATACATCAAAAAGACACAGGCCCGGACACATTTCAGACTGAATCTGTTGTTGAAAATGCCCAGAAGCAATGTTACTGCACTGGAGTTCCTGTCTAGTATCAAGAGAAAGGTATTTCAAGATAATTTTTACTTCTTTACTTGGATGGGGTTGGAAAAATAGGCTTTTCTACTTTCATCTTCCATCTCAACAGTAACTCAACAGTTACTGTAGTTTGATCAAAACAAACAAAAAAATTGAATAATCATTTTGCTAGATAATATTTGACTTTACGTCTTTTACATATGAATATATTTTAAGTTTGCCTTTCAAAAATTCCAGACATTTTCCTGGTAGAGCCAAATTTTTGCTTTAGGAAAAAGAAAAGCTATAGAACATTTTAAATATAAGCCTAATACTATTATAACACTAAAACTTGCTGTTAGCAAGTCTAAACCAAGTGATTTGAAGAGCCTCCCACATACTTTCTTCTATGCTTAAAGGATCATTGTTGTTATAGAAATAGATCTTCCATACGTGTCACAAGAAAATAAAAAGGTAACTCATCTTTAGAGATGTTTTTATGGTTTGGCAATATAATGATGATTTCCATAAAGAGATTGTATGTTTCCAATGGAACTTGAGTAAAATCGGTCTGTTAACTTTATAGCGTTCTGAATTCTGGTAAACAAAGTGATGGACAACGCTATTTTTCCATTGGTATAATAAAATGATGCCAGCATAACCTTTAAAAATTCACTTTCAATATTCTCATGAGGGAAATATAGTTGAACATCTGCTTTAGTATTTCAGCAGTCATTTTCAAGACCAGCTTTGACAATGGGGAAACTTTAATTTCCCTCTCAAGTGAAGGGAAAAGTTACAGTTTAAACATCATTCTCAGCTTTAGCAAAATTTCTGTTCTTTCAGAAAGAAATCCTCAGTAGTACTGCTGAATGCCATTTTCAGTGGTTTCCTTTTCATTTTCAGGAAAAATTGTCACGGTAGCCAATATATTAAAAGCTGGAGATAGCATCGCTTCCGAGAACCCAGGGTTTAGTGTCTTGTTCTTTACAAATTGTATTATTCTAACACATATAAGATTGAGATGGAAAAGTCCTATTAGACAATTGACACCATCAAAGTGCAAGATATAGTCTAGACAGAAAATGTATGAAGTATTAGACTGTTGCTGAACATGATCATATCAACCAGAGGCACTTCAAACAGAATTTGTTAACAGAGGAGAAAATTGTTGCACACAAAATATGTCCAATGAAGATTTCACCTCTCTTGGAGGCAACAGCTAGATTTTAAGAATTTGGTGAGTGGCATTAAGGGTTTGGTTCTGCATTTGTTTTGATCCATCTTCTGCTGTAGTGGAGCTGTTACTTCAGACTTGCTCTTAAGGTGGCTGTTGTGTTTAATTCATTCCCCGCTGCTTGACATCTTGTGCATTTATGCTACCACTTTACCACAGAAATAATCTAACTATGTGTTTCAGTAATTTCTCTGAGAGGACTCCACATTTTTAGGTAATAAGTAAAAAACAACTGTAAAACCAGTAAAACTATGTGCTAATCATTTAAGGATTTTCCCACTATGAAGCAAATAATATAAAATACAGTTGCATGGTAATAATTATCAAGGTGCAAGATTCTTATATATACTTAGTATTGATTATTTGTGTAGTGGAAAGCCATTCAGATTAGAGGGTCATTGCCCAGCAGTGATTTTGGAACATTTTAAATCTGAATTTCTACTTCAAAGTTTTCAAAAAAGGAATTCAGAAGCTGATTGATGTCACAATTATCATTGCACCTCCTGTCTTTTTGCAATGACTTGTGAAGAAATAATCTGAAGTGCTGCTGTAGGCCTATCACTACTAGGAGAGTAAAAAGAGAAAATAAGAGAAGAATTATGACCAACTCTTCCCGATATAAATACTTTCCTCCATGAAGTCTTGCATTTAATTTTTTTATGGGACTTGGAATGACACAGGGAATAAACATATATTTTGGAACTATAAAGAAAAGGCATAGCCAAATGATTAAATGAATTGCAGACAGGATAGTTATGTCAAATCCGTGAATATGTGTTGGCCTTCTATTCATTGGAATGAGAAGTTCACATTCAGCCTGGATAAACCTAATCCTGCCTTTGATGTGCTTGTGCTGCAGTATTTAGAGATATTAGCTAAGCTAACAGACAAAGGAAGTATATAGGTCAATCTTGTACTTAAAACTCTTTAAAAAAATGAAGAAGTGACCTTTTTGTTCAGAAGAAAACATTTCATTATATCAGTAGTAGCTAATAAACATGTTACAAACAAGGAGTGGGAGAGTGATTTCAGCTTTATTGCAAAAGCTATGAACATTTTAATGCAGTTCCCTTACACAAACCTTTGCTGTTGACATTTTCATTCTCCATTATTGCAGAATGGCTTAAAGACAAGTCTATTACCTACAGGATAAATTACAAAATCACGAAAGTAAACAGTTGCATGAAGAACATAATTCTCGTGTGTGTGAGTGTGTAATAAAGGACCACATGCAATTGGCAGAGAGAATGAAGTTGTTTGGCCTGTGTCTAATGACAAGGTACAGTTGTTTGTGGCAAAAGAAGTGAAAACATTCTTATTTATGTTTTGGGGCTGAGCTGTTTCCTAGAATGTATTGAACTGCCCACAGCTTAGGAGAGTTTGTTGGTGCTTTTGTATCTTTTGGGGAAACTTTGTTTTCATCCAAATAAAAATATTTGTTATTTAACCTTTTCCTTCATTGTCTCTAAGGTTCTTCAATCATTTCGTAGAAGTGACTAGGCAAACTTATGTTAAGATATCTTTGTTATATTCATTTAATTAGGAAAATTTCACAGGGCTAATTTCAGGTTATGAGGTGCTAAATTCTAAGTTTGATTTACCTCATGCTAAATTCTAAAGCATTCTAAATTCTATAGCATTCATTCTTGAATGTATGGTGTTTTTGCTGCACTGAGAGGGTGTATTTCAGAGGCTGCTGTTCACCCACTTTGATGACATAACATATGGTAACATAACCTATAATCTAGTAGTTTATTGGTTTCACACTTTTCTTCAGGCACATTCAATCCATTGCTGAATATATGAAGTCTAATCCCTTTCGATGTTCAATAACAAACTCTGCCACAGATCATTTAATTTTTCTGACTTTATATGAAAGCTAATGCTAATCAAGGAAAGGAAAAACAACATTAGGAGACTCTTCCCTCTGCCTCTGGCAATTGAAAAGTTCAGAACTAGTATTTGAATATGGCAGAAAATGGCATTTTGGTAGTCTTCTGTAACTGTCTTGTGTGTTCCTCATAAGAATTTGTTAAAAGTGAAATTCATATAAGGTACACATCTTTATTTTCACAGAGTAGTAAATATCGGTTTCAGTAGTAGGAACAGTTATAAATCTTTTTTAAATTATCAGATTATAATTAATTATAATTAGATACTTTGTCAGAATTATGCTTTAGGAGGTAAGTTACTAACTAAAGTCTTCCGCTGCTGCTGTATTTAATTCCTGATGCTATTTCATTGTAGACAACTTGATTTTGATGAATTTTGCCCCACAGTATTTTTGTGACTGACATAAACAGATGTTAGTAAAAAGTCATCATGTCTTAGACTTTGTACCTGAAAATCTGTCCTTGAAATATACATATACACCTTTGTGTATGTGTGAGTATATGTATAAATATAAAAATATATTTGTGAATTGAAGAAATGTAGGAATTTATAAATTTGGAACAATATTAATATTAACTCTTCCAAACTCCTGTGTATTCAGTAGTTACATTTTTTTTTATTTCATGGTCATGCATAGTTTGAACTCTGTGTCATGTAGATTAGAAGATCAGTTCCTTACAGGGTCTGCAGGGTTTAAGCTGTTCCCATACCACTGGACATGATACCATCCCATGATGTCAGACTTCCAACTCAGCTCTGCCCTGGCACTTGTTCTGCAATACTCAGGTTCAAAGGCCTCTTCAGGCTTGCCTTCTAAAATGCACCAGACTGTTTTAGATTTGTTTCTCCAAGACACAGATCTAGTAAAATTTTCAATTGATGATTCAGAGTTATTTTAATTTAAACTGCTTTCATAAGAACATGATCACCCGGGAAGGAAAGAAGAGCTAGAATCTGGCTTTCCTGAACATCCATATGTCAGGCAGCAGGCAGCTATGAAGATGGTTACTGTAAAGACATTGATGGGAAGGGGTTTTTCTGTGTTTTTGATTCCAACACAAGACTATGAGGACAGGATCTTCTACTGATCACTCCTCTGGGGACGGTTCGAGAGGATAGAAGTCATTGGTTAGATCTCTGTCTTGCATACCAAGATATTTAACTGGGACCAAAAAAAACATTCCTTGTTAAGGAGTCAAAAAATATGTACTCTTTTTCCAAAAAACAACCCCCCCACAAACTCTATATGGAACAGGCAAAGGCCTGTAGGGCAATTTTGAGATTGGTTGTAGCACACACGGGAGAAATATTCATGTTTGTAACGAGTAACAGTGAGTGAATGAATTTGTCACAGAACCTAGAGAAGTCAGGAAAAATGAATATAATAAATTAAAAAGAATCACAAGAATCCTCTTCAGTTGCCTGTTTATCACTGTTCATTACACATTCACTACTGCAGAAAACCAAGAGACCTCTTGATACACACTGTGTTAGCTTATGGTTGGAGGTATGAGAACATGACTGTGTTTGGTATTTTCACAGTGAAGAAGAATAAATATTCTTTCAAATATATGTCTAAGATGAAGGATGTTTTTCCAAGAAAAACAGCTACTGTGGAGTTGTAAATTAAGCTTTTTCTATGACTGTGTCACAGTTAAATTGAATATATTTAGTTTACCTTATTTATCACGTAGGACAATAAAACAGAGCAAAAATAGAGCTTTTGTTAAGTCATTTGGTCCAGTCATTCTGCACCTAACACCCTAACACCATCCTTAAATTACAGTTACATTCTGAAATTTTTAAAAGATAGAAAATATATTATTTAAAATACTTTTGCAATTGTTATTTTTTGAAAATATTCCCAGAGTTATAAAGAGACTGCTAAAACTTGACCATATTCTCAACGTTTATAGTGACTGCAATGACAGTTTTCGTATGTCCCTTCTTTTTCTAACCAAATAGCTTTTGAATCAAGTGACTATTTTTATCAATTAAAAAAACAAACAAAAAACCCCAAAACACCAAACCAAGCAGTTTTTGAGGATAATGTCTGCTGAAGGCAAACTAAAGAAAATTTCAACTTGTCAGCATCTTTAATATTTACACTAAATGACGATCATTCTCTGAATACCATCCCGAGTTATCTTCCTGGGAAATAATTGCACCTATTGATTCTCAACTGAGGAAAAACTAGTGAAACTATCATGAAATCAGTAATTATACCCTAATATACAACATTTGTACTAACATTACAAGAGATACAAATCAAACACACATTAATAATACAAAAGAAATCATATGGCAACTACTCAGAAAAGTTTCTGCTCTCCCTCTGATCTCCTACCCCTTCTAAACTCTTTACTGAATGCCAGTAGCTGTTTCCTTAGAGGTTTTGGCCAGCCAAGATCACCAGCTCCAACCATCTCTTCCCATAGAAGATAAATCATGGATTTTGTTCCAAAGTAAAGGGAATAAAAGCAAAAAGCAAAAATCCAAGCACACAAAAATCAGGGAAGAAGAGAGGGACAGATCTTTAAAAGCAAAAAGAAAGTTTTCTTGGGTTGGTTGATCCAGACCTTAATAAAGGCAAGAAGTCAGTTCAGTCTGTGTCAATGTTAAGCAAATTTGTCCCAGAAAACTATGTAAAGTACTCTGATAATGCTAAACTGTGACAAATTTGGAAGAACCTCTATCTCTCAGTATGAAAAATCACCTAAATTTCTTATATTAGGGCTTTGGTGTTCTCTTGTCTGTCTCTGTTTTCAATAAAGGACACGTATAGATACACACCAATACAGTGCTCTGGTTTCCTCTGTTCAAGAAAATGTATTTGTTGAGTCAGAAGGAGCTCACTTTAATCTCAGGATAACCCATGCTGACACCTCTGCTAAACAAATTCCTTGCTCAGCCACCCTCAAGAAAAAAGGTGGAAAACCCCTCCAAAAATAATAAAAATCACTGGTTCTCTTTAATGTCCTTTTTTTTCAGCAGCTCAGCCACTGACTGATTTCCATTTACTGTTTCAATTAATGACTTCCTGAGTTCAAGGCCATTTCCACTGGGATTAGCATAGGCTTTCTCCCTCCAGTAGTACTGTCAGCTCAGTCTAGGAAAGGCAGACATTACAGTTTCACCTGTTTAGAAGTTAATTTAACGCCTAATTATTTAAAATTATATAAAAAACAGGTCTCTTACCACAGTAAGTCAGGTCATAGCCATACTACTAGGGTACTTAGGAAGACAGGATACATTTTATCTTTGTCTTCACTAAAAAAATCTAGTGTTTTAAGAATTAAAGTGACATAATACTTGCTTTATATTATAAGTTACCAGAGAAGAAGGAGATGACTTATACTCAGCATCATGACAGGGCCTTGCACTTAGCTCTCATCCACTTTAGACTGCCAACTAACCCATGCCAAAACGGTCTAGAACTTGCTCTAGGTAAAATTGTTGATCAATTAGCTACAATTAGAGGTATGTCAGTTAATTTCTCACTGTCATATTTAAACAGAAGAAAGTTGTCAAGTGTATGTCAGCAATAAGTGTCAGAGATGGATTTAAAGACACCCACTTGAGCAATTTCTTCCCAGTTCCTTGTCTGCAATGTTTCCTTTAAAAGGGAAAGAGTTACAGTAGGACCTGACCCTGTTAAGGGTGTACATCTAAAGCCAGGATTTTTGTCTGTTCCACAAGTGATTCACAGACTGGTAAAAGAAACAAGGTAATTCTGAATGATGCAAAGCACAAAGAAATGTAGCAGTATAGGCCAATATTTTCTGAGATACTGTATGAGTTGCCTGCAAGAAATAGCATTTGCTTTCTGGGCTTCATTCAGCTATTTAAACAAAGCCATTTAATTTCTGGTGAAACGTAATCCTAATATTGATTTCAAATGACAGACAAAGGCTCCAGCTAACTTTTTTTCTTTATTTACTTTACATCTCAATACTTCTGTCACTTCTGGCAATTCTAAAGAACTAAGGTTTATAGGACATGATAAATTGCTTAATAATTTTTGAAGCCTTTTCTTTGTATCTAAATATAAAAGTGATTTAAATTTGAAAGCCTTTACTTGAAAGTGAGGAAATACATCTTACAGTAAAATCATAATGAGTGAAAAATGCATCCACTTAGTATGACTGCTTACATTACTACTCCTTGTCCTGAAATTAGACATGCAGATTTGGAAAAAGTATGAAAAATATTTACTAACCACAGCATTGAAAGTAGTATTAATATCCAGGATATGGCAGCTCACTTCCACTATGATCCTGTGGACAGAAACTAAATATTGAGTCAGTTGACTAGTGCAACTCGGCTCCCAGGAGCTTTCTCAACCTGGGAAGAACATAACTGTGAGCCAAACGCATTGTGTTAATTCTCTTGGAGCAGTTTTTGTGTTGTTGCAATGGAAACCTATCATGGTTTTATGACCTATGTACTGAATGTTTCTGCAGCCAGGCAAAATTCAAGGATCAGATACGCAGTCACTTTTCAATTTGACTCTTAATTCTGATTTTTTGTCATAAGGTTAATTGCTCTGGTAAACTAAACCTCTTATGAAACAGGCAGACAAGAGATGAATACTCATGGTTAAGTCTATATGATGAGACACTGTGAGTCTTTTCATCTTAAGGTAATGTCTTCATGCAAGGAGATAACAGCAGACATACCTTTCTCCACCCAGAAAACTGAGATCAGAACAGCAGCATGCACTGTGGAAGCAGTGTGACCCACAGTATAACAAATCAAGTAGATTTCATTGCTTGATGATCTACTGCTTAATCCTGTTTGTCCATTCTCTCCACCTTACAGGGAATGTTTAAGAAAAGAACTAGCACATTTCTTACATGACTTTCTTGTGGTATCTTCCTTCTGTTCACCATAGTTGCAGGCTTAGAACATGTTCTGGTGGATGGGAAATCCATGATATGGATTTTTCCTGTTCCAATCTTCTTATGGTCAAAGTGCTATTGCTATTTCTTTAGCCCTTTCCACTTTCCAACAAACTGATAGAACATAAAAGCCATTTTCAGCCTATTTCAACTGTAATAAATTAACATCAAGCACATTTTTGTCAGGCTGGAGAAGTGGACCAATGCAATCCTCATGAAGTTCAACAAAATGAAGTGCAAGGTCCTGAATCTGGGTCTTGGCTTTCCCAGGCACACCTACAAGTTGAACAGAGAAGTGATTGAGAGCAGCCCTGCAGAAAAAGACTTTGATATGCAGGTTGATGGAAAACTCAGCATATGCCAGCAGTGTGCAGTCACAGCGCAGAAAGCCAGTTGTGTCCTGGGCTGCATCAAAGGGACTGTGGCCAGCAATTCGGAGGAGGTGATTCTGCCCCTCTGTTCTGCTCTTGTGAGACCCAGCTTGGAGCACTGCATCCAGTTCTGGTGTCCCCAACACGAGAAGGACGTGGAACTGTTGAAGCAAGTCTGGAGAACACCGCAAGGTTAATAAGGGGACTAGAGTATAACCTCTACGAAGACAGGCTGAGGAATTTGGGGTTGTTCAGCCTGGAGAAGAAAAGGTTGTGTGAAAACTTCATAGCAACCTTCCAGTATCTGAAGTGGGCCTACAGGGAAGCCAGGGAGGGACTTTTCATCAGGAATTGTAATGATAGGACAAGGAGTAATGGATACAAATTGAAAGAGGGGAAATTTAGGTTAGATATTAGGAAGAAATTTTTTAATGTGCGGGTAGTGAGACACTTGAACTGGTTGCCCAGGGAGGTTGTGGATGCTCAAACTGGGAAGTGTTCAAGGCCGTGTTGGATAAAGACTTGAGCAACCTGGTCTAGTGGGAGTTGTCCCTGCCCATGAAAGAGAGACTTAAGACTAAGTGATCTCTGAGGTCCATTCCAATTCCTTAACATCCTATGATTCTATAATAAGTAAAATTTATTTAGTTGCCTTGCAATAAAAATTGGGAGTTGAATATTGACAGCCTACAATGAAACCGTAATTTGATTTGTCTTTATATTCCCTGCATAAGTTTTTGTGCCTCTCTGATAAATCTTACTGCAGGAATGTCGAATGCTAAAGAGATTTTTTTTCCTAGTTAAACATCTTTGCAATAAGAGTCTTATTTATGAAAAATAGTGCCAAAATGACTGTACTGTACATAGGGTTATTTTCTGTTCTTAAAATTTGTGCATTGTCAATGTTACTATGACATGGTGGAACCTTTAATCAAGATAAATAATATATTTATTTCAAATGGTGGTAACAAATATTTACTTTACTACAGAAGACAGAGTGAGAGAACTGTTTTTCATCTAGAGAATATATGTGATCCTGACACTGATGTGATGACGTCCTTCTTCCATAATTTGGGCCTGGCTGCTGGGAAGGCTCTGCTTTACTATTGCATGTACTTTCCATAGGTTTCACTTACCTTAGTTTGTTGTAATTATGTAATTTGTAAACTATGTAGGCAATTGATCTCTTTCATTCTACTCTAATCATGTTTTCATTTGCTGGAGATTAAGTATAAGATATTACCAAGAGAGAAGCATTGGTTTTTGTCCTGCAAATGTCATTTTGGGCTGCAATATGTACTCTGGGTCCATGTTTTTAGTCTTTGGCTATACCTAAGCCAAGCAGACTGACATCTTTACTTCACTGACCACCAACATTTTAATGTGCAGAGGTGCTGAGAAGAGGCTATTTTTCTTCACTTTGGAACAGGTTGGATAGATTTTTTTCTTTCTTTACTGAGGGAAAGTAACTAAACAGCTAGCTCCCACTGTTTTTAGTTTAATTCTGCCAGATAAAGGTTTAGAGATACAGCTTTTCAAAGAATTGTGTTATACATCCGAGATGCTTATTTGTGATTGTTTGCAGAATTTATGTCAGGTACCTAAAGACTGGAAAATCCCTTGGTATGTAGCTGCATAGACATCTTTTTTTAAAAAGCGCTTATATTATGCATTTTCAGAGCTCAAGTCAGTGCAGCAGTTTATTTACTTGGGAAGCATCATCTCCTTGGACGGTAAAATTGACAAAGAGATAGACAACAGGTTAGCGAAGGCATACAGAGCTTCTGGGAGACTCCATGAAAGAGTTTGGTGTAATAAACTCCTGAAGTACAAAGATCAGTGTTTACAGAGCCGTTGTTTTGTCTACTCTTTTATATGGGTCCGAATCATGGATCATCTACCACCACCACTTGCGACTCTTAGAGCGCTTCCATAACGTTGCCTCCGTGCAATGCTAAGCATTCACTGGACTGACAAAGTGACCAATGTGTCTGTCCTTGAACAGACTGCAGTCACGAGTATTGAGGCCATGCTGCTGAGAACACAGCTGTGTTGGGCAGGGCACGTCTCCAGGATGGAGGACTGCCGCCTCCCCAAGATTGTGCTCTATGGCGAACTCGCCACTGGCTGCCGCAAGAGAGGAGCCCCGAAGAGGAGATACAAGGACTCCCTGAAACAACATCTCAGCCTCGGCCATATTGATCATCATCATTGGTCTACTCTGGCCTCCAATTGGGAGGTATGGAGGTGCACCATCTATAATACTGCTGCTTCTTTTGAGAACACTCGCAGAATCATTTCTGAGGAGAAAAGACAACGCAGAAAGAACCGAGTCTTGCCAATACCACCAAAGGAGACTTTCCGCTGTGCCTTTTGCAACCGGACTTGTCTATCTTACATTGGCCTTTTTAGCCATCAACGCACTTGTAGCAAGTGTGGGTAGAGTCCTTTCCTAATCTTTGTTCGTGAAGCCTAGCCGTGATGATGATGATGATATTATGCATTTAAATACCAACACAGTTCTATAGCAATTCCAACCTATTTGCTAAATACCAATATTCAGTATTTTTCAGTTTTAAGCAAATCATTTTGCCAACAGCTGGAAATGTTTTCTAGTGTATGGTGTATTTATACTTTTAAATTGACTGGTGTGCAAAGTCAAATTTCACTTAGCCTTTAGAATTAAATGATAAGATACAAAATCAGAGGCTGATCTAAAGTTTTAAACTAAAGTCAGCTGAAAATGATATTGTAAAAAAAAGGGCAGTTATTATGAGGTGGTTTTTTTTTTGCTTATTGTATCTGCATATTTCTAGTGTCAGTGTTTCTTTTCTGAAAAATGGGAAGTGCTGAGTGGTGCTCTCCTAGTAGCTGAGAGTGTGATTGCATTCTCTTCTGTTATGCTGCATTCCCAAACTGTAAGTCCTCAGTGGGCATGGGCTCCATACCTTTTTGGATAATGTGGCATGGTGGGGAATCACACATCTCAATCCCTAGAAAATGTTAGTTCACAAGCACAAGTTCTCTTTGCATTTTTCTTTTGCTTTTTAGGACTCAAGCCTACCAAAAGCATATTATGTTGTCTTCTTTAACTCATATATATATATTGAAAAGTTAAGAAAATGAGACATATCTTTACTGGAAGGTACAACTTGAGTACAAGAGTTTAAGCCTTTAACAGGAAGACTAAATGTTACAAATCAGCAATAAACAATTATTGTGTAGCATTTTTTTCTGAGAAATATGTGTGTAAATTGACTTTTGAAAGAACCATGTAGGGCTCTCCTTCCATTCCAGACTTGATATTACAAGTATTTGTATAGCTTAACAGTCTTAAATCCACAAAATCAATATCATTATTGAGAAGCTAGCTGACTCTTCTGATTCTTGCTTTTCTACATCTCTCTGCAACTGCGGTCTTTGCTGAAGAGCCATGTAATTGCAGTCCTGCAAAATGATTTCTGCTCCTAACAGGGATGGCAGCAGATGTACTGAATCAGAAATATTCCCACATTTTACTCCACTGCACATGTAAACATAAATAAAGTGCATATACTGATTTGTAATTATATTATGGGAATGTGAGATTCACGACCTGCTCAAGTTTAAGCTGCATTAAAAACTGCAAAAAACATATTTCAATTCACTATATGTGGCAGAGAATTGTATTGAGGAAAACTGCTATGTTTGCTTTTATCTTGCAGAATAGTAGTGTTATTTAAATGCTTATAATTTAAACGAGAGAAAATTTTCATGGCATCTTCTTGAACCCCTTTTATTATGGTCAAAGGAGTAGCTTTCAGGGAATAGTGGGAAGAGAGACCACTTCCCACTAGTAATAGAGGAAGATTTTCACAGAGAAGCTCCTTGTGACTTCATAGGGCTGTTGGGTTTTTTTATTGGTTTGGTTTCGGGTTTTGTCGCCTTTTTTTTTTTTTGTCACAAGTTCTTGCTTTAGTGTAGCTTAAGCTTTTTTGTTTTAACATATGTCCACTGCTAAACATTGCTTGGGGACTGCCAGAATTTAGCATACTCTCTCTATCTTTTCCCAACTCTAATGTGCTTCCTCCAAAAAGACCTTTTCTTGACTGGGGACCCACCACTACCTTACTCTGCCATTTGGAGACTGCAATTGGTAGGAGAGAGAAGTTCTTTTTCCTTTTGCTGGAAACTCAGTTTATGTGATAGAGCAGAGGATGGTGATTGGTCAGAGAACAGAGACAACAGTTTTCTCTAAGCCTGTCATATTCTAGGTGAAAAAAAAAAAACAAAAAGAAAAGAAAAGAAAAGAAAAGAAAGAACCCCATGCATCAGTAAACAACTCCTGCAAAATAATCTTATATAAATTATTTTCTGAATACATGAATTTCAGGGGAGCTATAATTTATGGACATTTTGTGTTCCATTTTAAAAGTGGCCTACACACATTAAAAATTGCATTTTCTTGAAAAAGGGCGGAAAAAGAACATTTTTCAAAGTCCTCAAATAAAATGTCTTGTCAGAGCTTTTTGAGTCTTGCCGGCTACATTCTGCTGCAACTTTTGTGTTCCATCTCATTTTGGGAGCATTATTTATCCATCTCGTGGTCTATTTAGTTTATTTGTATTACATTTTCAACAGCTGAAAGGCCAAATTGAGAAAGTTAAACTTCTAGTTTAAGAAGCAGGAGGAAAGCAATCATAGTTGCTAATGATGGCTGTGATAAATAGAAAGATTGGTTCAACTAAATCCTTCCTTTGCAGCCTACAGAGAAGAGTGAGGCTGCTTTAATGATATGGAGTAAGGGAACAAATTTGTTGGCAGTATTTTTGTTTGATTGCTGTGTATATTCTAGAGGAATCTCAAGATCCTGTGAAAAATACCATACCCTTTATATCTGTTTGAGCAAAAACAGTTTGGAATTTTTGCTGACTCCAGAAATACGAGGCAAGATTTTTCAGGACGTGTATCTAAAATTTGTTTTGTTTCCAATTGCTTCTGAGACGTAATGTCTTTTGTTGAAAATTCTCATTCAGCTAAAACAGCTTAGACTGAAAAATAGAATCTGGCAGGGAAATAGAAATTAGTGACAAATTATTTATTACACTGCTGTGAGGAAGTTTTATTTGACTGAATTATTTAATTGAAAATCTACATTTTAAGTGGATATGCGAGAATGTTCCTCTGGAGTTTTTAAAAAGGGTTTGGGGATTTTTTTTTACCTATGATTAAATAAAAAAGAAAACTTGAGGGCCTAAACTCTTGAAATATAGGGTAAGTACGTGAAGAAAGGCATAGAGGCATAGAGTAAACCACTGAATTAGTTAATAGTATGCTATAAAATAATAAAGTATTGTATCACAGTTAGACTACCATTACAATTTGAAAGAAAGAACTCCTGCAGTCTTTAGAGACTAACATTTCTCCTTCTCTCTGGCTTATGGAATGGCATGCTTCCTGACATTTTCAATAAACTTGGGTTATTAAGACTCTTTGTAGGGGGACTGATGCACACAGAGTGGGATTTGCTAGCTTCCTAGAGCTTAAATGGTGGATGTCTTTCTCCTGAGTACTTCTTGGACTCACCAAGAGTCATTAGCAGTCCTGCAAACACGCAGAGTAATGGTCTTGTTTCTGTCAAGTGCTGAGACTTTACTGTTTCTCAAGTGCTGAAAATTTGCCTTTCTTCCACTTGCTCCTCTCTACATAATGCACAGAGGTTTAAAACAACTTGGCACATACAAACTTCATTTTTTGAAGACCCAGAGAAACTATATGGCATTATATGGTACAGTTTCATAAAACCTGAGCTATGAAAAGCAAGTATTTGCCAATGTTTTGTTTTCCTCATGACTGGAAGTATGAAAACAACATTATGAATATCTGTTCAGGAATTCCTTTCTGTGGTATAATAAATTTTTCAAGAAGTACCTTTTTCTGCCATTCAAAACTTCCCAAGGTCATATTGTCACTTACTAACAATGACATGGCAATCTTTAAAGAAACGCATTTTCAGTATGGTAAAACTAGCTGGAAAACCTTTGAACTTGATATGTGCTCTAAGAACAAGGAATCCTCAGTGATATGAAATCTTCTGAATAGTAGGTGGAAAATTGCACTTAAAAAGAAAAAAAAAAAGTTGTAGGAGATAAAAATAATAGCAGGAAACTTGTTCAAAGTCTGCGATTTGTAGCTAGGTTTTCCCTGAGAGGAAAAAGTCAATTTGACCTGTTTCCAGTATCACAAAAAATATGATTTAGAAGCTCTGGCTCAAAGATATGCCCATCCTTGTCCTCTTGTACCTTGTGCATCTAAAAGTAAAGCTTGATTTTCTGTGTAAAGTAAGAGTGGGGAAGAGAAAACCTTCCCACAGAAGTAGACAAGGAACATGATTTTCCTGATACATTTTCTGGACTGAAATTCTTAAACAGCATATCTATTTCACTTTGAAAGTGACAGTCTGGTCTCTTTAAATCTACTTGGTTTGTATCATAACAGAACCGGTTTACTGGGTCAGGCTAATTTGGAGTTCACGGGAAGTAGGGAATAAACCATGCTACCTTCGGCTTTGCTTTTGCTTTAAATAAACTGCCTTATCCGAACCCATGAGTTGTTTTTCCACCTTATTCTCTCCCCTGTCTGGCTGGGAAGGCAAGTGATAGAGTGGCTGGGTGGGCACCTGGTGTCCAGCCAAGGTTAACCCACCACAGCTGGTCATCTTTCATTTCAAACCTGCAGCTTATATGCCAATTCTGGTTTGGATTTTATTTTCTTTCTCTTTCATCTTCCTCTGCAGCTTCAAAGCTGTCTGTGAACAGGACTAAATTCACTTCTCATTATCAGGTAGATTATAGCCCAAAATGGGCAATGAGTTTGAGATGATCTCCTAAGTAGTTAAGAATTGCAGAGGATAAAGGACTCCTTCCAGTACAGCAAACACCATTTCATATCCTTCTGCTCTTAAGTGTGAAAAGTTATGTCTCAAAACCAGCAAACATTCACTCTTTTTAACTTTTGCTTTTTTCTTTTTNNCTAAACGGAAAGCTGTGCCTCACAGTGATAACAGGAAATTCACATTCCTACCCAGTTCACAATTTTTTTCATAGTAATTGCAGATGAAATTTGCTATTGTACAGAGAACTGGCAGAAGATCCAAGAATTCTTTAAATGTTTCCTGAAAGCAATGTATTCTTTCCTGGTTATTGCCTTCTACATTCTGCTGTGCTTTTAGCGCACCTCAGAAAATGTTAGTGGCCCTCCTGCTGCTCTTGTACCAGGGTTAATGTCAGCTCTGGACTGGAGGTAGAGAAGCTCATGCAGCTGCTGTTGAAGAGTGTTGCTTCAATCAAAATCAGTGCTCAGCTGCTTCAGGCGCCATGCAGCTTTTGGCAGCTGTGGCAAAGGGATTAGCATCCATCCAGGGCTCTTACAACCTACTGTAGTGAAATATTGAAGGAACATGCCGTCTTCTGGTATGTTGGATAAAAGATAATGGGGAAAGGCAGGTGGGAAGGCTTTTCCAAAATGAGTTAGGATTGGAGACCTGCAAGATGGTGTGAGACAAACAGGCTAGAAGGAACAAGTGGTGACCCTGTGGAACACATCAGGTTTTATTTGCCTTTTACAATACCACCTTTGAAAACAGTGTATCCATCTGCTCAATTCATTGACATGACAGAAACAGCCTCAGCCCATCTGTACTCTCTGGTTCATACTGAAAACACATATTACTTTTGAATATCCCAAGGCATTATTGCATCCCTAAAAAATTACTTGAATATATTTCTTCTTAGTTGTTTTTCTACAATCTTCAGTCCTCATTTCAGTCTCAGATACACATAGATTTGGCAATGATTTTGATGTCACTTATGCAGCAAAAGGAAATGTGGTAAAATTATCTTATACAAACAGAATGGTGACTCTATAAGAAATTTTTTAGTAATAATGAAAAATGTGTGTGCCAATGAATTCAGGAAATCATGCAAAACTAGGGATTTTCCTTTCTGAAGTTCAATGGGCAGATAGATATTGCATCAGTCTTGCAGAAGCTCGATGATACAGGTCTTTAAAAGTATTCCAGATTTTTAGGACAATGTAGCATTTTTGATTATAAAGAACTTCAGCTCCTTATAGTAAAGTGAAACAATCCATCCCACCACCCTTTTTTTTTTTCTTAGCCATTTTGTTCATGGATTGTCTATCTTCTTTTCCTGAAGTTCAACTAATACTACTGTGTTCCACAATGACCTGATGGTTTAGAGTTTTTCTGGGTGTTCAGGAGACTTTTAGCTGCTAACTTTCTCTTTTATCCTATAACTTTCCAACAAAGTGAAAAGAATATTAATTTCATAATTGCTCTAAATACTCACCTTGAATGGGCATGTGTGCTTCATAGATTATGAATGGAATTGTACTTGTGGACTCTAGAGATGCAGACTGAAACATATAATGAGTCATTTTTCTGTAAGCCTATTATGAAGTCAAAACCTGATGTCCCAAAGTCTGCTACATAAATTGTGCTATTGTAGTGAATCTATCATATCTGGAGTAGTGAATTTATCATATCTGCTATTCTGGATGTATATAATCTTCCAGGTGCTATGTTAGAGAATAGATTCTCTACTTACCTTGTTTTT
Source organism: Oxyruncus cristatus (assembly GCA_013399855.1). Taxonomy (NCBI): domain Eukaryota; kingdom Metazoa; phylum Chordata; class Aves; order Passeriformes; family Cotingidae; genus Oxyruncus; species Oxyruncus cristatus. The sequence goes on from VXAY01004954.1 coordinate 126,885, forward strand.
TAGAAAAAGTAACTCTTAAGTTGGAGCAGAGGAAACCTTATCTGCACTAATTCTACAGATGCACCTGAAATGCACTCTGTCCATTACTGTGCTACATGCCTGACACAGGAACTGTTAACCATTTCATGTGCCCTCCTTTTGTATAATATGTTCTGAACTCACATCATTCTTACAAAATACATGTAGAATAGAATCAGGTTCTTTCAAAGGTAGCTGATTTTGGCTATTGGCAATGAAATACTGGGTTTAATTGTAATTGAGTTTGTAGGTTTGATACTTTTTTCCCTTGCCCGTACTGAACTCATTCTCTTCCACTGTGGGAAGTCCTGCTTTACATTTAGCTACCAGGAACAAGGAGATTTAGCCTTTAGTTGGTCAAGTACTTAACTGTTATTCCTGATTTTGTTTTTCTGACTCTTCCTTGACCTCGTTATACCTAAATGTTTTACTCCACTGGTGGCCCCAAGGAGATACATGTGGAATTTCCTTTTCCCAGTCTGAGCAACACAGCTTGACTTAAAATATAAAAACTGTTGTGCAGCAGTGCTCTAATCCAATGGTTTGTTCAGCTGCGCACCCACTCTGCCACCTGTGGACTTGTTTCTTTTGCTGTTGATACCTGCTTCTGTTGATGCAGGCCAAAGGAAAACACACCATCAAAACCAAGTATACTGGTCTCATGCAGGTTTTCACATTGGTCATATTTTCAATTAAACTTTGCCATTTCCACATAAATATATTTTACTTGCTAATACTTAATTTCTTGGGTTTAGCTTTCTGATTTTCTCATAATACTCCTTAAATGGAACTATTTCACTTTTATTGGAACTCCATGTTGCTCTTACTGAATTTATCTTAGCAAGGATTATTAAGCAAAAGATGAATTAGAAGCTCATTTGTTTCACTTCTCCCTCCCTCTACTTCTTTCAGTACTTTTTTCCTGTATAACTTTCTCTTCTGGCAGCTAAAAAAATCCAGGGTGATAAACCTCTGACCAACCTAAATCACTCTGCCCGCTTTGTTTTCCATGTTTCGTGGTGTCCCACTTTTGCAGAAAAATTGCTGGAGCACAAAACCAAAACCGCCAAGCTGATTGTTATCTTTTTTGTCTGGCTGCCCTGGGTGGCGCTGAACATCTTTATGCATCATTCATGGTCACTGGAGTACACTGAAGTAGAGCTGTCTGGCTCTTCTGGCCAGATTATTAAGTTTCCTCACAACAATTAAAAATCAAAAGTCAAGAATATTCTTGAACACATGGTTTTGAAGTACAGGTGTCATTTTGTTAATTTTTTTTTTTTTTTTCTGTCAAATGCTCCTTTGTAAGGTGTGAATCTGTAATATCTACCTGAGATTTGCAAACCTAACACCTTGAAGTGCAATCTGGATCAAAAATGCAAATTATTACACAAACATTTCTGTCCTTCTTCAGTCCAGTCCTGCCCTGGCTTGTGGTTTTTTTGCATTAAGGGTTGTTGACAAGAAGAAGTAGGGTCTAATGGAAATTAGAACTGACTAGAGCTTTTTATTCTATTTGGTTGCTATAACTGTGCCTTCTGCTGTTTCTTTTAAAATGTTTTCCCTACATAGTAAATTATTTAGTTTGTAAACAAAGAACTATATCATTATGATCAAATTCTAATTAATATTAGAACTTAATGATCATATGTAAATCTCTTCTACAAATAGTAGTACCTTGCGTTAAAAGCTACATAATTGAACTAAGAAAGACATTTCATTCTGCTTGCAAAGCCATATTAAAAAATACCTAATCCAAACAATGAGTTGTATCAATTAAAAAAAAAAATTACATGAGGCAAGACTGCCAAATTATTTATCTTTCATTAAGGAAGAAAATCACATGTTATTATCTATGCTATATGAGCACATTTGCTGCAAGTTGGCATGGAATTGAGCAGCAATAACCATAAAAAATTCAACCCACAACTATGGTGAATCTAACTAGCTATTATTAAGTAAATGCTAGAAAAGGGAATACAGAACAGGGAGAATATTCACCAAATAGTAATACATTCTCCCCAGTCAGAAAGGACTGCTCATCATTTGAAAGTATAGAAGCAAAATTATATGCTTGGAACTTAATCAGTGAGTGGTTATAATGTACGTCTTTGTAGCTTTCCCATAAACAAATAACAATTGAGCCCTTTTTAAATTACAGGAGGTTGATGCTTTGAAATTAAGCAAGGCTGTGATGCTTTGTGGTTTTATTCAGACATTTTGAAAAGATTAAATAGTAAGTACAGAAGGGAAATATGAGATCTGAATTTGCATTTCAAAACATCCTTTGCTTTTTGTTTCTAGTTAAAATCTGTTCAGTAGCTGATATATCTCAGCAGCACGAGGAGATCTGGTATCATTTGAGTTTACAAAACTCTAATCAGGAATGCAGTCACCTTAAGAACTGTGCATTACCTGTGATTAGTATACAAGGATTTCATTTTCTACACCATTACCGTTTCATTGGCAGCTATAAATATACAAAAAGCTAGATGTGTTTTGAATAGTTTCAGTCAAAGACAAATTGCGGGGCTTTATACCCTTTCAGTGGGAGTATATGCTGTAGCACATAACAACAGGATAAACCCCTCAGTTTGGACACTTTGCAGGATACTTGTTCTATTAGATTAATATTTTAGTATATCTCTATGTTTCAAAGTGAAATTGCTGAAATTGTTTAAATCTGTTGACATATCAAGTACTAGCAAGTGAAAGAATCATTATTATTATCCTGATAGGAATTATAGTAAGTGCTTCAGGAGCTCTGAACCAGAATAGCAGAAATTTAGAATAATTTGATAAATGTTTAGTTTAGATCAAAACTAAAGAAGCTTTAAGCTCTTCAAAATTTAACAAAGCCTTAAAAAGTGTAAGCAGAATAAAATGATTTTTAAAATTCAGTGGCACTTCTTCCTCATAATCAGTGACTTAGCAGTTTTAATATATTTATCTGAGGATAGAATTTTCTTCAGTTGATTCTCTGCTCTTATTTTCTTTGTTGGGAACATTCTTATTGAAGTAATGCATTTTATCCATCACTTCTTTGATGTAATAGTGACTGAACACCTAAGATGAGCCCAAAAGAAAATTCTGTATTTTTATTTGCTTGTTTTTCTTCTTGTTCCATTGTCACTTTTTAAATGTATTTAATTTTACACTGGGATTGAATCTACCTTGCATGCATCTGTTTGCTGGAACCAAATCTTTTTTTCAATCAAAACCTTGCAAAAATGTTTTAAATATATTTGAATATTCCCTTATACAATAAATTTTAATTATAAACCAAATCTGCTTCATATTTTTGAAAGTGCTTTGTCAAACGAAAAAAGCCTTTCAATGCATTTCACATGGTACTCTCCTCATAGTTAATCAGTGCTGAAAACCAGCCCATTTCTGCGATCAACCTATCTCAAATGTATTTTTTTGTGCCAGTAGGTTTTTCAGAAGTGATTTTTCTTATGCTATAGGTCCTTAATCCATGTATAGTAGGTCAGAATGGAATAAACTAGAAATAATGATTTTTTTAAATTATTGAAGTATATGAGTCATATTGCTAAATTTGGAAGCTTTCAAGAACGTGAGCCATTCCTACCAATTGGCATACAGCAGAAAGGATTCATGTCAGCTCTCCCGCAGTCAGCAGGGATTCAAAAAGATGGTTTGCAGGGAGGAGATAACCCTTGGGGAAGACAAAAAAGGTGATTTTACATCGCTTTACTGCTTTGCTATGACTTGGATGGTTATATGATTTGCCATCATATTCCCTTGACAACTGCAGCACTAACAATGAAAGTTATGAATAGATTGTGTCAGTGCAGCTGTGCTCTGTGAAGGCTTTCCAGAGGGACTATGTGTAGGGTTATTGCTGGTGGCTTATTAGACACAGTTTGTGTTTTAGAATCTACTAATCATTATGCTTTGGATCTGGATTACTCTGTGGGTGAAATCCTGCAGACTAAGCTCACACATAGCTGATTTTGATGGGGATTAGTGCATAAAGATGAAATTTTTTACTCCATGTATTAATTTTCGGTCTAGCTTCACAGTGATTTCTCTGAAGAGAGCTGACAAGGGTGCAATAAATAGTGAAATCCTGCTTTCCACAGCAGAGATGTTTCTTCAATGCTGTGAACTTCTGCATGTATGAAGTAATAATTAAATTTGAATAAATTTGTATGATGATTTTAGATTAAAAATACCATCTTTATTTTTATTTGCTTTGATGTATTACTAAACTCCTATAAATGCATACAACACCACAAGTTTTTATCAGAAAACAAAATGAAATCTGTTAATCTCTGACCATAAATAGGAAACTTCAAAGGCAATTTCTAACTGGCAGTCTATAGAAAGAGTAGTGGGAAGTCTTAAATGTTTTTCTCCATCTGTCTTCCATAGTCCTGATTTTGGGCAGACCTACCTTACTCGATTGTACCTAGATAAGCTTCTACAGATTCTGCTGGTTTTTTCAATGCATTTATAGTAGTATGAATGATCTTGCGTCTTGATCAGAAGATAAAATGTATTTCTTTATGTGTGTTTCTCTGTAAGGAAAGACAATCTATGCTCTCCATATGAGGTTCTTTGTACAGCAGCTTCCTTGCAGAATGCGTGCAAACAGACTTCAAAGTCTTTTACAACTGCTGATGGTATACCTACGTGTGAAGTAGGGTTAAGGTAGGAGGCAAAGGCTAAGAAGGTGAGAGACAAAATAAATGTCACTTCCACCAGGTAAACCTTGGAATATCTGTCAGTCTGCAGAACCCAGCAAAGTGAGCTTGCTTTTGAAGCTACTGTTGTGTCTCAATCCTAGTTCCCTTATTCACATGAGAGGATTTTTTACTTCTGAGGATAGAGGGGAGGATCTGTAATACAAAGCAGAGAAATAGATTCTTTCATATCACTGCTTGACTTCAGACCCACCAGTAAAGCAGTCTTTCAGTCAGAACTTTCAGTGAACAAATTATCTTGAGCTTATAAAAATAAACACACAAAGTTCAGAGCAGTTCTGGTAGTTAATATGAACCATTTGGAGAAGTTCTTATCAAAATAAATCTGAAAATCAGCTCCTCAGCAAAAACTAACTGAAGTAGAATACTATCTCTTTCTTATTGCTTGTATTCTAGGCAACGGTAGGGGGTGGGATGGATGGTTGGGATAGACAGTCAGACCTTAATCTGAAGATCTATTTTTCAGCTCAAAATTTTATGATACTTAATACACCACAGCCAAGTTTAACATGGTTTGTAACATATGGTTTATGTAAAGATATATTTTTAAAATCTGAAACTAAAGAGTATTAGAAAATTAATGTTTATCATGGTTTTAAAGCCCTTTCTGGGAATCGGTCATAGAATGATGTTTTATTCCACAAATTAAACAGAAGATGTAGAGTCCTTTTCTAATTCAGTATGAAAAATGCCATAAGTAGGACCAACCAATCCAAATAGGGCTCTTTGCATTCTTTTGAGGAAAGAAGCACTGGTGCATGTGGAACTGGTAATTACTACATGATGTAATTTCAAGAGACTGGCTGACCTGGAATTTGGAGTGTCCCTTCTTCGTTCAGTGTATACTGGAGTGACAGACAAATTCTTTAGGCTTTATTTAATTAAGTAGTCAACTTGTTTTTAATTGGCCTTTGAAATGAATTGAACAATTAAATTTGTCCTGACCCTATTCCATCTGCCAAAACACTCAAAAACACATTCTGGAAAGAGTAAATCCCACTCCATTCTTTTTATTCCTTTTGCCTGTGGGGAACAAGATACTGGAACAGGACTCCTTGCTTACATGTCTGGGGTTCTAAGCACTGGGATAGGCTGCTGTTGGTTACTGTCAACTTAAGATACCATATTTCTAATTTTTGGGTATGAAAATGCAATATGTGCAAATATTATTATTACATCACTTGTGAGAATAACATTTAAAATTTATATTTTGAAGAAGAACAGAGAATTTACAAATCTAGTAAAGTAAAAATCAGATTAACATCTCTGACTACTTCAGGAAACAATGACAGTACCTTTGTATTATTGGTAAAAAGGATACTCTAACAACACTGCAAAACGTGAGATTTTTGCAGTATGAATTTTTTCAAGAAGAGAGTCACGTTTGTGTTTTTCTAGACTACTCTTTCACTGGAGCTGGAAAGCAAGCTAAACACTTACAAATGATGGCTGCTGAGAGGGTGTTCGGAAACTTCAGACTGTATATATAGTGGGCAAAAATAACTAATAGAAGGTTAAATCATCTGCATCAAGGTAGTGCTCCTATAAATTAGTACAGAGGCAGATTAAAAAGTACAAAATGAGTTTAAAATGAGTAGAAATCTTTACAAGGCATGGCTAAGGCAGAGAAATTACTGTACTTTCACCCTGATTTTGTATGTTGACTGCGTGTCTCTGTGTCACTGTTTACTGAAAGGGGGAAAAAAAATCTCTTCACAGACAAAAAAACTCCAAGATCTGTTCTTCAGAAAATACAAAACTAAAAATTTGTATTTTGAATCAATTAAAAAATAATATAATTTTTGGAAATAGCCAGTTTAAGGAAGTCAAGTCCACAGTCAAACATTTCATGACAAACAATATACAAATTGAGACTGTTTATCAAATTTCTCTTAAACGGTAATTTTGGTGAGAACAATATTGAGCAATAGCATATCCCTCTCCCTTGAACATGCAAGTCCGCCCTTGCTTTTATCACAAAATTACGATGGGATAAACTGTTAAAAATAAAACTGAACTTCCAAACAACCCCATAGTGTAAGCTCTCCATCTGCCTTCTGCCCCATTTCTGGGAAACATGTTCACTGAAGGAAGAACTTGAAAATGTTAATAATTAACTACCTGTTTGGATGCTGTTTAAGTTTTGTAAATGTTAACAATGTCAGTAGACATGCTCATCAATATTAAAACACCTCTTTGCCCACTATTGCAGAGACTGCAGTGGCACACAGCCCCAGGATGCTGATTTAGTGGACATGAATTGAGGTACTGAAGTGGCCTGTGAGGAAGAATGGGAGGATCCTGTAGGTTCCTAAATAAAGATTCGTTTTCTAAATAAAAGTGTTAGAAAGTATGTGAATCATCCTTCTGGGCTCAAAGGTGGTCTGGACATGGTAAGGAAGCTCTCTGCATGGGGTACCTTAAGAACCAATGCATTCACTTTGCAGGGGACTCGTCTAAAAATTTGACTTTACCTTTTTATGTGCTCTAGTCAGCTTTTTTCAGCTGGTGCTGCAGCCTCAACTTGAATTTTTATATGCTTGAGAACAACAAAAGTTTATCAAAAGACTAGCTCAGAAGATACTTTAGCATGAGTCTGACATCTCAAGGCTGTCTAGGTTTGGTAAAATACAAATATGAAAGTTATGATACAGCTCCAAAGATTTATACTCAAGCTATTGAAAATTATCTCTCAAGAGGGGAGTTTTTACGATTTCTCAGTACTATTCGGACTTCAATGCTAAGACAAGAACCTCACACTATGAAGGTGTCCTGTTGACACTAATAAAGTCTGTCACCTCTAGCTTTGGAGGGAATAGTTTGAGTCTGTTGTGATGCTGTTCATTTCCATTAAAGTGAGGAAATTAGAAACGCATAAGGCTAACTAAGGACAACCATAAATGCTCATGATACTAACTTTTTCTACTTTATACATTTTAACTTTTTCAGATGGCAGCATTTCAAAATTACCAGGGAAAAAAAATCATGTTAAAACCATTTGAGAATGAATAGATTCCTAAGCCTAATTTTTTTTCTCTCTCTAGTCTTGTGCTTGCAAGAATTCAAAAATTTTACCCTTTTATAGGCTTTACTTAAATGAAAAAGCACAACCTTCTCAAAACCTCTCCCAATCATTTCCCTTCAAAATAAAGGAACCACTGCACACATCTGGTCTGATACACTAAATTCCAATTTGATGTCATTCAAATGGAGATAAGTGCTGAAGACAGAAGTGTTTAGAGAAAGAATACAAATTCAGCTTTCCTATACATATTTTCACTTCAGTCTATAAAACCTGGAACAAGGCATTCATTATGTCCCTTGACTATTCACAAATAAGTGCCACCTTTATTTGAAATAGACTGAACTTTACTGAGAATCAACATCTTGGAAGTTAGAGACTAATTTAGATCTTGCCCCACCATTCTATTTATATACGTATTTAAACTGACATTGCAGCTGAAACACTCATATTCTTAATCAGTCAGGGGTCTACTGCGACATTGTTTCTGGCATTTGCTAATATGTCATCATTTGATGGGCTGCTAAAGATTTTAACAGAAAAAAACCATCAGCATATTTGGTATAGAATTTACAGCAAAAATGCATAATGCCTCTTGGTTTGATAGTTTGAAAATTATTAAAATATGCTCAGGAACACCAAAAACTTTCACAGCTTCAATGCTTCCTTTTGAAGTTTATGCATTATACTTCGTAGATCAGTGATGTTGTTTGAGTGTCCTTTTAGGTTTTTGTAGGAACATACTGAATGAAGACATTATATGATCTCTGGCTTCTTTCCATTCAGTCAATGAAAACCATGTATAAAGAGGTTCTGCTTGGTTTGAACGACATGATTTTCTTCAGTAACATGATTAGTGGTAGCTAGTTATCAAACTCTTCGATTTGTTGGAAAGGACCATGGTTGGAAATCTGGTAGATTGTATAATAAATGGCACCTTGTTTCTGCCCTTTTCTGGGATCAGTTTAGCTTATGATTCATAGTAAAGGGAAATACAAAGTGGCAAGAGGTATTTGAACTCAAGGCTTTAAGTTTCACTTTTTCCTGAAATTTACTGCAGGTTAATATAATTTTACCTGGTATTACAGTGTGAAGACACAGACCTGGTTTTCCTGATTTGTAGTGTAACTCAGGCACAAATAATTCCAGATTACACAGTCTATGTGTGTGTGTATGTTTCTGGGGAAATGAGCAGTCTGTGAAGAACTCAGCTAGTATTGAAGGTTTGGTTTATTACTTGTCAAGTAAGACTTTCCAGACACACTCTTCAGAATACAACAAACAGGCATTTTAAAGAAGCAGTTGGCATGATTATCTTAATTCTTATCTTACATCTCCTTCTTGGCAGAGTGTGCACAATGATAAAGTATGATTCAGATTTCTTGTGGTAGTTTAACTGTACATGTAGGATTATCTTTGACAAGTGACTGGTGTCTCAGAAAAAAAAGATTCTAACACAGAGATCATTGAAGTGGAAGAGAGTTTTTCTTTTTTTAATTTAGTGAATGAACTTTCTTGTTTTGTTCCAGATTTACAGCACAAAAATAAGTTAATTTTGGTCAAAAACATATCAATATTCCTCGTGAATAGAAACAAATTATCTCCCAAATACTAGCATCTGGTCTAGACACATGCTTAGATTTCGCAGCATATCCATTTAGACATTGCACCTCCATATGATGTCTGACTAAGTCTGAACCAGGATTTTTGAAGAAATGTATGTGAAAAATGAAGTGTACAGAGAAGTTTGAAAACATGCACTGTTTCTTGAAATTTCTTATGATTCACATCTTTTAAATATCCTCCATTAGCATTTTTTCTCTAAAGCGGCTTCATGGAAGTGATCACATAGGAAAATACTTTCTTTTTTATTTTCTCTTTTATTTTTTAACATTGTAAGACATTAAACCTTTTTTTTTTTTTTTTCTAGGAAAAAGATAAAGTTGTGTTACTAAGATACCTTCAGATATTTCAAGAAGCGATGCTGAGAGCTGCAATCCCAGCTCAGTCACAGCTCTGATATTTGCTGCTATCTCCATGCCTGTTTACAGCAGCTGGCAAATGAAAAGCCAGGGAATAATTTGAGTTTGCAAGCTATGAAACAAGTCCATTTTGGATCTGAATCTGGCTGTCAAATCACTTCATTGGGTTAATCTGACACAAAATGAAAGCATACAAATGAAAGAAACTTTTGGCAAGCCTGAAAAAATGGGCACACATCTGCAAGGCAAGTGATTAGCTTAGTGATGTCCTTTCAAAAATAACCCTGGAACCCCTTCCCCCACCCATACAGAAACTAGTCCTTTTTGTTCTTCAAATGTTTATTTATAGGATTATAATGGGGAAATGGAGGAGAGAGGGCTTGTGACTTTGATGATAGTGAAAGTCTGTACACCCCAAAGGTGGTAAAGGAGATAAGCATTATAGGATTAAATAGGCATGACAAATTTGTGTTTCAATTGGGGACACCATTTCAGGCAGAGATTTTGCTTTGGCTGTCAAAGTAGAAGATTTAACTAACACATTCTGCAAAGGAAAAAAAAATCAGCAAAGGTGGGAGCTTTTTCACTAAAAACTGATTGATTGCCTTTGGAAGACAAAGGAAGGAATTGTGTGCTAGGGGGTGGTGCTGCTCCTCTGTGAATGTCTTGTGGTCTCATGTCTTACACTGTTATTTATTTTTACACAGCGTCTCTGAGACCAAAGTGTGCAGAACACTGTATGTCAGGGAGATGAACATGTATTTGGGCATTTGCACCTAACATCTGTACAAAATTGCTTGCTAGCAGTAAAATGTACTTTCTGCTCAATATCTTCCTTACTCTTTGACAAGAGCAGAGAAGGCAGAAGAGGAGGAGAAATGGCAGGTGGAATTTTATCATAGGTTATAAAGAAGACCATGAAGTTCAAAAAATGAGAGCTGAAAAGATCATATTAGTAACCTTAATTATTCTAAAAGATTAGTCTTTCATTTTGTGGTAGCTATGAATGGCCACAGGACCAGTAAATATTTTGCCCCAAATAAAAAACAAGGTCCTACTCCTAAGTTATGTGTACCAAACATCAGTCTCTCTGGGACATTGTGCCCATGCTCCACTTACTGCAAAAAGAAGCTGTTGAGCTAGAACAGAATTTGTGAACAAACTTACCTGTGTTTGATAAGGTGAATTATTTCACAAAAGCAAAAGAGACACACAAGAAATACCCTTTATTCTGTGTTCTCCATTTCCAGTGATTGCTAAGAGAAAGAACGTACACATTATGGGTTGCAGCAATTCTAAATGAATTCAATGGACAGTATACACTGAGTGTATACACTGAAGACTTCTGGAGGTTGCTCTCCCAAGCTCCGATTTTACAGCAGAAATAAACTTTTTTGCCCCCCTGTAAGCCAAAAAAAAATAAAAAAGGGAGACAGAGCCTCAGAAAAGGGCTTAAAGAAAAAAAAGTCATTGAGTTGTTTCTACTCTGAATCATGACAAGCCCACATGCCAAGTTAATTAAAAATGAAAGTAGTAAGCAGACTCTTCTGTCTTATTCATAAAAAACCCTAATTATATATCATTCCATATTGAACAAAACATTTCATGCAAGTATTAAATTCTACAGTTGTTTTCCAGACTTTCTGTTTATGGAGATAATGGGAAAGCACATAGGCTTAGTAGGGGAGTTTTTGACATGTCACTGCTTGTACTTATGAATTGGATGAACTTTAATTTGTACAGATTTAGTTATCACAGCACATTACCTCACCACACCACTACTGAGTCCATTGTAAACCTTCCTCTGTTCTCTTGTTCATGTGACACACCCTCATTTTGCTTACAAGGACATACTGCAGCTCCAGATTCACTTGAAGATGGATGCCTAGCATGTTGGATAAAGTACAGCTGAAACCATGATCAGTGTAAGAAAATAACAATGTGTCCATTGTTACACTGATTACAGCACAAAACCATAGGTAAAATATTAAATAGAAAAAAATATACCTCCCTGAACAACCTATATAGAAATAATTGGACAGGGGTATTCCAGGAGAGGCATGCTATTTTTTTAATCAGCTCTTCTTTCAGATGTTTTTCTGCTTGCTTTTCTTTGCTGCACCACGTGTCTTGCTCTCGCTGTCTCCTGTTTCATTTCACTTGCTTTTACTAGGTGAGATGGGGTGGGGAAAGAAAGGAGGATAAAATAAGCGGTTTTGCTATCCATGAGCATTGCTTTGTGTCTTGGCAGGGGGTCTCACTGGCTTTTTGCAGAGTTTTTAAGCTCCTCTTAACGTTATCCTTTAAAGAGGAAGTTTCTGAGAAAGTTATTACAGACAACAAGAAGAAAGAAAAAATTTCAAAACACTGTATCCTGACTGTGAACTTCACTTCACCTACAAATGTTCTGTATGCAGCTTTCCTGAGAAGATATAATAGTGGTTGTGTGGGATTTCCTTGTTTTTGAGGAGCGGACTGAAATATCTGGAACATGAGCCCTAAAACATGGTCGATATCTTTTGAAATTTCTATGCCTGTGTGTCAATCAAGATTACTCATATATTTGAGAATTTCATTATTAAAACAGAACTTGTCAGAATAAATATCAGGCAGTGGTCTGAATGTTTAATTAAAAGAGAAATGGAGACAAATAATTACAGGAAATGTCTATAACAAAACTTGCCTAACTAGTCACACCTAAGACCCTGAGACAAGTTTAATTCCACCTCATGATTTTAAAGATAGAAAAGCACACAGTTTATCTGCTTTTAATGGAAAGATTGGTATTTGGTTCTATGGCAATGATGATAATTTTTTTTTTTTAATTTTAAATTCTACTTTATCTTTTCTTAGTGTTGTTATCTTGGCTAATTTTGCAAATGCTCTATAAAACTATCCACATGTTTCACAGACTTCAAGCAAGTCAACTTACTTTTTAATCAAAACTAGTGTGTTCTGAAATTTCATTTTTCAAGAAATAGGATTTATTAAAGGCCAGGCTGATGACTGCTTTTGAAAAGACAATGTACAAATCACCCAGGCCCTATTCCACACTTAGCAGGAATCTTACTTAGAGATCTGGCCCTGTAAGCTGAGTTGACTCTGATAGCACCATGTTAAAATTCAGTATCTGACTATCTATAGTGTGCTTTCAATTCTCAACCTGGGACAGCACCAAGGAGCTGTGTGCAGCTTTGCATGTGAATAGAATAAATAAATTAGTGCACTAAGGCATACCTGTCAGCTCTTGAAAGCTCTACTGTAAACAGAAGCACTTGTCGAGGAAGAATACATTTTAAAATGCTCCTAGAAGTTGCTGGACTGGAAAGGCTTCACAGAGCAAGAGAATAGGAAGTCTTGGAGGGGTAACACAAACAGGTCACTTTCGTATGTCTTCAAACTCACACCAGTAACCTTGTTTTTCTGTTAAGCTTGTGACCCTAATACAAATAAAAAGCTAGGCTCAGAGTGATATTCTTGATTAATGTCTTAATTACAGCAGTTAATTTTACCTTCTTCAGTGATAAAATAATTAAATGTCTTTGAAACTAGTCCATAGTCAATCTAGCAATTTATTCTTTTGATGACTCTGATGTTAAACCTGACAATATATACCAACTTCCCACCAGGGAAAAGGGGTGTTAAAAGAATAATCATGTAAGGGAAAAACACACAATAAGGAACCAAAACTGAAGCAACAGACATCCACTGTTATTAAGCTACAAAAAGATCCAAGGTTAAAGTGACTTCTGCAACGCTACACAGTCAAGAAATTTCCACAAATCAGCTGTAACCAGTAGAGGGTTGTCAATCCATCAAAAATTCTCTCATATTCAGTGAATATTGACATTGCTTTCATGTCAAATGTGTGACCTGCACAAAGGAAGCATGCATATGTATACAGGGCCTTCTTGTGTGCCGATACACAGATTTTGCCTGCAGCATTTGACTTGCAGAAAAGGATTCCTGTGAGGTTTCTGTCCTCTGGAGAGTGTCTCCACTGGATGCTTCCAGAAGTAAAACTTCACTTGCTCCTGGATGCCAGAGCAAAATGCCACAGTGAAAGAATGAATCCTAGAGAAATAAGTATGGTCTTAGGGTTTAAATGGACTGAGTATCTGTCACTTATGTGCACAGTCTTATACAAGCTATATCAGAAATGAATGAGAAAAGGTAATGTATGCCTCAGGGCAACATTTAGGGTGTATTGGAGAATGCAAATATATGCCTTGGACACCCTCAGCTTCACTGACACACCATCAAAACATCGAGGATTTCTGTCCACAGAGATAGGAGGAGGGAATAAAGTGACTTCAGATTCACTTTGTAGTCAATTTATTAAATGTCTCTTCTTATAAGAACTATATAAACAAGGCTGGAAACAGGGCATTTGTACTATGAGAGAAAAGACTGTTTAGGTTTCAGCATCCCTGCAGAGATGGAGCTGTTAAAAGACAGTTATTGTTGTTTTGGTGCCCTTATTCTCTTCCCAGGCCTCCACAAGATGTGCTTTTAGTCATGTTACAGTACTTAAATTTACATTTAGTGTCTGTGTTGCCTCAGGCCTAGATCCCTCTTCTGATATACCTTCTATTTGTTTTACCATGGAAATGTGCCAAATTCAACTAGGAAGGATGTGACACAAACTTGCAGTTCACAGAATAAGTGACAATATATTTTAAATTTGAATATTGTTTTGGACCTGGCAAGCATGAGATTCTAAGTGAAACTAATATGATAACGGCAAACATTTTATTTTTTCTTCTAAGGGGCAAAGAAATAATTCTGCTTGAATGTATACATGGAATATATACCATGATTTTTCCTATTGATTTTAAATTACCTGTTTGTGTGGAATATGATGTAATAACTTTAAACACAAAACTTGAAATGTGTAATCCTAGAAATCTAGTTTAAAGAGAGAAAAGTGTCGTGCTTCCGATTTTCTCATTACTGTGTATTTGAGTTGTATTGAAGTTAATATGAGACAATGTTTGCAGATGCCAGACCACTGAACATCATTGTATGAAAATCTAATACTATGAAATGCCAGTTAATAGGATGGGAACATTGCATTGTGTTAGATTTTCTCCCAGGCAAAGTCACATCACATCTCATTAATGTCTAAGTGGATGTAGCACAACCATTCAACCACACACTCTCTTCAACGCCCAAGCCACACTTTGCCTCCCACAAAAACATTCCTTCTCACCAATCTGCTTGCAGAATGTGTGCTAGTTAGCACCAAATCAACCACCACACTAAGAAACCAGAAGTGCATGTAATTTGCTGAGTGCAGTCTCCAAATAAAAGGGTCAGTCAGATTACACAAGGAACACAGTATGGAGACAGTTTACTTCAAATGAAATCTCCTGTCCCAAATAGCAGGGAAACTTTACCTATCATCAATTTTTTCATTCTGTGTACATTATTAAGGTTTATTTATTATACTTATGCCTAGAAAATATATTTTTTCTTTCCACCAGCGCTATCTCAGAGGAGACATTGTAGTCTGGATAGTGTTCCTGGGTAGTTCAGTGTTTGGTATTACTAGCTATGCATGTAGTAGCCATTTAGTAAATATCATTAAAAGTACAAAATGTAGTGTTTGCAAAGCTAACATCTGTATCCTACCTTATGGTAAAAGCCACAGCCTCTTTTTATTCAGGAAGTCTCTAAATACATATACACAAAATATAGCCATATATTCTAAATGTTCAACTCAGGGGAAACTTCATTTTCAGCCTGAATCTCTGGATCAGTAGATTCCCTCATGGCTTTGATTTGATGTGGCAAGAGCATGTCCGGGCTCTCTGGTCTTTATGTCATTCAGATGAGGGATGTGGTAGAAAAATACATCTGGGGATGTGGACCTGGGCAGTAGTAAGGAGGAGGAAGGGAAGGAGATGGTATAGCTCCTATCAGGAATCAGAAATCTTGTCATAGCACTGCGTACAGATATGAGATATTGGATTAGGAATTGCATTTTCTGTCACGTCCTTGTCCCAATAATATTTTCTCTTTCCTGTCTAATTCCGGCCAAGATGTCCATTTGTTAAAAGTTTTCTGGTCTTGTACACATAGGCATGTAATGGGCAGAAGGTTTTCAACCCTGATGAATTTTCTATAGCACAATGAGTGTTGGAATTGCCAGCATGGAATTGTGAATACATGCTGGAAAATACTATTTCTAGGCTAAAACTTCCATGCTAGAGTAAACACCCTGGAAATCAGAGATTTTACAAATATAGAGAGAGGGATTTTTTTACCACTACTTCAGAATTGAGGTAGTTCTGGAACTACTCTGTTTTTAGAGAGATGTGTCCTCACTTGATAGCAGAATACAGTTATAATCATTGAGCCTTTACTCAAATTTCCCTATGGAAATACCTCTCAGCAGACTTTTAAGGTATATAGCATGAGACCTGGTGTGAGACAATAAATTGACTACGCAGGACTTTGAGAGGGACAGAGTTTGGTAAGTCTCAAATTCATTGTTTCATGAAGAATATGAACATCTGCTTAATTTATTGCAACCTAAGTTTAGGATTTTAATATTTTTAATTTAAAACAGAAAAATCCCCTTTGACAATATTAAAAAGAGAAAAATCCCATTTGACTGACTCATTTTCTGTAAGAAGAAACTCATTCTTTGGGGAAATCTTGAATGCAGACTGTTTTGAGAAAATTTATATCCCATAGTTGCACGATTCTCAAAATAAAAGCTTGTTACAGCAGGTCTGACAGACCTTTAACTACAGCACAGTGGTGCTGCCAAGTGTAACACACATTGCTGCTTTCCTGTGGCAGTAAAACTGATGTTTTAAATGAGTCTTACAACAGGATTTCTCTGCTAATTGCAGAAATAGATAACATGTGCCTCGAGCAGCCATTATTCATTTGAAAGTAATTTTTCTTAAACTGTAAGTGGCATTCTGCTTCAATAGCATTTGAGCGCCTGATATTCCCACAAGAAACGTTAAAACTCTTCCATTAAGGAAATCACTGACTTGTGGATTCTGGCTTTTGAGACTAAAATTACCTGAGGTGGCGTGTGCTTGTCGTCTTTTAATCAGAGGGTTTCATATACAAAGGCAAATACCAGAAGTTACTTTCACAGACATTTTTTTTCTTCTTTCAGAGTATTTTCTATCCTATTAGCATATGGTACTATTTAGCCTGGAAAAAACTATTTCAAATATGGGAAGCAAAAACTTCCATGTTAATTTTTTAAAAAGTGAATTTTGTCAGAGAAAGAAAAGTGATACCTTGATGAAAAATGAATATAAATCTACTCTTCAGATGGGATGATTCGATCCTGTTGAATACCAGAGGTAGCAAGACCATCTTGCTTTCAGCCAACTGTAACACATATTATAATATATATAAACAAATGAAACATAATAAGCAATAAAATTTATCTGATATTGAAGTAATCTAATATAGCTAAAATAGAAATCACAGGGGAACTTCACATTATGTAAAGTATTGGACACAGCCACAAGGCTTCTGCAGTGGTAGGAGAATGTTGTGTGCTGTGGGTGTTGCCTGATCTCTCAAAAAGCAGACCATTTTCTGCCCTTGATTTTCAAGCCCTTCAGTTGCCAGTACTCAAATGTAATCTATGAGACCAAAATGTTGCAGATCACATTTTTTATCCCCCATACTTTCAACTCCTTTTCCTTTGCTTTAGCTATTATTTCATATATGTTAAGATTAT
The DNA here is from genome assembly GCA_013399855.1 of Oxyruncus cristatus. Lineage (NCBI taxonomy): Eukaryota > Metazoa > Chordata > Aves > Passeriformes > Cotingidae > Oxyruncus > Oxyruncus cristatus. Next base: position 144,357 of record VXAY01004954.1, read on the forward strand.
GAAGTTTGGGTTCACTATAATTTGCTTCTCCAGCTCAGGAGAGCCTGCATTTTTAAGTGAGAAGAGAAAATTTAAAAAGCCCTAGTGTACATTAAAATCCAGTTAACAGAGAGCTTTTTTTTTATTTTGTCTCCCCAATAAAAAAGAGGAGAAGACTTAGTTGAGAGAGGCATAGAGCTGAGTATAAAATATCAGTGATTCTGTGAAATAGTGTACTGCTTTTCTATTAGGAGTATGAGATGCGTATAATAAAATTAGTTTAAGATTAATAATAAATGACAGTTCAGTAGATTAGGAATGAGAAAACTTGCATGAGAAAGCACTACAGGGGAATTAAAAGTTACGTAAAAGGAGTTTGAGACAGAAGCCACTGTCTCTTCATAAAAAAATGCTTTATTGGTTGATCCGCCGGACAATTTAAAATATACACATATTAACACTTGAATCATTACTTAAGATGTCACAGGGAAGAAATCTTATGTATGATAATACAATTTACATGGAGAATTACTAAAATGTCCTCAATACAGCTCTAGAGAGAAATTGAAAGAGTTTAGAGTTTTGAGTAGTGAATAGTGAAATGCTGCATTTCAGGGCTTCTAGGGAAAATGCTATTAATTGGAATTGTAGTGTGTGGGCTTCATGCCAACTGTCCGAACCCACAGGGAAAAACCTCCCCCTCCCTTCTTCTCCCAGGGCAAAGGAAAAAAACTATAGAAACTGAAGAACCCAAAACCAACCCAACTATATCAAAATATATAGTTTTGCATATACTGCAGTTATGTACAGTTAGACTACTGTGTACAATATTAGGGACCGCGAACACACGCCCCTCCTCCAACGGCAAAGGGAAAGGGAAAAGGAAAAGGGAAAAACACATATATGCAATCAAAACCCAGGAGCAAAAAATAAAGAATTAGTAAAAGAAAAGCTTACTACTTTCCTTGAAATAGCAGAATTTTGCCAAACGACTGCTGACACCCATCACCTCCCAAGGCCTACAAGGCCTCACTAGGCCTCACTCCTCCACACAAGTAGGACTAACAGCAGAGAACCTGCATGTTCGGACCACTGGAAGAGAAGAGAGCGAGAGCCTCCTCTCCCTTCTTATTTACATCCTTGATTACGTCAAAATTGTATGGAATACTGGGACATGGCCTTGGTTCCTTGGTTACAACCTGGTTACCAAGGAAGGCCTAGAATCAAAACCACTACATGTAGCCACAGGATTTCGTGCGGCAACATTCTTATCTGAAATCAAGACTAAATAAAGTATGATTACTTACCAGAACAACAGGTGATTAAAAATAGATTAAAATATTTTTGCTACATCACTTCAAATAAAAGCTTCATGTTGGAATGGCTCTAGCAATGTCAGCTGGCCTATAGAACTAGAAGCTTGAAAAATGAACACAGGATGAAATCTCTGAAATAGATTTTATCTTAAAGTAGTATTTTTATGAAATAAAACTAGCTTTTAAAGTGAGTAACAATATGATAACTAGGCAAAAAAGACCATCATGGTATTCCCTAAAAACTAAACCTTTAGCTTATTGAAAACAAATTCGGAATATGTGTCTCCGAAATCTCAATACAAGTACGAAATTATGGGAAAATATGTTTTAAAGCATGACTTGGCAGATAGGTGTCTAGATGAGTCCTGTATCTGTTTAATCTGCCTTTTACTCTGACACCTGGCAACTGAACACAAAGTCCTGAGTGCAAGACTGCCATACAGCATGAACAGAAGGATGGTCCTTGTCCTAGAAAGCTCATAACTGGAGCATAAAAGAGATGCTCCAGGTTAACTGTTGAAGTGCATTATGCACAAAAGATAAGGGTTGATCTAGTGTGAAGTCTTATAGTATTGACCACCACAATGTCTGCTGGAATCAACAGTCATCAAAGCCAAGAATAGCTAGCACAGGAAAGTTTAAAACATAGAAGTAGGTGTCTTTGCCAATACATGAAGGAAATCTTTAAAATTTGCACAGCATCTGCTGAATGGAAATAAACATCTTCAAATTCACACCCTTCTGGAAGCCATGCCTCTTTCCCCAGGGAACAGAGGAAGACTTTGCTTGAAGTTGCAGAGAGAAAAATCCTCTCCTGGGCTGCTCTTTGCCCCCAGGAGGCGTAAGAGAGGCTAACAAAGAAAAACAAAGAAACATGGAATACACACACTTTACAAAAAATTCTGTGGAGAGCTTTGAGAGAAATGCAAGCATTCAATTTTCTGAGAAGCGTGAGTGAGAAAGAATAAAGTTATTAATTTATCCAGAACTTAAAAGTTTGGCTTTTGACAATGATTTGGACTCTGAAATTAATGAAGTTGGAAATGCTCTTCAGTAAAGAGTCCATGTCTTCAGAAAAGGGACTTCTGTAAGCCTTCAAAACATGTCTATATCTCAGTGTTTCATTAGGTGCTAGCTTCTGACATAAAGTTAAGAGTACTGTGATAAATAAGCTATATGAGGCCAGGGAAGTATTGCACCAAAAATTGGCACATATGGGATTTGCTTATATGGAAATCTCTGAAGGATTTTGTCCATCACATCTTTTTAATTTGATTCTGAGGCCAAGAGGAGAAGTGAAGGTAGTCTGTGATGCTGGATGGAGAAAATCTCCTATTTATCACATAATGAGAGAATGCTGTTATCAATTCTGAAATACTTAATATAGTCTTGTTGCAATCTGGTTGTCTTTTGCAGCATCTCCAACTTTCCTGGGACTTCTTAGTTGTTTTGAGGGAAGTAGGCAAAGCAGCATATAATTTGCATAGTTCCATGAAACTGTTATAAAAATAGACGACAAAAGTAGGACTCTGTTTCATTCCTCACCCTCCAGCATTACAAACAAAAATAGATATGCAGCTTTAACAGCTGTAGACACCCACGAGCAATGTCTGCAAGGAGAAGTGATACAGTAGCATGTAGTGGAAACTGCAAAAAGAAATGATGAGCCTCTCTGTTAGGGGACACAAAGGTGACCACGTCTGCTAGGATAACAGGAAATCACAAGTGGTATAGTACCTTCTTGGAGCTTGTATTGGATCTGGCTGAGCTTAAGTTCATTTCCCCACAGTAGCCCTCACAGTACTGTGCTTTGCATTGGTAGCTAGAAGGGTGTTGATAACACATCAGTGTTTTGGCTACTGCTGAGCATCAACATCAGTGCTATAACATTCCCTCCTCAGTTGAGGGCAAGAGCCTGGGAGGGGACACAAGCAGGCAGCTGACCCAAACTGACCAAATGGATATTCCAGACCATGTCATGTCAGCTCAGATATAAAAGCTGAGGCAAGGAGCAGGAAGGCAGGCATTCATTGTCTCCAGTGGCTGCCTGCTGAGGAACCATCACGCTTGCTGAAGCCCTGCTCCTCGAGCGTGGCCGACCATCGCTGCTCATGGGAAGTAGAGAATAAACCATGACCTCCAAACCAAGACAATAGGGCCAATAAAACAATATTTAGGTCAGTTAAGCAAGCTCCAGATCAACAGAACCTGGTTCTAAGGGGTGCCTTCAATTATCTAGACATTTGTGGAAAGAACAGTACAGTAGCTCACATGTCACCCACCCAGATCTTGAAATACAGAGAGGATTACTTCCTCATACCAACATCAGATGCGCCAGCCAGCAGTGAGGCACTGCTGGACTTACTACTCACAAATGAACAAAACTCCCTTTGTGGTGTCTTGGTTAGTGACAGCCTTGGCTACAGTGATCACAGTATTATGGAGTTTGGGATCCAATCCTGAAGATTAGTACTAAGAGAAAGGTTTTGTATTTTAGAAGAGCAAACTTCAGCTTGCTTAAAACTCAGCTGGGAGGGACTCCATGGGAAGCTTCTATGAAGGATAAAGCAGCCAGCAAATGCTGGGAGTTTTTCAAGAATACTCTCCTGGAAACATGAAAACAGTTTATTCCCCTTAAAGGTAAGGACAATAGGTGGAAGAAGAGATCTCTTGTGCTTATATGTGAGCTTCTGAGGCTTCTCAAAACCAAATGAGAAGTCTACCAAGATGGAAAAGTAGACAAATACCCATTGAGAACTATAACTTGTCAGGATTTGCAGAGGTGCAGTTAGAAAAGCAAAACCTCATTTTGAATTGAAATTGGCCACAAAAAAAAAGGGTTCTCCAGGACCTCTCCTCAAACCTCTACTGTTTAACAATGCTGAGAAGTGGGAAGTTCTCAACACTTCTTTCATCTCTGTTGGGTCCTAGGCCTTGGGAGCAAGTTTCTGTCTTGATGCAAACACAGACTCACCAGCAAAGAAAGAAGAGCTAGTATTTGAGCTATTATAGGAATTTGATCCCTACAATTTGGTGGCCATGACAGTAGCCACCTGAGAGTGTTAAGAGAGCTGGCTGACATCAGGAGGCCACACCATAGTCTTTGAGAAGCTGTGAAGATCAGGGGGCAACTGAGAAGACCTGAAGAAGGCTAAAGGCACCCCAATTTACAAGAAGGGCTTAAAGGAGAATCCAGAAACTGTAGGTCCATCAATCTTACTTCATTCCCTGAAAAAATTGCAGAACAGTTTCTTCTGGGAGATATCATAAGTTCAGATGAAGAATATTTCTTGGAAAAGCCAGCACGGATTCACCAAGGGCAAATCATGCTTGACAAACCTGATTTCCCTCTACGAAGTTACCTACTTGGTCAATTTGGGTCAAGTAGTCAACATTGTCCACATGGATTTCTCCAAGGCTTTCAAGGTTTCCTAGAGAAAGTCTAGACAAGGGGCCTGTGAGATGGGTGAGGAACTGTCTGCCTGGCTGCACTCAGAGGGTTGTGGTAAAAATCTTTCAAAATGGCCAGCCTGTCACAAATGTGATGCCCCAGGGATCAGTTGTGGACCCAAAGCTGTTTAGTATCTTCAATAAGGGATCTGGAGTATGGGATCAAGTACACACAGGTAAAGTTTGCTAATGATTCCAAATTGAGTGCGGATGTGGATACTTCATAAGGAAGATTCATCCTGCAGGAGGACCTGGGTAGGCTGGAAGAGTAACAAGAGCCTTATGATGTTCGACAAGGACAAGGATAAGGTATTGCACCTGGGAAAACATAAGCACAGACTGGGATCTACTTGATCAGTTCTGTGGAAAGGGACCTGAGTCTGAGTGAACTGTTCTGCTGTGGTATGGAAAGCCAAAAGGACGCTGGACTTCATCAACAAGGACACTACCAGGAGATAGAACTCCACTCATCACTTGTCAGGCTGGAATACTGTGTTCCATTTTTGTCCCCGCTGTAAGAAAGAGATGTGGACAGGCTGGAGACCATCCAGAGAAGGACCAAAAAGATGACCGAAAGACCAGAAAGGCAGCCATATAGGAAAAGGGTGAGAAAACTGGGTTTGTTCTGCCTTGAGAAAGAAGGCTTAGTGGAGGTTTGGTCACTGTTTTTCAGTATTTAAGAGATGGCTACAGACACCGTGAAGACTCCCTTTTTGCAAGAAGTCATGTGGAAAAGATGAAGGGTAATGGGTGCAAGTTAGTCCTGGGGAGATTCCAATTGGACGCAAGAGGAAAATTTTTCCACAATGAGAACAATCATTCATTGGAATAATCTCCATAGGGAAGTGGTGGATTCCCCAATGTTAGACACTTTTAAGATTTGGTTGAACAAAATGCAAGGTCATTCCTGTGCTTTTGCCAAGAAAAGCTGGCTGAGGTGATTCTCAAGGTCCCCTTCAAACTTGGTATTCTATGATTCTATGAAAACTGAGAAAGAGCCATCTTAGTGCTCAATCTTGTTAAGCCTGATGAGATTGTACATGATGTAAGAAAGGCAATGCCTAACCCAAGTTATATAACAGCAGAATCAAGATCTAGTGTTGATCTTACCCGTCATTACAAACACTGTGTGTGACTCACCTACTATCTATATGCTTTTGTTCTCCACCTGAAAGGGATGAGTAAGGACAGATACACTGAAAAAGAGGTGCACAAATGTGACAGTCTTATAACACGCTGTGTAATATAGAATAATGCAATGTTCAAAACAAATCTAAAACTTTACTGTAGCATGGAGATGATTTTCAAAATGTGTATTTACAGATACTAAATGCCATACACTTCCATAGAAAGTCAGATTCATGATCAAAACCATTTTCAGATCAATAACAAGTTAAAGGTTGGAAATTATTAGGAGAGAATTATATGAAATAAGAGGACTTTATTTTGCCATCTGTCTCTTTAATAGTCTGCGTAGTTCTGATCTCTTCATCTTAAAAACAAATAATAAAAGATCTAATAGAAGTGAAGAAACTTCAGAAAGGGACAACAAGGAAGATCAAAGGTACCAAGCAATTTCTGTATTGGGTCTGGCTGAGCAAACTGACACTCTTCAGCTGGGATAAGAGAGATTTCAGAAGGCAGGTCCACAAATCATCATGTCATGGAGGAAGCAATTGATTTTCTCACCATCTCTAGGACATGCTAGTGGGAGGCTAGTTCAAAACAACCAAAGAAGGTATCTCCTAATCAAACAGAGAGCAAGCTGTACTCTCTGCCAAATTTGTCATGCTGTAAAGTTTGCATGAGGGAATGAAATAGCAGACTGGACAAGTTCTTCAAGAGAAATTCATTTAAAGATTTGGGATCAACATATGACTACAAAATATATGTACTCAGGCAGTCCTCTGTGCTGAATATTGTTAAATATGAATAGGAAGAAGCTGGAGACAGGACATTGAATAATATGCACCTGGGGACTGCCACAGGACAGCTGTTGTGTCTAACTAGACTACTGCTAAAATTTACTACAGGTTAAATAACAATTGAATCATATGACTGAAAAAAGGCGATAACATTTTATTTATCAGAAATCAAATTGGAAAAATTCAGTGCCCCCCTTCAGTATTGTTGATTTCTTCTAATGGTTTTATTTCACTAATTCAGGAAAGCAAATTTTAACATGAGTCATCAAATACTTCCATAGAACCACAGACCAAACAGCAATATTAGGAAAATTTGTATATGACACCAGAGAGATATGCCAATTATTAAGAATGGATTTTTTAATTTTCCATTATTTTATATGTAAGCAGGTGAAAAACTATACAGTTAAGTATGTTACTAAAGTTTTCCTTCCCAATGACAACAATGCACCAACTTGAAAAATCAAGCAGATGTTCATAAAATGTTTGAGTCCTTAATTTTGGTTGACAAATGGAACAGTCCCATCAAAATACTCTCCCTTGGTAGAACCTAAGAGTACACATAATGATTTCACTCAGCTCTGCAATGACATTTGCTATAATTAAGAAAGTGATGACTTCTTTTTTTATTCTCTTTTTGTTCATGAATTCATATTTTTAAAATCAGTATTTTAAAAAAAAGAAAAACTTTACAACATCATTAAGCACTGTAGTCTTAATATATATATATATGTAATTTCCAGCTACACTCTTGATTTTTTATTGCATTATTCAGATATACTCCCTTTTTGGAAACTGTTGCATGAGGTTAACTGTTGCATGAGGTTAAATGTTTTTGCTTTAATGTTCAATGTATAACACAAACATGTAAAACTTTTCTTAGGCCTTATTTTGTATACCTTAATGTATTCTCACTTTTTGCTTTCCCAAATGAAACAGAAACAACTTGAACTTTGAAGGCCCATCTTTCAGATATCCTGTGTGCTAAAAGTGCTTGTTGACATTACTTTTATTAAATATGGCTTCTGAATCCTCATCCTTTTATTATTCTTAGCAAGGCAGCTCCCACCTGCACCTTTTCTGAAAGGCATCTGCATGCGCACATTAAAGTTAAACATTTCTTTAGTTCCCCTCTACACAGGGAGCCACTTTCCAAGTGGAGATTGGGAATTTGTTTTTGTATTGTGTTGAATCCATACCTCTGATTTATGCCCTTGGCCTCTAAAGTGAAAGAACATTAATTTTTAATGTAGGGAAACAGGGAATGGAGCATGGTAAGGGGTTTTTTATGTGAACATTTGAGAGACAAAAAAAAATGAACAAATAAATCTGTGTTGTTCTATTTTCAGATTTGCATGCCTTCCATTTTAAATCACTAAAAGTTAAAGGAGACTGATATTTACAATCCATTCTGTCTTAGCTCTGAACTGGGGAAATTCCCCCTTTCTAGTATTTCTTTAGCACTTCAGCTAATGTGCAACGATTCAGTGTCAAACAACACACTGAAATTTTTTATCTGCCAGACTCACAGATATTTTTTCCCTTCATCACACAGACAGCAGACTACATCCAAAAAACAACAATAAATTCTGCATCAAGATACACTGAACACCCCACACGTATCCCTCTGGTATGTGTTATGAGGAGAAGCTTAATTGCTAGAGAAGTCCTGAACTTGAAATGTAGAAGTTTTTCTGCATGTTGTTTCCAGGAGACCTCTCTGCACTGCCTCAGGGGCACGTATCTGAAGTGTGACTGGAATATGGAAGCCCAAATTTCTTGTATGCTAAGAAAAATCAGTCCCAACTCAATGACATACAACAGAGCAACTGGAGGCTGTTTTTAAAAAGGGTGTGAAAACTGAGTGTGTAACAAGTATGTCACTCTGCCTTGTATATGGAAGGCCTACATATCCACTCCTTCCAGGATGATTCCTTTGATTTCTTGCCCCCTGAAATTTAATTAATTTCAGTGATCTTTGCAATACTAAGATCTGATCACTGTATTTGTGTTTTGTATTTAGTTAACATTAGCTGAAGCTCTCATTTCTCATTTCAGAGTACTTTAAAATACAAATGTGACTTTCATGCATAACAGGAGCACCATTCCAAACTTTTATTAATTTTCATTTAAATGTACTTTAAAAATAATTCACTTTGATGTAATAAATCATCAGTGCCAACTTAATTGAAATAATTTAATGTTAAAACACTGCTGTCATTGCAGAAAGTGGAAAATTGGTCAAAGCGTTTCATTTCATTAAGGCTGAAAAAACTGGTTAGACTGAATTGCTTTGTGTTTTAATTTTTTTGTTCCTTCTGCAATGTACTTAATCTGCATAATAACAGGATGTAGAAAGCTTTACTTACGATAGATGGGAAAATACCTAAAATTTTCAGCCAACTGTTATACATATTGTAAATATATAGAAACACATTAAACATGATATGCAATAAAAATTACTTGATGTTGAAGTGATCTAATACAGCTAAAATAGAAATCCTAGGAGAAGTTCACACTATGTAAAATATTACACACTCAACATTTCTACAACAAAGGTCAAACCCAAGACCTATCTGCATTTGGGATATTACTGCCCTTTCTCTGTTATAAGAGTTATTCCTCATTACAAGGTAGGTGGGAAAAATTATTTCACTTCCACAATAACTAATTGGAGAAATCTTAATTTAGTTGGGCTACAACATAGAATTCAGACTTATCAGAGTGTTCTTTTGTTACTGAACTATGGGTTTTGTTCATATATTTTATTCAGCCTGTCATGCAGGAACTGCCTTTTCAGACCAGTAGAATGCATGAAGAATCTTATCCTATTTTTGTCATTATTTAAGATTGAAATAAAAACTTAGATGGCCCACTAAATCAGGCACAACTTGTATAATGTAATAATATATTAAATTAAAGTACCTCATAAAATTTGTTTAGTTATAATTACATCATTTTCTCTGGCTTAATTTTTCTCATCTAATTGAGGTAAGACATCCCATTGTCTTCCACTCAGGTTCTATTTGTATTAATGGAAATACAGTTTGATTTAACTGTAAAACAGGAATACCAGCAATTAAAATGAAGCAATTTCAGAACAATTAGTGCCAGATCATGAAACCTGAAGCCTACGGAATTATGTGATTAGACATACTGAGTCAAAGCAGTCAACAAGCTGGCTCTGTTTATGCTTAGACTAAAATCATTATTACATGCTGATGAACAATTTATCAGACTAGCAGATGAAGGACTTTTATACAATATTAGCATTTGAGTACATTAAGATTGCAAGATTTCTTATGTATGAGATAGGTAAGAGCTTCCGTTAAGCAACTGTCCTCCAAACACCTGTTATCTAACGAGGCATATAACATCAAGATAAAATTTATATTCTTAAAGGATGAAGGGATTCTTCAATTAGCAAGTTATCAAAATGCAAAGTATTAGGTTTATAAGCAATTTGCGTTGCAATGAGCAGATGTGACACAGATGTGGGCTTTCTGCAATCCACTTTAGGAACGATCAACTTAATGGTTTTTGAGTCCTTTTGTAACATTGTTGGGAAACAATTATTATCTTTCTCTTCCATCTATCTATCATTATCATTCTGTTCAGTGAATCTTGTTTAAATCTCACTGAACTGGGGCCTCTTTTCAGGTCTGATTTATGATTGCACTCAACCAAACCAATCAGCAACTCACAGGTCAGGGCTTATCAGGACTTGCACTGAAAGATCAAGGGAGCCACTTCCACTACTGAACAAAAATGTCATTTGCGGGGACTCACTAGTAATGTTTCAAGTTAGGGAAATTGTCCTTATTATAACGCTATGAGAACTTTAATCAAAACTGGTGTTGTACCCTGAAAGTCATTCTGTAAAAATTCAGGAAATATGCTTGGATTGTCATTCCTCGGCATTATCAGAAGATGAAATTGGGGATGCAATGCTGACCCAGTCTTCAAATCCTTCTAGCTTTTTGTGGAAGGATGTGAAAAATGAGAAATATCAAACCAAGTTTTCTTGGTCTTTTGTTAAGCTTTATTAAATCTCTAAGTTACAGGCTTTTTATGTAGATGGCAAATAGTATCCTGTATAGACTTCTAGGTTCCTCTGCTCATCAATGTACCCTTCTCTTAAACTGAAAAAATTGTTCTCATTTTTTTCTTTCAAATATCTTCCAGATCAAGGTCTTAGTGTCCTGTTGGTTACCCTCCTTTCTGATAAGGGTGCGATAACTTCCCAGGCCAGTGACAGCATGCCCAATAACAAAAAGAGAAAGATTTCTGAGTCTGTCAGCAGTACTAGCATTTCAAAAAAACCAGTTGCGGATATCAAAAAGAAAAAGGGTTTTAAACATTTCATAAAAAGAAACAGAAAAATTATGTAATAAAAATATAATGAGACATTGTTTCAGGAGCAAATTTTTAAATAAGGGAGAAGCCAGAGAAATGTATCTAGGACAACTCTCAGGAAGACAAAATGGAAGAGAAACAGTCCTAAACCAACTCAAGTGTCTTTCATTGGTGTTAGGAAACAAAATTTTGCAAGTACAGTATGAAACTTGATACTGCTCCATTACTTCCAGGTGATACATAGCTAGCTTCAAGTATATGAATGCTCATTTTTGTCAATCTGAAAATCCATTTGGAATGGAAAGTGTGTGGTTGCTTTTTTTGTAACAAGTCTCCAGATAAATTTTCACTTATGCAATTCTGTTACTTTGCAAGTGTGCCCTAAATGTCACTTAAGAAATCTCAGATTTTTAAGAGTTTCAGAACTTTGCAATGCTAAATTTTTTACTTTTAGCTATCTTTCTTTTTTTTTTTCCAGTGATAATAAGAAAAAGAAATAACTTTACTACTCCACTGGTATAAACCAACAAAGAACCAAAGGAATTAGTAGTATTTTATTGTCTCATTTTTCATGGACTAATCACACCAATTAAAACAGAATTTTATTACCTGGCTATCACACAAAGAAGTGAAAAATCTGTTTGACCTTAACAGCAATGATAAAATTCTGGACTAGGACTAGATTCAAACAGATGTCATATGGATCCACTGGCTATGGGTGCTGTGGATAGACCATGTCTCAGTAATGTTCACTTCACTTTCCTTTTTGCCACTGAGGCACAATTCTGCATTGTCAGAGAGAAATGGCCTGTTACAGTCTCCATCAGGGATGTGTAGGAGGGAATCAATAAAAAGGTCATGGGATGGATGAACTCTGGATTCATGCAAAGAATGGAGGTGCACTGTTGTGAAATCTGCAGCATTAACTCCAGATGCCCCTATATGCATCAAATGCAAGGTACTCAAAGAGACAGAAGTTAAAATAGCAGCAGGTTTCTACAACCACACAGGGAAATTGCTTAATCTGCCTAATACTTAAGATTAATAGATTAAAAACATAAGTTTCATGAATGTCTAAATACTTGGGTAAATGGCTTAAATACTAATTCATTTTTGCTGGTGCTGAAACATCACAACTGAAGGGAAAAGTGAGTTTAAAAAGTTCCTTTTAAGAACATTTCCTTCCCTCATAGACTTAAGGTCAAGTCACTAAAAACCTTTTTTGTTACATTTGACCAAAGGTCTCTGTAGCTGAGATCTATCTAATTTTCAGGTCACAGCTACAGGAAAGTCTCTTCTGTTTCAAGATTTAAATGTTTAAAACTGGAATATAGCTTTTGGTTTTCAAGTCTGCTGGGCGCCCTATGGGACATGAAGACACAGCAGAGCAAAAATTCCAAGGTGAATTGGGAGGCCTGCTACATTATGTCAGAGAAATTTATTACTAGAGTATCTTTTCTTTCAAGAGTCCAATTAAAAGGTTGGAGTAACTGGCAAATGGTGGTTATTGATCCTCATTTCTAGATATCCACAGTGGATGCTTAGAGGGACATAACCTGGAACTACCATTTTCTAAGACAGGTGGGTACACCCATAGCAAAAACCTCAGAGGAGTTTGTCAGCCCAATAGCTTGCTGTGACACTTCCAAAAATCCTCAGAATAGGTGTAAGAGTTCAGCCTATATTAACTAGTTTGATATCAAGATATTGTTATACTTACAGTGCCTGATATGTTGTGAGATTTTTTGTGTAGGCTTAAAACATATTGTCCATAATGTGAAAGTGGAAATGTCGTTGCCTATTGATTATAATGTGATTTCCATATAAAAAGAGAACAAGAACAAACTGGAGAAAAGTTAATTAGTGAGAAACACAAAATACTTTATTTTCACAGTGTGTAAATCAGCATGATTTTAAGAAAATTACAAGTTGTCTTTCTGAAGGTGACTTTCTGATTGCATGTATATATTGCAGAAAAGTTAATAAAGCTTTTCATCACAGACATGGCCCCTAAAATATTCACCTGCATTTGACTTGCAAATACATATTCATTTTACTTTCTCAAAATTTTAAAATGGGTAAGCAACTGCAATTTTGTTTGACAGAGATGGGGACAGAAAATATGTTGTAATGAGAGTAGTACTGTGAAGGGAACCCAGCTGTTTCTCTATGATATTCTCATTTGACTCTGTCTCTTTCTGCATGGCTTTGAAAAAATAGACTGGAAACAGAATTGGTAACCTAAAGTTCAGCATCTTAATGCACCTTTTACTCTTATCATGAAAAGAGGAATTTTTTTCAGAGTGTGTATCTCCGAATGTTGCTGGTAAACTTTTAGCTCTCAAAAGAGTGGATTACATAAAGAAAAACATAACATTAGCTACCTTTGTTTTGTGCTGTATGGTATGTTTATTCTTAAATCTTCATAAAACTGTTCTATATTTTAGATAATGATACCTACTTATCTGGCTTACAAATAGACAGTTAAGGTTCAGTGTCATAAAGCTTGTAAAACATGGACAGTATTAATAGTTGCTGTTATTATTTTAGATTTTCATAAAATTGAAGAAAGTCAACATACTGGAAGGTCCCTTTAAAAATTATTACCTTTTTTTTGTTTTTTTATACTCAACTTTGAATCATTCAGAGAAAAGATATTTAATCAAAGCTGAAGTACAAGATTAAGTAAATAATTTGTTTGTGTGCTCAACTTCAGTAGCTGAAAACACTTCATAAATTCAATGTTAAGCACTCTCACCTTTGTGTATCATCGTTACTCTTAAACAAAATTAGGTCAAATTTCACTAGCTCAAGCCTGGAGTGCACAGGAAGGATGTCAGAATCCACTTCATATGAGATAAATGTGATATATGAGATAAATATTCTATAATTTCAAAATCTATTCTCATGGGCTTAATAAAATCAAGTCTGTCTTTCTATGCTTGGTGTTGAGGGCAAGCCTCCTGTCATAACTGGCTTAATGAATTAAAAATATTACATGAAAAAATTGTGACACCTGTACCACCAGCAAGTATGTCCACATAACTCATGTAGTTGGCCTCGAAAAAGCTTGTTTGTTTCCATACACATTGCACAAAACAGCTGGAAGCATCAAAAGTTGAATAGGAGGGGAGAGATTAGCAAGTCAGCAAAAGAATGTTAATACATAAGGGGCTAACTATTGAGTGCAGGATACTACAGACTGCTTTCTTAAAGCCACTTAGGCATATATTTCTGAACTCTGCAGTAGAAAACAAGTAAAATGGTTTATTATGTGGAGCATGAAAATATCCTGAAATGCAGAGGTTCTGGTAAGGACATTGCAGGGTTCATGAAAGTGTTCATGAAAAACAAAGGAGATATTTTCCTGAGGACTACATTCACAAGAAACAAATTATACTAAGTCACATGTGTCCTCTTTAGTATCCAATTATTCTAGCATTTTGAAGAAATGGAAACCAATTAATCTCACATTATTTTCTCTATTCTATGTAGATAGTCCTGATTTGTCTTTTCTTGGCCCATGTAGGTAGTTACTATGAAGCATAAGCATTAATCTTTTGCTTGTATATTAGTTTGTTTGTTTATTTTTGGGTTTGATTTTTTTATCATGGGTTTGAAGCAGCTAGGTAATTGCTTACCTTGTTCACCATGTCTTGCTATTTTGTTTTTCTTGCTGTAGCAAGCTGGAATTGAAAACAATGCATAACAACTCAATTGAAGTATCTTGGTTTCATATGGTTGTTGTGAATTACTCAAACTGAATATAGCCATTTTAAATAACGATGCATTGCTATGTTCTTTATGTTATAGCTTTAATCTGGTTTAGTATTCATGATGATTGAGAGTAGTTTGCTGACAGACAGAAAAATGCAAAGTTAAGTTGAATCTGTAATGACTAAAAAGAGCGACTGCATTACTAAAAATTTAGCAATGCCTAAAAGGTTTTTATATCTTCTTTATTCTTGTAACCATATGAAAGTTTAAGTTACAATGTAATTTAGAAAGATGGTATGCATTTTTTAATTCTGAATATACTCTGTGACAGCAAGGTCTCATTTGACTAACTAAAAATGCTGGCCTCAGATACCTGATAATTTTATGTCTGAGAAAAAGTAAGCTTATGATTACATGACCAAAGTAGGTGATAACATGCGCACAATTGATTGCCTAGGTCTGACTCCAAATTTTTGAAATACAGGGAAACCTACAGCCTGTCTTAACCCAGTCTAAGAGGAAGAAAATCAGAGTTAATAGGAACCTTTAGATGTAGCTACATATGCCTCAGCTGAAAAATGTAGGCAGATACCTGCAAACTGCCTCTGAGATAGTGATCTCAGCTGTGAATTCACATAACAGTGAAAATGTACAAGGCGCCCTCTTTTTTTATGTGCTTGGTGTACTCAGATTTTCTGTTTCAGTGTTTCTCCTAGCATTTGAAGTATGGGGAAGGCAATGTCTGAAAGACAGGGGCATTATTCAGTTTGTAGAAAAAAACCCTGAATTATATTGCTTGATAAAAATTTCACCTAAGTCACTGATCATATTTCTCCATAAGTTCAGATGGAATTTAGATGACTTCCCTGGAGAGTGGTCAGCATGGACAGAGACAGGCAGTGTAGGAATCTATTTACACCTAAGTGTTCTACTTCCTACTGCTGATCCAATTGAAATGGAACTATCTGCCTCTCTGCTCCTAAATCAGCATTAAATGCTTTGCTTTTGATATATAACTCATAGGATCCTTACCAGACCTCTCTTTACTTGCAGCTCAAGGGACAGGGACACACAGGTCACAGTCCATTAGGCAGATGTAAAATATTTCTAAGGCAACTTTAACTCAGTGCTAATGCTGACAGTCAGCTCTGAAGACTCCTCCAACTCAAAGATGTCATAAGAGTGAGAGGAGGGTTAAGAAGAAAGGAAGTGGATAAATGAGAGGAAAGAGAGAGATATACTCCCCAGAGCAATAATGAGATTTGCCATTTTCCAAAGGCAGAATTTCAGACAAGGACGACAGATTCAGCAGAGGAGGAACCTTGGAAAGATATGGGTGATCCATCTGTTTTTACTTTACTTTCCTGCTTCATCTACTCTTTTCAGTCAAGGCTGCCCTGTATCCACTTAAGTCTAGACAGAAGCAGAGACATTCTGTGCTTTTTTTTCTCAGTTTTTAATAATTCCAGTAGAACTTGGACTAGATCATAGGTTGGATAGGATTGCCCAATCCCCTGAATGAGAGAACCATGAGCATGGGAACAGTGACTTCCCATTTGTTTGGACACTGACACAGGGACCAGCTGTATCAGTGGAATGTTCAAAACTCCATGGGGGATACACCCCAGAATGGTGAGGGAGCTAGGTGATGTTATAGCAGGACTCTCCAGCAGTTCTCCAAAGGTCTGAGAAGCCTGGGGAGCTTCCAATGACTGGAAACTGGCCCATGTTATTCCAGTGTAGAGGAAAGGTATGAGGGAAGACCCAGGAACCTACAGACTTGTGAGTCTGACATCAGCACCTGGAAAAATTATGGAGCAGAAGGGTAGACTGGGAGCGCTCAAAGTCATTTGAAGGACAAATCAAACGTCAGTCACAGTTGACATGAGTTCATAAAGGGAAAATTCTGTTTAAGAAATCTGATCTTCTCCAGGATTAGGTCACCAACCCAGTGGATGAAGGGATTGTGGTGGAAGGGTTTTTTTGCTGACTTTTAGGGATGCTTTTGATACTGTCCCTCACAGCATCCTTCTGTACAAGTTGTCCAGCTGTGGGTAAGGGGTTCACGGTATGCTGGGTGACGAGCCAGCTGGATGGCAGGATTCAGAGGGTACCAGTGAATGGCCACATCTGGCTGGTGAGACGTCACCAGCAGTATCCTCAGGGCTCCATCCTCGCCTCTGTGCTGTTCAATATTTTCATTCATGATCGGCATTCAGGAATTGAATGTCACATTAGTGGCTCAAGAGGAGTCAGCAGTGTGATGTTCCATTCTCTTATGTTTTAGACTTTTTTCAGTAAAGGAGACTGTGATCTGTTTATGCTGTCTTTTTTCATCAGAATGATTCCTTTCTGTTTTTCCACTACCTTTCTCTTCTTTTTTAAAATTTCCCTAATCTAAGAAGGATGCAAATTCATCAAACTTCAAGCCTAGAATAACTTTGATCATAGACTGTTCAACCTCACTTTTAACCTAGCAAAGATAGCTCAGTATAGCTCAGATTTCAATTCACTATGTATTTCAATAATAGTCATTTGATAATACTACACTAGTGACCCCGTGGGAGTAAATTTCCTTAGCTTATTTTCTTGAGTGATTGCTGTCTTTGGGCTACTTTGGTGTGAGTCCAATTGCTTCATGAGTAGCAATTCCTGTGTTATTTTGGCTTTTTAAATTTATTTTTGCTTTTTGTAATTAGAATTGGTGGAGGGTAAATAGTGATGAAGAGCTAAGACACTACAACTTACCCTTAATGACCAACATTCTCACATCTCCTTCTGTGAAAGAAGAGCATGGTTGCTGCACAATCCTAAACTTGGTTATTCTGATATTTATCACTCTTACAACACTTTGCGTGTATATAGCCTTAATAAAAGACAGTAAAGGTAGAGACAGGTCCTAGTCTAAAAGTATCACTCAAGCCAAAGGAGAGAAGACTTATTTTGACATTCTTTTCTGAACGCTTGCCTACAGAGGAATATTGTCTTCCTAATAAAGAAAACCAAGAAGACAGGGCTATACAGCTTTGGGGCATGCAGTTGCAAGATTAGCAATAGGTTCAAGGTCCTGAGATTAGCTATGTTGGTTAGAGCATCGTGCTCATAACACCAGGGTTGTGGGTTTGATCCTCATATGGACCATTGTCATGGTTTAGCCCATTCCCCTCAGTATTAGGGTAGAAAATGGTTGATTCCAGGTGAAATTCCGGTTAGGTAGCCAATTAGAGACTTCTGTGACATCTCTATGAATTACATATTCAACACAAACCGGAAAAGAAGGGTGGTAGTTGTGTGTGGGCAGAAAGAAATTCGGAGCCATGATGTGAGGAGGCAGCAGGGCCTCCCCCAGTGGGGGCCAGGCCCCCTCCTCCCTTGGCCTTGGGCCGGGGGCAGGCATGGCACTGAATCTTCTGGCTGAAGCATGTAGTAGAGTGGAGAAGAAACTCCAGAGAAAAACTGCTCGGTTGAGACAGGAGTTCCACCTCTGAGAGGAGTGACAGAGAGCAAGAGACAACGATGTAACTGCCAAGGTCAGTGGAGAAAGTGCAGAAGTATGGGGGAGTCCTTCCC
>VXAY01004954.1:163535-189639 GCA_013399855.1 Oxyruncus cristatus
ATATATATATATATATATATATATGTAAGTATTTTCCCTTAGTTCTGATTGTGTAGCAATAAATCTTAGTATTAATCCCCATTTCAAGGAGATCTGTTTTGTCTGTGCAAACTCTTCCTACTTATTAGGGAAATTTATGGGTTGATAAATACAGTGCAAAAAGCACAAGGGCTAAACCTTGACAGTCATTCACTTAGGAGTGGGACTTGATGATCCTTGTGAGTCCCATCCACCACAGAATATTCTTTGAAATTTCTATGAAAGGTTACTATTAAAGTGGTATTGAGGTAACCCTTTTACTACCATCTACCTTTTCATGCATAGTTCCTGTTCAGTCCTCTTTGATGCACTGCATGGCCTTGCTCCAGTCCTTGCATAATACAGACACAGGAGCTTTAGGGCCAATAAGTCCTGCTAAGAGACAAAGTATTGTGCCACCATAACAGTATTATGCTGACATGGCCTGGTTACTCCAGGCCAGAGTTGGCTAACATCCATCTGAGAGCATGAGCAGGGAAAATATATCTCTTCTTGCAACCTTGCTTGTAGATGTAACCTTATTAGCAGTCTTCTCCTTCCCATATGTCTCTCTTAAAATAGAATGCTTTACGCTGCACATAAATTGTATTTAGAAGGTTATTCTATGAACATTTATTTTAGACTCTAATGACTTCAGGGAGGGCAATGTCATTTGCTATCAGTTTAAATAGTGCTTAGCAGAATGGGGCTTTGACCTGCTCTGCTCCTTACAGCTGCCATATATAGAAAAATAAACACCTTCTGGTTTAACAAATGTCTGTAAATCAGCATTTTCAAGCACAAAAAAACCCCATGCTCTTTCAATGAAGTTAATTCTACGGTCACCTTTTCCCCTTTTAAATGTCCTTTTGGATTTAGGGAAAAGGCCAATGCTTCTGTCCATGCCTCTGACAAAAGAATTAACTCTTCTGGTCACATTACTTTCTTTGGATTTCCTTTATTATAATTCATGGTGGAAAAAAAAAAATAACTCACTGAATTCAGTTTTAGAGAGAAAAGAGGAACTTCTTGTTTCCTCAGTGATGTGCCCTCATATCACAAGACAGCATATTAACACTGTGCTCTGCCTGTGCTAATGATCTCTACATCTCAGTAGGGCTAATTAAACAGAAAACAAGAGGTGAAAGGCAGTATCTGCAGAAAACTTTATTCTGGATAGTGTTCCAGCATCTTGGAAAGATTTTAATAATTGTTTTTATACAGGTCCAGCTGTTCACCATGCAGCCCGAGGGGAAGTCCTTATTTATGAGGAGAACTCTTTACCACTGCTGATTGTAATCATGTGTAAAATGGTCTTTTCATCTCATGCTCATGAATGAATCTTTGTTAGACTAAGCGAGAGTTGCTGACTCAACATCTGCCTGTAGTACACGCAACTCACCTTTTGATCTCAGCATCCATTTGGGTGGCTAAAAGGAGTTTGTGCATTGAGGAGATATTTCCATTAATTATTAGGACTATTTTTTGGGTTTTTTTCTAAAGCAGGAAGACAGTTTTTAAACAAAAATATTTTCCTTTTATATCCATATAAGACAAACCACTTAATATATTCTTTCATAGAAATACAATTTCTGTAAATTATTGGGGGCTATGTATTATGACTCACCTTTCAAGGCAATGAAGGGTGAGAAAACATCTAAAACTGTAAAGAAAGCAATAATTTATTATATCCCATGGGACTCAACACCTTGTTATAAATTCATTTTTCATGTAAATGGGCTTAAAAAAAGATTAAACTTGATGCTGGTTCTGTAATTGTTACTCACACAGACTGCAAACGAATTTCATTCTTTGACTACCCTTTAATGCTAACGTCCAGAAAAATCAATTTTGTTGTTGTTGTTGTTGTTGTTGTTGTTTTGTTGTTTTGTTTCTGTATTTGGAATAAATCTAAGCTTACTGCAGTTTAGGGATTTGGATTATTAGCATGTCTGAGATAGCATATTTTGTACACAGAGGTCTAAAGAGGTGGTCCCTATTTAACTTAGTGTTCAGGATTCAGTGGTCTTCTAACACATCTGAGCATTTCAGGTGATTCAAATCACACAAAAGTTAAAGATAAAATTTAAACATTGATCACTTGTTCTAATTTTATTCTTCCATCCATCATCTAGAAAGTTTTAGAGAAGCCCTTCTGGGAGTAGCCTGATTTGACCTGATGTGACCTGAGCTGTCACAGTCCTTCCTGTGATCCAGGTTGCAAGTCTGGGTGTAAAAGTAATACCAGGCTCAATTATTAGAGGAGAAGATGAAGGAGAACCTAGGCATGGCATTCACTTTGCCTTTTACTGATATACTGGAAAGGAGCTTGATGATAGTGATACAAAACTCTGCGTGTTGGATTTGCCCTCTTTGGGATCCTTTACTTCCATCTCCTCCTTGATGGTCAGTCTGTGTGATGTAGAGGTAGCAAATGCCAGTCAGCATTCTCCCTGCTGTGCACCTATGAAGCAAAACAGGACAATCACTTAAAGGGACAGCAAATGGAGGCATAAACTTCACATCTAGAAACCTTGTGTACTTTAAGGGATTGATAGTCATGTAGGATAAAGGTAGATTATCTCAGTTAAAAGCAATTTTTTCCAAAGCTGCTCTTTTCAACATTGTAATCAATTCAGAGAATCATCTTAGTTGCCAGCAAATGCAGTAACACATTAACTTCGATTATGTAGGAGAGGTAACAGGGTCAGTGGCAGTGAGAACAAGGAAGACAGATTTGGAAGGGAAGAAGCATTGGTAACAGGGTAGAGGCTTGCTCCTTGCAGCAAACTTTAAGTAGTTTCATTGTCTTGTAAACCAACTGTAGTGTATTAGAAAAATTGTGAAAAGTTTAGAGACTGTTTCTTCATGAACTTATCAAGGGTTTGAACATAATGTTTTGGCTTTTTAACAGTAATATTAAAGTTCGAAAAGTGTTTTGGAACAAAGTAGTTGTTTGTTTTGTCTAAAAATTATCAAAAAAGTGCAATGCTCACTTGTGAAGTTTCTCAAAGCTTTGTATCTGTCTCCCTGAAAGAGAATCTTTTCATAGCTTCTTTTACTTTAAAACAGAATACTCAAATATAATTTTTAATGAGCTAAAGGTTGGTTTAGTCTAGTTGTTCTTCAGCAGCAATTTTTTCAGTATCTTTCAGTTCACTTGCATTCTTGCTAGTGGAAATGAGGCATACTAGAGGTCATGCAAAACTGGCTGAGATGATTCATCTTTGTCTTGATCTGTGTGGTTCAGTCCCATGCTGTTGTTATTCTTAATTTATGAACTATCTGCTGTATGTTCCCAGTTCCCAGATGTTGGAACAGGAAATACATTTCAAACTACTGCCATGCAATAGTAAGAAGGCCTAATTACATGCACAAAATAAAGTTGATCAAACTATGCACCTCCACAAACACTTATAAGAGAATTCCAAAAAGGAATTTGGCAAAATAAGGCAGGGTATGCCCATATAGTTAAGGTCATTTATGCTGTCCTTATTTGTTTCACTGTCTAGACTACACTGGCTTTTTGAATAGTAAACTCTGAATTATATGCTGAAGATATATTGCAATGTACCAAGATAAATTTCACAATCTAATACCTTGGAGAAGATAATTCTATTAAACCTGTTGAAATTGACACAGAGAGTAAACACTTCATATTTATAATTTACTCATAAGAAAGTTTTGTTGCAGAGTAGTATCTTCTCAAGAATCTGTAGTTCTTTTTCATTACAGAGAAGGGAATGATTTAAGAAGAAATCTCTGTCTTCCTACACTAAAAAGCTAAAAAGGTTGAGATTCAAAATCATCCTCATCATTTAGTCACAGAGAATCACTTCATATGCATGGTAATCATCTTTCATAGGATTTAAACAGCAATATTAACAGGATTAAGTCTCATGATATTACCAGATTAAAGTCTCTCAGTTTAGGCCAAAGATACTCCCAGGTGTCCAAGTTTCCCACAGAAGACTTGGTAGAGTTTTACAGTCATTATAAATATCAAAGGGATAGTCTGACTGGTTTTAAAAGTCTCTGAGCATTCACAAATTTATGAAAGTCCCTTTGCATCACAGTTAGCTCCAAGAGGAAGTCCTTGGCCAAACACTCGTTGTACACGTGTAGTTCTGCAGAACATTGTCGTTTCCATATTTTAGCTGGGATTCTTGTACAAAGTAGAAATACTTGAATGATTATTTCTTTTCCTGCCTGGAAGAGACTTTTATTATGTATGAGGTCAGATTCAAAATGTATAGCCACTCTTTCCCCTTTGCCTCCTCTAGGCTCATGTATCATTGAGTAACCAGCTGGAAATAGCTGTGTAAGCACAGAACTAGCTGAACCATTCAGTCAGGATTCAAGGATATAAGCAAGGGCAGGAATGTTTCTGATTAGGTCACAAGTGATGACAGCCAAGGTTAGCTGCTCTAGCATTTCTTTCCTTCATCACTAGATTACTACTGCCATACTGCTAATAGATGTTAAAATTGTGTGAAATATTTGTTTCAGTAATTAATTCAGCCCTTTTGATCTGGCATTTTCACAGCAAGCACTCTTTTGCTCTTGGCTTTACATAGATATGTATCCAATTAAACCAAAAGAAAACATTCTTTCCTGTCTTTAGGTATTTTCTCACAATGGTTTTCATAGAATTACTTAACACGGTAATGGTTAGTTTTCCAGACTATATATGACAGGAACGAGAGAAATTTCTTTCTATAAGATGGGAGTTAAACTGGTCCTTGCAAAATGTCAGGTTTTGTTAAAATTACATCAAAACTGAAAATAAAAACAAAATAGTAATCAGATTTTTGTGAATTGAAAGTTAGAAAAACACTTTCAAGTGTTGTTCAATCACTTTCATCTATCTTTAGGGGTTCATAATACTTCTCACCTCACAGTATTTTTCTCTTAGACCTAACAAAAAAACACACCTGACATTTTTCAGATAAGACTTTTTGCCTCCCAAACATTCTGATCTATTCCAGTTATGGTGATGACAATAACTTAGAGGGTAGTGATGCCTTCTAGCATTTTAACAATGCCTTCTAAGATTGAGATACTATGAAGTTAGTTGATGTTTAGGTTTTTAAGACAGGGTAATATTATGCTACTGCAAAATATGATTCCAGGAGGAATATAGACTATGCAAATAAAATATGTATTTTGATGATAGGGTATCAAAACTAAGCAGAATCCAGCCCTACAAACTCACATCATGTAAAAATGTTATCTCTTTCTGGCTTAGATATCTCTAGCCATATTTGTTATTTTATAGACCTAAAAGATTCAGAGAATTCTCCAGTTTTTTAATTACATTAATTATTAACTGATGTGCTTTCTCCAAGAATTTTCTAAGCAACAAACAGAAATACTTTTTCTATAATTTAAAATTTGATGCAAAGAGTGTCTGTAAAATCTTTAAGCAAGCAGCTGATCAAATCATTTTTTCTTTTTTTTTTTTTTTTAATATTGTAATTTAAAATGCCTGCATTTTTAAACTGTACTCACTGAAACTTCAGGCTGATTTTTAGCTTGAGAAATCCTTTATGTTTCTTTTTTGCCTATATTTAGTAGTGTCTGGCGCTTCTTCAATTCAATTAACTCCATTTCTTGGGAAATCACATTATAAGAAAAATTTGCCCTTATAAACGTACTTTATACAAAACTATATTTTGAAAGAACTGTTTCAACATTTCAGCAAGGATAGAACACTATTTGACAGAAACTTATGACACAGATCTTTATTTTAGAAGCAATGACTTTCTAGCATTTTATTTCTTTTTTTAATTTGTGGTACCAAATTAAAATTAAGTATAGTGGACCTATGTTTTTCCTTATACAGATGTATTCAGCCCAATTAGTCCCATAGAGTTTTTCTGCACAGAAATAAAAACCAGAAATGGATAAATTTAAACTTACTTTCTTTATTCTAATTTAACATCATGGTCTAATTTTTTTGTCTATATGACTACTCAGTTTCATAATATTGTTGGGTTATGTAGTTAAAAATAAGAAACAATTATACCAGTAGGAAATAAAGATACATAACTAAAACTAAAGTTTCTTGAAATGTTTCTGCAAAATTTTTGATGGACTATAAGAAATAATTTTTTCAAAAAAGCTTAAAACCTTCAATTTTCATCAGAACAATAACGTACTTTCAAATATTCTGAAGCAAATGCTGAAATTATAAATGTAATTCTAAACAAAAGCAAAAGGGACTGGTTTAGTTCCTGTTGTTTGTGGGGTTTTTGGTTTTTGTTTGTTTGTTTGTTTGTTTGTTTTTATTTTCCACTTAAAAATAGTATTATTTTTGCTCTAGGTGCAGGACAGTCAAATTAGGAAGCAGGGTGAAGCACAGAAAAATCTTCCACCTCTTTTCCATTCTCCTAATTTTCTGCAAATATGTTTTTTTTTGAGAAAAAGATGAAATCAGATCGATTAAGACATAGGAAGGGGTAACAGCAGAAGGTAATGCAGGAACATTACTGTGAAATGTCATAAAAGAAAAAAAAAGGTCAGATGAAGTGCTGCAACTGGAGTGGAAGCAGGTGAACAGAATAATAAAGCTAGTACACTTACCATAATAAATAGGGGCAAGAGAAAATGTTATCAAGAAAGAAAAAATCTGGAACAAATACTGATGTTGCAGAAAATAGAAGCAAGAACAGACACTGCCATCATTATAAAAGTGAAACAACAAAAGATGCAGTGAGAATCCATCAGTCTTGCTAAAGATGTCAGCAGAGAAAATGTCAAATGTAATTCCATCTACTAATGAGAGACAACAACTCCGAGGAAGTGTATCATCGAAGTGCTACCTGCAAGAAAGTGTGCCATCATGAGAAACCAGCTAAAGTGAATGCAGAAAGCTGTCCCAACACTTTCATCTTTGTGAGTGTTATCCAAAATCCTCTGAAATCAAATAGAATGCTTTTACCTATTGACTAAATAGATTTTGAAGAACAAAAGATCCAACCACAACAAATAAAGAAGGCTTATTTACAGGACTGAACTTGCAGGATTTTAAATTTTGGGTTAGATATCCCTCACTCTTACATTCAGAGAGTTCTGGAAATCTCCAAAACTGGAGATGTTCAGGGGGGAAAAAATAATTTTGAATGTACACTAGATCTACCCTAGGTTGTTTCACAAGCTCTGATGCTTGCCTGGGACCCTGGAAGCTCAGGGCAGATGAAGGCCT
This sequence comes from Oxyruncus cristatus, assembly GCA_013399855.1. Classification (NCBI taxonomy): domain Eukaryota; kingdom Metazoa; phylum Chordata; class Aves; order Passeriformes; family Cotingidae; genus Oxyruncus; species Oxyruncus cristatus. The sequence continues at coordinate 170,761 of VXAY01004954.1, forward strand.
GGGAAAAGGTGCTTATTCTGATGATTAATATTGATCACGTTTGTGTGAGCTGGGGAAACATAAAATCAAAACTGCAAGGAATGAAAAAACAATTTTTAGCAGACTCTTTTTCAAACATCTTGTGCCCTAACCCAGACACGGGAAGCAGTCTGAACTCCAACTAGAGCTTTGGTGTAGTGGCTAATGAGTCCTTTGACATTAGGGATTACTCATTTGGAGTGTCTGGAATGTGATCACAATCCTATAAGATACCTTTAGATAAGTATTCTGTAGAATCCCTTTTCTTCATGAGAGGCTTCTCTAGAATGGCTAGTCTGATGAAGTGCCCATTTATCATTGAAATGATGTACTATTTGAGGTTATCTATATAATAAAATTACAATTCTACTGTGCTTTGAGACTCTTTATTGGGCTTTCTGGTTAAAAGAGTAACTGTATGAAATATAAACTTTAATATTGAGCTATAAAAATTTTGAAATGTCCTTTCCTCTCCTTGAGTTCATTAAGCCTCCAGAGAAACTTTCAAAGCCCACTAGTTTATTTCAGCTTGGGTTTCTTGTCTTGATCTCAAACAGCGTGAAATAAGATTTAATGACTTTAGAGGTCGTGACTTCTTTGTCACATACAGTGTTTTGATTTGGTGACCTGCTTCATTATGACCAGAACATTACTACTTGTTTATTCCCTGCACACTGAAACTTAAAATATTCTCTCTCTCATTTTCAACCTTATGAATACATTTTTTATTAATCATTATGAAATGAAGACATAAGCTATTTAATTATTTTGTTGAAGTTCACAGTATCAAAAGAATGTTATACTGTGGGAGCCAGTTTACAGTTTAGAACTACAATCTAAAAATGTACTCAGTTCTTTCTGTTGGAGAAGTGCATCAAGGTAGTATACAATCTAACAACTAGGTATTTGTATTGCACTAGATGATCATTGTGGGTCCCTCCCAACTCAGCATATTCTGTGATTCTGTGAAAAGAAGGAAACTGTCTATTTCTTCGCGTACTTAAATAAAAGTCTAGAAACTTCTTGGTGAGGGACTCACAGAGGCTTGCCTTCAGTCTCATAGGCAGTGAGAGCAAGGAAGTCCAAATCTGCACTAATGACTACCCAGATTTTATGTACATCAGATTTCTTGATGTGCCCTTGCCCCACCTCTGGAGTGGGGGCTACCTACAGTGATCAGCTGCCTTTGATCCTCATCACTAGGAGCAAATCATTGTTCACACTTTATAGCTAGAGTACGGGTTTGTATTATCATTGATTCAGTAAGACCGCAGAAAAATTTAGATTGAAAGGGGCCTCTGGAGGTCAGCTAATCTGTCTCAAAAGCGAGGTTAATATCACACTTACATCAAGCTGCTCAGGGCTGTGCCATATCAAGTTTTGGAGGTCTCCATGGATGGAGATGCTATAACCTCTGTGGACAACCTGTGCTTAACTATTTTTATTGTCCATATTGTCCAAAATGCAGCCAAAATATCCCCTGCTGTAAACTATGTGTGTTGACTCTGGTCCTTTTGCTGTGCAGCTCTGAGAAGAATCTAGCTCCATCTTCTCTGTAAGCCCCACTTGACCCAGCTTAATGTCAGGAAGGATGTAATTAGCTTGCTTCTGGGCCAAACAAACCCAGTTCCCTTAATCTCTCCTCAAATGTAATCTGTCCCAGACTCCTAATCTACCCTATGGCCCTTTTCTGATTTCACTCCAATTTTCTGCACTGGGAAGTCTGAGACTTGACATAAATATTGCAGTAGTAACCTTCTTAATGTCCAGTAGTGGGAAATAAACACTTTCCCAACCTGTACCAGCTCATGGACTTCCTCCATCCTAGGTCCATAATTTCAGTATGATCACAAACCACACAGTCCTTGTTAGCCTTTTCCTCCAATTTATTACAGGTAAGTTGGTCTTACGTTCTGTTATCAGTGCTTCCCCTCTCCCACAATCCGGCATCAACTTGATGAGAGGACATTGCCGTAAATGTCACTGAAGAAGAGGTTCACATTTTGAATTGAGCAATATCACTCACAAACGACTGCCAGCTCTGCTACTCTATATACTCCAAAATTCAGCCATTTTTTGTGCTCACTTAGAGGAGTGTATTTCTTTGAAATGACTGACATAATACTGTATTGAAATGTTTGGTAAAGTCAATATAAACAACATTCTTTTGTCTTCTTTTTTATTTTTTTCCTTCTCATAAAGCTGAAGCCAATTCATCTTTAAAGCAGATAGATCAAGTGCTGCATGTCCTTTGTAAATCCAGCCCAGCTATTTCTAACTGTCTTCTTGTACTTCTGTATTGGGAAGTGGCTTCTGTGAGGACGTATTTTTTGACTTTCCAAGGGATGGAGGTTAAACTGAGGCTGCCTGGTTTGTGGATTCCAAGATCCTTCTCTTACATTGACCATTTCCACTCATTTGAGATTTCTACCAATGAAAAAATCTTCCAGGTTGATAGGGAGTAACCTTTCAGTAAACAGGAGAGCTCTATCAACACCACTGGATGAACCCTGCAGATGCATTTATTTATAGACACAATTTTTAAAAAGCAAGAAAGTTTGGGGAAAGCAAGGACATTCTGTTTACTGCCACCTAAAAGGCAGAAAAACGAGCATCAATAATGTCAAAGTTTAATGAACTCAGATATAGACAAGGAGGATTGCATCTTCCGGTACTGTTTCCCACCTATGCGGAGCAAACAAGCCTCTTCACTGTCGGCCCTTGTTCTATTAACATAATTTTGTACATTCAAAGGGACAGATGAGAAAAAAAAAAACCCTCAGTCTCATGCTTTCTTTATTTTATTAGTGCAGTAATAATCTAAGTTTCAACCTTTTGTTATTTTTTAACTTGGATTATCCATGGGAAGTTATTAATTTCCAGTCCTTTTTGTCAGTAAAGCAAGTCTCATAAGGCTGTGAAGGTTGTGCCTGCCAATTATACTGGCTAGCAGTAGCAGATAACACAACCATGTGTATTTTGGAGCCCAGATCCCACAGGCTGAGCCACAACTGGCTTTGTCTTTTGTTTAGTGAGAACTGTTCAGGCTTTACGCGCTTTTGGACAAGTTAATGAAAAGAGTGTTTTAGACAGCCAGGAATAGTTCATGAGGGAGAAAAAGTATAACTGTCTGAGTTCATTACAATTGACTATTCCCTTAATAACCAAGATATTTTTGATTTACTTGAACTGCAGTTGAAGGTCTCAGGAGAAAGCAAGTTCATAGTAAGGACTACATTTTATTTTAAAATAAGCTAATTAATGCAATAGCTTCCTGGACTTTCCAACAGCTGGAAAATGACATTTTAAAAACAGTGTGATCTCTAAAATGATAAGATGCTTTTAAGTAAAACTTTTTGGTAATATAGTCTTCCAGAGGCTTTATTAATATATGGATAAAACTCCAGCTGGGTCTTTAGTCTTTGAAAATTGATGGAAACATGACTTATTTGAATATATAAGGTATTGAAGGAAACTGTTTTAAATAAAGTTCAAAAATTGTCAGAGGTTCTGGAATCTCTAACTGAGCTTCAGGCAGAGATAAGTGTTATGATAAAGTGTTTTGTAAATTATTTTATATTTCCATAAGTAAGTCTGCTGTAAATTTTTTTTAACTGAACAGATTGAATTAATGTATCTCTAAAAACTGTATAAATTGTCCACATTTGAACTAGACAGTGTTCCTTTTTCTAGACCACTATTATTAGTAGCTTCTCCTGTATAACCCTCAGTAGAACAAATCGAGAGCCCCAAATATTTCACCTTAAGAACTGTCAGCTACCACTTTCAAATCTTTGCTTTTCATCACATTCAGTATTTGAAAGTGGGTGCCAATTAGCTAGGAACCATAGATAAATGCTAAGGCTGTTGTGGTTTAGGAATGGTATTCCCCAATTTAGTGATCTCACTGAAGCCATTCCAAACGCTGCTGCTTGCTAACTCCCCCATCCCCCTTCTCATTGTGGTGGGATGGAGACAAGAATTGGAGGCACAAAAAGTAAAGATCACACACTGAGTTAAGAACAATTTACTGGAAACACTAATGAGATAAGAAAAAGAACAGTAACATCAACAATACTAATGACAGAAGGTACAAGAAAGAGGCACACCATTCACATGAGAAACCTCTGAAAATACTCAACCTCTCCCTCCAGCATGCTACTCTGACCTGGTAGGTAGCCTGTAATCCACCCCTGGAAAATTATGTGAGGTGCTATAGAATAACCTCCAGACATGTTCCCCCAGATACTGCAAAAAATTCACCGTGTCCTGTCTGGAACCAGGACACACTGGTCTTACCTTCCTAACAGTTAGTTGAAAAAATTGCTCTGTCTCTGCTGAATCTCTGATCAGACTTGAAACCACCCTCCAGCATCATCGAATGGTTAAAGCTCATGAGAGAAAACTTGTGCTGTTATCACAATTGGATTTCAACTGATTAAAAGGTACCTCCATACTTTTCTGTCATAACATGAAGCTAGATTTTTCAAGAAACAGCTGTATCTACTTTAATGTTATGTCACAACAGAATGGTGACATTAAAATCCAAAATCTCTGAAGTCCACAGTGGTGACAGTATAACAAGAAGTGTTTTTCCTTCCTTTAAAAAGGAGATACAGCTACATTTTAAAAAAACAATTGCCACCACCAACAACAAAAAAAAACCAAATAGATCAAAACACACACACACACACAAACCTGCTAAGACACAATAGCAACAAATAAACTCCCCAGCAAAATAAAACATAAAAATCCCCAAAGAAGCCTCCCAAGAGTTGATTGGATAAGTTGTCTAACCTACAGTAGTTTCATCAGAAACCATTAGAATCAAAAAGACCCCCAAACCAAATACTCTCTCATAGATGACTGGGATTTGTCAAACTGCTAGCATAATTCAGGATATTGGATCATGTCCAAGTTCGAAGAACTACTTGGAATAAAGTAGTTCCTCATAATTTTGAAGACATTACCTAGAACAATGGTTTTATCTCTTATGATAAATTGGTATAACTCAGAAAATACAGTCTGACCCATTGAAATGTTAATCTCTTTCCTGGAACATTTTCCTTTGGAAAATAATATTTATTCTTTTGAAACTCTACTGAAATGAAAATAATTTTTTTAAATAAATTTAAAAAAATATTTTTTTGCCCTGCCTATGAAAATGAAGTGCATAAACACGAAGTGCATAAAAATGAATGCATAAACATAAATCTCAATGAGCTTTTCAAATGTAGATTATGAGTAAGGGCATGCTGTTACATAATGTAAACAGGTTTCTGCACATTAACATTGTTAAGGCATTGCCAAAACATCCTGAAATACCCTTTGAAATTAACACTGAGAAAAGCCATATAAAATCTGGCTGAGAAAAATATATTCAATCTCAGTGGAATCAGTAATTATTAAGTTGTAACTTTCCATATATTTAGAACATATTCATGAAGAGCATCCATATACACATACGCATGTATTTCAGGAATGTAGAGTGCTTAAAGAAAGCTATAACAACTCACTTCACCCTTACTTTTCTCCCTTATATTTCTTTTATTTCAAAAGCCTACTGGCAGCCAATGCGATTGTGTTTAGCTGCCAAGTGATTTGCCCCATGACCAAACTCAATACAGTGCAGCCCCAGCAGAGCCTTTGGTCCTCTCTTGATGTGAGGCCTGCTCCCTTGGCTGCTCTCTCCTACGTGGTTTCCGCAATTCCTACAAAATCTCCTGTCAGGCAGAGATCTGCAGTCTTTGCAGATACTCTTCATGGCTACCTACAAGGATGCAGCCTTTTCTCCACTAGATTAAGGTCTGTAGCACAGTGAAAGATCTGATATCTGATGTTGCCTTGTTTCACCTGGAATCAGCATTACTCAGACCAAGGCTCTTCACAGGCAGTTTGAGGTTTTATCACTGGGCCACTGCAACAGTTACCCTTAAAATTTCAAATTTCAATTTATAACTGATTTGCAAATCCTCACAAACTGTCTTTCAATCCAAATGAAATTGTACAGCTGTTATAATTCCCAGGCAAACAGGATTGATAACACTATGTCAACTTCTTTTCATTTAACAGTAACATTTCTTCTCTGAGACGGTGTGTTTTTATTTCAGTCCCTGAGCTGGTTGTTGCTTGACATATAAATTAGAGAGAACTCTAAAAATTGTCCTTCTTTTGCTGTATGCCTATTTATTGAGAATAAAATACAAATGTAAGTAATACTGAAGCACCAAAACCTTGGTTTATTCAGGCATTACATGCTCTAAAATGTGAGTGACCTTTAAGTTTTTCATGTAGAAAAATTACTCTTTGGTTTTGTGCACACACATAAAGAGTCTAATCTGGACTTCCTAGCACAATCATCCTCATCAAATATCTGGTTATGTTTTTTGGGTGATAGCTCTTCTACTTCCATTATTGAACAGCCAAATAACGTGACTTGCATTGAAAGAGAGGAAGAAGGACTGTCTCTCTAGCTGCTGGAAATCAGTTTGGATCTGGCAAAACTAATGCACATGCACTCAAATACACCAATCAGAATGGACCCCTAGCACAGAGAAAGGAGACAAAAATATGATTTCACAGATCCACTTCCTGTTTATTAGTAGGACAGAAGTTATTCAAAATATTGAAGATGAATAAGAAGATTTTGAGAGGGCAGAATTCTCTTACTGGAATTTGGAAGCAAGGTACACCTTGTCATCAAGAAAACAATGAAAAACAAATAACTGAACCTTTTCTTGTCTAAAATATTCAAGTATATTGTCATTGTTTTTCTTGCATCTTAGAAATCTTCCAGCTGTGCAAATATTTTGCTTTCCAAGAAAAAAAATATTTTTCACCATGTTTGGTGCAGACAACTACCATGTTAGAATAACACTTTCTTGTTTTCTGTACATGTACATTAAGTCAAACAGATTGTAAATGTCTCTGTGATGGAATTAGGATGAATTTAATCAAATGAGTGGGTGTTAGTAGTCCTTTGTGTTTTATGTAGATGCAGCCACAGAAAACATATATGAAGGCAGTGCCTACAGTGCCTTTCTTGCTTCATCTCCCTGCTCCTCTTTCATGGGTGGAACTTCCCTGCAAAGACATATTGAAAGAAAGCATTGTGGGCCTGCTGGAAAGTTTGCTTCCTGTCCAGAGCACCCATATGCTTCTCACAAGCATGGCAGAACAATAGCATCTCTGTAACCAGAGCATTGAGGAATTTCTTGTCTTTTTTATCTGTTTCTTCATACCCTGATCCTGTGTGGTTTTCATGAAAATGTCTATGTGGTGATGACAGGCTTAGGCCTATAAAGCAAGATTTGCACCCTTTTTTTCTGCTTGATGAAAGCTCTCAGAGGAGCATGAAGTGAAAGAATGGCTTTCAACTTTATCAGGTCAGTTAAGATTTACAAATTATATTTGCATTACATTTAGATTTACTTCATTAAATCATATTTTTAAAGTGCATAATGGTCATACATAGCTTGATGAAGATATAAAGAATCAGTTTATAAATTAAAACATCTGAATACAACAATAATTGTGAAGAAGGAATTGTTTACAATTACATTTTATCTATTTAGAATTTCTGCGAAGAGTCCAAACTAGTCACTCACAAATACAAATTTTTAAAAAATCAAAACCAAGATAGGCCAAATATCAACTGTATTTATTTCTGAGTCAAGTACTAGTAGTAAATATGTGTCCTACTCTGAGCCTATGACATGGGTTCATCATAACCTCACCTTAAGCTGAAGTCAATTGCAATCATAATTATCCACACAGGATCTTTACTGGAAAATCTGATAAACTTTTATCTTCAATTAATGGAGCATATTACAATGTGATAAATGTGTTACAAAACCAAAGTTATTGTCTTCACATCTTCTGTGGTTACAGAAATGTTGAGCTTCTTCAAAAATACTCTTTCTTTGATTAATTTTGACTGTATGCACTCTAGTCATTATCTTGTTAAAAATGGAATGGAATATGATGAATATGACAAATATCCACCCAAGGGTACTGAGAAAAATGGCAGAAGAGATTGCCAAACAATTTTGAATCACTTGCATGCAGTCCTGGTCAACCCGGCAGGTCCCAGGTGGGCAAATGGGATGCCCACCTGCAAGAAGGGCAGGAAGGAGCATCTAAACATCTACAAGCCTGGCAGTCTGACCTCGGTGCCAGGGAAAGTCATGGACCAGATCATCTTGAGTGCCAAACAGAAGAAAGCTGTGGTGGACACAACAGCATGTATTCACAGCCCAGACGTGACTAACAAAACCACTGACATTAGACTGTAAATGTAGTCAAAACCTGTATGAGACAGATGTCCGTGGCAGGAGAATGCAACCCTAATTTCTCACTTTGTGTGATTTTGATACCTTTTGCTTCATCTGAGACGGTTCTAAATGGTATCTATTGATATTATCTACCAAATCTTAGCCCTCTTAAAGAGACTGACTTTGACTTCTTAGAGAAGCCAACCCATGCTGTGGCTATATAAAAGCTTTATTTCCTTTTCAGAGAGCAAATGAATAGGTCAACATCGTGGCTGTTTAGAAGGTGTTCTCTTATATAATTTTTCTTGTCATAACAGCATTGCTTTGCCCTAGAAAGAATGTCTAGGATGTACTTTATCAAGTTTAAAAGTGGTTTTACATAGGCTATGGTGACAGCACATACTAGCATTGCAATTGCTCCAGGACTTTTCAGAACTCCTAGGGAAAATAATATTTCACTGAATTAATATTTTGGTGAAATTTGCCTTACAGTAAGGTAGGTCCACTGGCACAAACAGATACAAATATTCTATAGAGGAATGTATGAAGTACACAGGAATATTAGCAGAGGTGAACTTTCACTTGCTATCAGTATCTTGTCAACTGCTTGGAATAACAGAGACACCCTGATACATGGTGATTTTTCCATTTCCAACTTACAAAATTATATACTATCATTTTTCTTTGATAACACATAAGCTGTACAAGAGAGATAAAAATTAGCTGAAGAGAACTTGCAGGCAATATGTAAAAAGGTAACACATAAATGGTTATTACATCAGCAGAAATGTACCAAGTTTTCATCATGTAGTTATTTCAAAATATACTCAGTTCCACATCCAGGAATATACATATATATATTTTTTTTTCTTTTAACTAGGGATGAATCCCAAGAACCAGAGTTAAAGTCGAGGTGATTCATTTGATTCCTCCACTGAAATGCATTTACTTTTTACTGTTAGGTGCAATGTGGAGACAAGAAAAGTAGAGATGGGCTAATAGATTGGTTTTACAATGACCTGTTTGATGTACTCTTGGTTTTAAATGAGAAAATATCTTCTAATTCAAATATAGCTACTTACTCAGATTTATCAGTTTATATATGCTCTTTTGAGGGCTTCCATATTAGTATAAATCACCCAAGGCAGTATTACCAATTTTATAGAGAAAAATAAAATATTAATAACACAGCTGATACCTCCCTAGGAGTCTCACAGAATCCAAGGAAGACTTGAAGGACCCAAATAAGTCACCAGCCATAAAGGTTCCCTACTGCAAAGCTATTTAAGTAATTACAAAATTTAACAAAAGCAAAAATAATATTCTTCACTGAAATAATGGAAAACATTAAGGTCTGCAGGTTGTACAGGTCTTCTTATACCGTAGCCCAGATTCTCATAACATGTTTGTGGTAATTAGAATGTCTTATTAAAACTAATTCCCCTCCAGATCTTCCACAGAAATTCTCCAAGCAATAAACTGCAGTCTTGCCACAGCAAATTCTTAAATTATATCATTCTCTGTGGGGCAAACCCCTACAGATATTATTTGATCGGTACTAAAAAATCCTACAAATGAAATGGAAATGCATTAATACTTTAAAGCTCATCAGGTTCAGAAATCAGTCAAATCAGTTTTTCACTTGTTTTTGAAACACTCCCTTCAGATTCTGGCATGTTTTCTCAAAATTACTTATCTCCCATGGTGTATTCTGTTTTACACATTTCCTTTTAATTGCCAGCTTTTCAGTATTTATTTTATTATTTTTTCTTGTACATAGACCTTTCATTTTGGCTCTTTTAGCTTGTATGTAAGAGATATTTTCCTGCTGCTCCATCTGTCTGTTCTGTGAGATACCCATGTACACTTCTTGCTTGGGAGTTTGTATGACTGCGTACCGTTACCAGGACAGCCAGGAAGGGAGCTGTGAGAGACTACTGATGGGTACCCATCCCTCTGACCCTGCAACTGGCTTGGGGAGAGTGTGCACTATGCCTCACAGACAACCTGGCAGGGACTGGCCTCTCAACAGTCCCAATCCCAGATGGCTGAATGGAACCACAGTATTACCTCAGGCCGTGCCCAGATGTTGTCTGTATAGGTCATTTAAGTAACGGTCCCTGTTATCATACTTTCCAAGCCAAAATCTATTAACACAATATATATCAGTGGTACAAATACAACCCAAACTCAGAAGTCCTCCAGTGCTTGGATAACAGAATGACCAGCGGTGCTCAACTGATGACCATCTCATGACAGAGGGTAACTCCCAACTCTTGCTAAGTAGTCTCCATTCCCTGCTCTTCCTAGAAGTGCAACCTTACAAAAGGAAAGACAGAAAACAGTTTTTAAGCTCTAAATGAATGTTTTCCATCCATCCCCCCATTTTTCTTGTTCTCTAACATACTGAAATCTTTCTAACTTACATAACTTTCTAACATACATACTTTCTCTCTTCCACTTAGCTTCATATGTTTATTCCACAACAAAATGGTTTTTATACTAGTACCAGTAATTGTCACAGCAACACACTGGTTTGTGTTCAGCTTAAAATCAATACATGCCCCATTGCTTTTCAGGCTGTCTGTCTGATTTCCTTTAGTTGTAATCTTGTTCACTGGTCTATGGAGAACTCATCACACCTGGCTTCTGCCCGTGCCCTTTCTGTCTGCGCTGGGTCAGCTTCAGCAAATGTGTAATCTGTTAGAACATACCAATTCTGGTTTTATTCCAATGAGATGGAAATTATTTTAGATTGAACTGCTTGTTATCTTTTTTTTTGTATCTAAAATTCAACCTCAAACTCAATCTGTCTGCTTTCCATAGAGAGTTTTCTTTATTGTAGCATTTTGGTGTGTCATCTTCATCAGTGTCACAATACAGTCATCTTCCAGAAGCTTCTGTTTGCACTGAGTGACTTTTCACTGGGAAATTAATTGCTTTGTTGAGATTTAATTCTGATGTTGAGATTTAATTCCGACTCTTGCAGAAGTCAGTATTTGAAACTGTGTTGGTTCATTATTAAGACTCTTGTGAAATCAGCTCAAGTTCAAGGATTTTTTCCACCCTCTCTGCATCCTCCAGCTTGCCAATAACTTTTCTTTAAGGAATCACCCTCAAGCTTTGTATTTAAACCAGTGACTGAACACTACAACAATCATGAATATTACTCTGTGTCCACAGCGGCACTGTGACACTTTTTGTCAGATGTTTCAGGGAAGATGTTGTCAGTGCTCTCTACAGCTATATCTTAACACACACAGAGCACAAACACCACCTACAAGGATGACTGGGGCAGCAAATTTTATTCACACTCAAAACAATACAAGCTAATTGTAATTTCAGTCATTCTCCGGAGTCTCCAGGTACAAACTGGAAAAGAAACTTTGCAACACAACCTGTAACTGTACTTGCAAATTGCTTAAAAAAAAGTAGAATGAAGAGCATTTTTTTTTTTAATTTCTTTTTATTTTTAGACCACAGAAGATTGATAACAATACAGTAACAAATACAGCTTTTCATCTTTGGTTGGTATGAATACAATTTAAGTGGATTGATTTGTTTGGCCTAATGTTTATTCATTGTTTATATAATGTTTTGAGGTAAATAATTGAAATTATATTCATGGGACAGAATCCTGTCTTGGCTAGATACTGTGAATAATGAAAAATATACTGTACCCCAAATGACTCTCATCATCATATAAGGCAATAACTCCGTAGAGACTAATGAGAAGTACTGTTCTCAGTGAGTGGTCAACTTCTATTGCAGTGCAAAAAGCACATATTAATTGAAGCAAACTTGAAGGGCCTATTTGCACTTTAAACTTCAGCAAATTGCTCTGGGAAATTTCATAGGATTCACTAACCCAGCACAGACTGCCCCTGTCCAAGCCGTGGCCTGAAGCTTTTCCAGGAGTCTGCTGTGGGAGACGGTGTCAAAGGCTTTGCTGAAGTCCAGACAGACACATCCACAGCCTTCCCCTCATCCACCATGTGCGTCACTGATCCTAAAAGGAGATCAGGTTGGTCAGACAGGACCTGCCCTTCCTAAACCCGTGCTGGCTGGGTCTGATCCCTTGTCCAGCCTGGAGGTGCTGTGTGATTGCACGTAGGATGATCTGCTCCATAACCTTGCTGGGCACTGAGGTCAGGTTGACAGGCCTATAATTTCCCGGGTCCTCCTTGCAGCCCTTTTTGTGGATTGGTGTGACATTTGCCAACTTCCAATCATCTGGGACCTCTCCAGTGAGCCAGGACTGTTGGTAAATGATGAAGAGCAGCTTGGCGAGCTCTTCCGCAAGCTCCCTCATCACCCTGAAAGTCAGCATCACCTGAGTACCTCTCACCTCTTGCCTTTTTCAGTGATATAACTGAAATCATTGACTGCCCTATTTGCCTGCATTACAACAGCATACAGTTCATACTGAAGTCCCTTAATGGGCCAGACCATTAGAGTGCACAACTCAGTGCATTCAGGCATGCATCTCTCATACTAATTGCATCCAATCAAATAAAAAGATCAGTACAGACTCTAAATCATTTAGGCTTGTTAAAATGCCACCACTAAGGCTCTTTGTTCCATTTTCAGAATGTATTTACTTCATTCTCTAGAAATAAAGAAAGAAGAAGGAGGAGAATTATGAAATTTCCTTTCCATGTTTGTAAATAAATGTAATCTTCTGTTTCATTAGGAGTTGTTAAATTTTGTCTCTATCATATGTCTTAGTTGGTGTTTTTCCTCTAAAATTGAAAAGTGCTGGTCTAGGGTTTTTGTTTTCCTTGTGTGATTGTTTGTTTCTTCGTTCTGTTGTTCTGTTCAGAGAGCTACAGCTCTGAGTAGCTGCCAAGCGAGGTGGTAACGAATATATGAAACACATAGTGCCTTCTCAGCAGATGCAGGAATCTGACCTATTCTCTTCCTCTAAACCACTTCAGCTGCCTCTAAGGATCAGAAGGTTTATACTCCCTATATCCCAAAAGCAGTTCAATGTGTTTAAATCTTTCAGAGATTAAATTAAAATGTATGATATTATATTCAAAACTTAGTTTTTCAGCAATAAGTACTCTCCCAATGAATAAATCCATCTCATCCTCATCTTGCCTTCTGCAGCTACATGCCTGCACTTCTAAAGGACCAGGCCACATCAGGTAGCACAAGTGCTGAGCAGTGACCTTGAGCAGAGATAAACTCAATCACCTTCTCATCCATTTTCCTGAATTTACTGTAGGTAAGGTTTCAAGTGCATTAGTAGAGAACAGACAGAATGTAACAGCTGAATGGTAAAATAATTCTATCACTTTTCTCCCTTTCTCCTGTTAATTCAAATAGCTAAAGGGACAGACACAGCTACAAGCTGAAGTTGATTAAAATGTTTCATAATCTAGGTATTATCTACTAGGTTACTTTAAAAAAGTGCTATCTACATAACATTTTTCAATAATCACTGTCAGACAATAAGCAGTCATTAAAGTACCTAACAGGTGAAAATATGAGTCCAAACTTCTTAAAATTGCAAAGGTGGCTTACCTCCCTGATTCTTCCTATTTAACCAAAAGGTGATAATAAAACATTCAACTCTAACTGTTGTAAATCTGTACTAGTAACAATACTCTGGAAAACAGAAATCAAGGAGGAAAATAATGTCCATGCTGTTTAAAATGCAGTGTTTGTAAAATATTTTTTTTAATCCCTTGTTTGCTCCCCAATATTTCTGTAATATCTTTTTAGGGTACGGGTAGAAAGAGTAACTATGTACAACTGTGACTAAGATATTTTCTTAGGGAAAATGTAAGTCAAATTCTTCTGGCACAAGACAATATATATCTATTTCTATGTATAATGAGGATTTATGTACACATTCTTTTTAAAATACATTTTTGTGGGGATCACCCTTATAAAGGATGAACATATCCATCTACCAAGTGTGTAAAGTGAAAAATCAGAGTTCAGAAACAGATATTATTTCAAGTCTCTCAAGCACTGTTAGCAGAGAGAGGCTGACTCTCTTAGCCGGAATGAGTTTCAGTCTTGTGCACAAGCTATGGTCTTGAATGTGACCATATCTGACTCTCTGAAAAGTTGTAAGAGCCCTGGACACTCTCCTGCCTGTTCAGTGCGGGTGTGAGGGCTACTTGCAGCAAATAATGTTGGACTGTGTGAAAGGCAGGTGTGAGGGTAGGAACAAGAAAGAACCAGTATTCCACAGGACAAAAAAAATACCTATGCCCAAAACAGTCACTGAAGAAAAGAAGTGAATATATTTAAGAGAAAGCAAAGCCAACAACGTATTAGCTGCTGAGACCACACCTGAGGGCTCTTCCTGGGTATTAGACTCTATGTTACTGAGCACTGAGCATGTTTTTGTATCCCTGTATTTGTTGTTGCTTTTTCCGTCCACCCTCTTTTATCACAGCACTTTCTCTCTGTTGAATTGGAAGGGAGGCACAGAACTAGCTTCTGTGAGTTGGTAAAGGCACCAAATTGTTCAACTAATGCAAATAGTGTTCAATAATGAAAAATTAACTTAGAGTTCTTAGATTAATAAGCATAATCTGTGAAGACTCTTTATCCAGAAGAATTTTCTGTCAAAACCTTCTCACTGCAAGGTTTAGCTGCCACTGCTGCATACCCTCAAGTCAGAAAGAGGTGACAGCACTCCCTCTGGAACTGAGCAGTACCAACATCTACACAATGTGCATCCACACCTGTCACGGATGGCTGGAGGCAGACAGCCTCTTTGGGCAATGTGGTTGTTATGTCTCCTCCTTACTGAAAGCTCATGTGAGCCTGACTTGAGAATGCTGCTATAACAAAGGTGATTTTTGCGATACACATGCACAAAAATAGCCACAGTCCTCAAAAACTCAAGAAACTGCCACTGTGACTCTAAATACAAGATTTGTTTGACACAGATTGATAATTTGTAATAATGAAAATTATGATTTAGACTTCATCTACGGTTCTGAGGCAACAACATCAAATAAAACTTTGTATCAAATAAATCTTATTGCTGTTCTTAGGCATAACTGCTGCATAGTCTAAAGCATAGGTAAAATAGAATCTTTTTTTTTTCAAATTCAGAAATTTTAAGAAAGGATCATCGTACCATCTGTCTGCTTGTCCACTACATTTCATCTGATTCATACTCAAGTTATTGAAGTACTGTTTAACTAAGAGTATGCTCACATGGTTACAAATATTTGAATTACCTCATTTGAAAAAGTCATCATACCCTCAATTAAAATACATATGTGATCCTAGCCCACTGCAACATTTTAGGTTTGCCATTTAACAGCACATTTGCAACAGATTGGTTGGACTGCAGGATTAGTTTCCCTGTCAGTACACCTTCCAGTCAAATGGTCAGAATTTCTCTAAATGTCCTATGTCTCATACCTGCAATCATACGCATAAACCCAACAACACATTTTCCAGAAAGGAATTACTCATCATTTTAATACACAGAATCCATCACTTTTATTGGTAGATTATTTTTACTGGATAATCAACCTCATTTAAAAATGTGTTGTATTAGTTATTTGAATGTGACTGGCTTTAACTTGCAGTAATTCACTCTCATTATACACTTCAGAGGTAGTTTAAAGAACACTTTAGTTTCAGGTATTTTGTCCTCCGGAAGCACTTGCACACCATAATCAAGCTGTCTCTTAATTGATATGATGAAGTAAATTGATTAAGCTCAGTATGTTCCTTGCCAAAAACCCAGCTTTCCTAGCTCTGGAGTGTGATTATTTGCCTTCTCTGATTTTCTACCTATTTTTAGAGATATGGGGAAAAACCCTCGGATATAACATTCATGGATAGTGATGTCATATTTCACACCCAGAGGTTTATGCACCTTCTTTTTTGATCCTGATTGTTTATTTCCCTACTTATACATGTAAATATCACTTCAGAATCTGTCACAGAAGTTCATGCAAAATTATTTGCCTGCTATGAAATTTTAATCCTTCCTAATCACTCCCTTCAAGAATATAGATGACCATTCTGTGTATCATAGTGTTGTGGTTTCTTCCCCAAATTATTGTCTTTTCCTAGATTTTGCTAAAATTGTTTTGTTCTAATAACCTCAGCAGTCAGCTGCTGATCTTGTTCGGGTTGATTGATCTCTTTTCTGTACTGTCGGTCACAAACTGTGTGCAGTATCTCTGTGCAGCCTAATGAGTGCCAAACCAGTGGAGACAATACTATCCCTTAATTGACTGGCTAGTTCATACAGCCCAGGATACAGCTGACCTTCATAGGTGCCAGAAAACACTGCTGGTTTTTGCTCAGCTCCCAGCCCACACAGATACCCAAGTCTTTTCACCAGAACTCCTCCCAGCCAAGCAGTCTACTGCAAGAGTTATCCTTTTCTGGGGCAGGACTTCTGTTTTTCTTTGCTGAATTCCAGAAGACTTCCATCATCTTGTTCCTTCCTTCCTGTCTAGGTCACTCCGGATGGTAGCCCTGACCTCAAGCACGCCCATCAGTCCTACCAATTTGGTGTCAACTTCAAGCTTGACATGAGTACAGTCCCTCTACTCCTCCAGGTGGCATAATCACAATCAGGAGATATCCCAGTACAGACCCCTGCAGTAAATCCCTTTGATACTGGCATTACCCACTATCCTCTGAGTCCAATCACCCAGCATGTGCTTCCTCCAACTGGTTGTGCACGCAGGTAGACAGTAACAGTCTTCCTTGGATTTGAGAGTACTGAGATGCAGTCAAAAGCTTTGTTAAAACTGAGGAATATGGCACCCACTGCTCTCCCCTCATACACAAATCTCATCACATTGTCACGCAAACAATTATATTTGTGAGGTATGGTTGACCCTTGACAGATCTATGCCCATGATTCTCAAACAGTCCTCCTTATCCATGTGGCTAAAATTCTGTTTCAATTAATATTAGACTAATCATAGCATCTTCCTAAATGACCTCTTTATTTTAATATCTTCATTGAGGGACAATGAAGCCAGCTACACCCTAGACAAATTTTGAGACAAAAAAAACTGGAAGAAGTGGCTGAAACATGAGAGAGTTTTGTTGCCATTCAGACAGATCTGAACTGGTAGAAGAATTGTAAGTACAGGAATCTCATGAGATTCAACAAGGAGACATGAAAAGTTCTACATCTTCAGAAGATTACCATTAGCACCAGTAAATGCAGGGAGCTGAGGTCAAGGAAAGAGCTCAGCAGGGAAGGACCTGAGTTCTAGTGGACAACAGGCTGGCTGTGAGAGAGCAATGCTCCCTCTCAGTAGAAAGAGAGAAAGAAACCAAACAGCCTCCTGGGCTGCATCAGGCAGAGCATTGCCAGCAGGTCCAGGGAGATTTATCTTCCCTATCCAGCAGCTGGCATGCTGACTACAGTTATGGGCTCCTTACTGTAAGATATGAATTTACTGGAACAAGCCATATGCAGGGCCACAAAGATGATAAAGAGCCTGGGACATCTTTCCCATAAGCTAAGATGACTGTGACTCTTCATCATGGAGAAGAGAAGACTAAGGAGAATCTTATCCGTGTGTATACATACCTGATAGGAAGGAAAGGAGGAGACTAGACTCTTCCTATAGCACACACTGGCAGGACAGTGGACACAGTTAACTACCACATGAAATTACATCTGAATATGGGAAAAAACTTTTTTCACTGTATGGGTCATGAAACACTGGCACAGATTTCTAGAGTGGTTGCGGAGCATTCATTCTTGAAGGTACTCAAAACCCAGTCCCACATAACCTACTCTGGCTGATTCTGCTTGAGCAGAGGGATCGGACTGGAAGAATTCGAGAAACTCCTCTTCTATGCACCATTCTGTGATTCATTATTTTCAACTTAAAGTTCCATCTATTAACCTAAATAAATTATGCACTTTTAAATTTAGAAATAGTTTCTTATCAAGATTGTCATATAGTGTCTGCCTATATCTTTCTAATTGACATATCTAAAGGTGGGAGCTTATCTATTCGAGTTGAGAAGCTTATTGTCATAGCTCAGGTGTTAAAAGACTTGGGGTTACCTATCTTCAGCTTATGAAGACCGGCTATGGCATTTCCAGTCTTTTTTTGGTTATGATCTTTTTAACATAGTACTAATGCCCTATGCATATCTAACCTCAAGGTTTCTTTCCCAAGGTAATTTGTATTTATGTGGAATGCTTTCAACACACATAGCAATGGAGACTTATTTTATTAGTGGGAGGTTTTTTTGTGTATATGTATGTGTGTTTTACACCCAGGATTAATTTTTCAGGAATAACATTGTTAATTTGCAGTTTTTATTAGATATAGTCATGACTATCTGAATGCATTACTGCCCCATGGGTGGGAAAACTGTCAGATGCAAGGCTCTCCTCCAAAAAATACGCATTCTCCCTATGCAGCAGTAACACAGAAATGATCATGACTATACAGTCGTATTTATTTAGTTATTTAGAATTATTTCAGCTTCCCACTGTATCTTGTAGACCCATTTTTGAAAGACAAAAGGAAGATTATAAACACTAAGGGTGAAGCTGTCAAAGTCAGTGAGTCAAAATATATAATGGATTAAAAAATTACCAAGTGAAAAGCTT
>VXAY01004954.1:197535-258096 GCA_013399855.1 Oxyruncus cristatus
ATAATATTATACAGAATTTTTTGTATATATATTACTACTCTGTTGTTGCAAAGACCATACGGTGTAAATAATGTTTCTCTGTAATAGAACTGACAAAAGATACGCTTTAAATTTTACTCCATAAAAATCAGGAATGTTTTGGGCTTCTGGAGGGCAATGAAAGTAGATTAAAATGTTGTGTTTCTGTACAAGCCTTTAATGAGATTAGGAAGATCCAGGCTTGGAAATATATGTCGTCAGTTCTTAGACACACAATGGGGGACTTTAAATGTCATTTATAAAGAGGAACAGCTAAACTACTTCACAACAATCCTAAAAAGTGCTCTAGAGGGTTAGATAATTGCCAGGGAGATCCCATTGATTGCACAATGATTACATCAGTCACCAGATACACAGAGGTGTGACAGCCAGAATGGTATGAAGATATGGTTTGAATGATAAACAGGAAGGAAATGATAGCACTCAAATGAAGAGATGTTGGTTTAGTTTTTTTCTTTGTTTTTCAAGTGGAATAAAAATTTACTTTCTAGTAAAAATAATAAGTACATTCAGCTACTCCTCATGACTAGAAAGAGGGGAAAATGCATTCCAGGAGAGAAAAATAAATGGGTTTGTTTTGTTTACACTGAAATACTGTGAATATCCTAAAGCTACACAAATAAATACAAACAGCGCCTGCACTTTCATAATTTCATGTTACTTTAAGTTGTATATTCCTAATAAAAGTAATGAGTGAATTTATGTTTCAGAGACCTGAGACCAGAGTAAAATATGATATTGTTAGCTTACAGAACCTGAAACCTCCTCTGAATTCTGTCTGCCTCCTGAGACTCTCCATAGACAGCTGCTGCCATTATCCAGCCAAGTTGGCCACACTGTCACCCCTCTTTTTCTATGTTCATTTCTGAAATATTTGCCAAACCATTGTCCAGCATTCCTCTGCCATTGCAAATAACCCAGCGAGTATGTTAAGCAACACATAAAAATCATACTTGGTAGTAGTGAAAGTTAATATAAAGGCTTACTGTAAGCATATGCTGCTTTCATTAGTCTCAAAATCTCTATGCCTAATGCATAATGTCTGGTATTACTATTAGCACACACCATGTGCAACTTGGAAGTATAATAAAGACAAAAAATCCCACCACTGAACATACTCTTCTAATAACTGAAAAGGTAATAAAATATTACTATAGGATTAGGTTGTTTACAGCTGTTTTAATCTTTGCAAAGAAGCTGGAGGGAAAAAAACCCCAACACCTGTGCTTGCTGCATACACTATTTCATAAGGAGATGCTCACAGAGGTAAAGAAAAGGGCACAGGGTGTTTGTGAGACATCTTACTGAGTTCTGACAACTTAGTAGAGAGAAAGTAGTACATACACAGTTTATTTTCAAATGAAAGGCCTAATATTTGGTTTCCAAAAAATATTTGGTTTCCAAAAACCCTCTCAAAAGCCCAAGACAATAGGTTTTTGGATCAGTGTACACTCAGAAGATGCTGCCAGGCTTCTGATAGGATGTGAATCCATGTGAATCACCTGGGCAACTCCTTGTATTTAACTACATTAAGAGATGGGCTCAGTATAAGCACGACTTGACTGTTTTAGTAGTTTTTTCTGTTTCCAACCTTAAACATTCACCAGTGGAGAAAGAGTAACTCAACTCATAGACACCTACATATTATAGAAGTGTGTTTTGACTCTTTCTGTCTTTAAATTTTGCAGGGAATCTGAGTTCTGAGACCTTTTAGTAGGGCAGAAAATCTGATTCTGTAAAATAGGCATTGTTACTTTAGTAGTAACTTCAAGGACTGTTCTGTTTTTAAAAACTGAAGCAAGTTTGCCAAACTTGTTAAAATTATAGACACTGTGCAACACGTCTTATATTGGTGTTTTGCCTTTATAATTCTTATGAAAGAATGTTAGTTCATGTTTTAGAGTTTAAAGAACTCTGGTCTCAAAAAGACAAAACATCGTGTTGAAATGACATGGTAGTTACTGCTGAAAATAAAATGTAGCCCAGACTAGTAGTGCTGACTCTAACTGAATACAGAGAGAATGACCCCCTTGCCTGGTTCAGTATTTTGGCCTGCAGCATTAGCCATGGGGGAAAACAATTTTATTCTTTTCTTTGTCTCTTGAAACTCACATGTAACAAGCTGGTAATTCACTGGAAAATGTGCTTTCAAAGTGCATGGTATGATGATTTATTGTTCATATTTTCATAAATGAGCTCTGTTCTAAACACTTTTTTTTTTTTCTTCTGATGCAAACTTTCACATGGCTTGGGACATAGATACTTTCATGAGTATTCTGACAAGTAGTTCTTCAGAGAGAATTGTTTTGTGATGCTGAGGGAAAGTTAAACTCTAACCTTTTGATTTGTTGGATTTATACTAAAAGGAAAAAGAAAAATAGCATTAGTCTAGTTTGGGCTCACTATGCTTGCTTACAACAGTGCAGACTGTACCTATGATTTTTGAAAATTATTTTAAAATATGACAATAAGTAATTTGAAACGGGAACCTAATAAATAGCTTAAGCTTTTAATTCTGCTGTTATTAGACAATCACATAATTAAAAATACTATTAAAAAGTATATAGAAAGTTACATTTTACTGCCAACATGATCAAGACCTACAACTATTTATTTTTCTACACTGATGTATAGTAAACATTCTCAGTATCATAATTTTTTAACAGTAAGACTTGAGATGCACAACAAGTAACATTATGCACTAGCTGGACTACAGGTGTGTGCTCATGTTCCTGGGTTGTTTGTGTTTTTTTCTGCACTTTTGGGGTATTTTTGTCATAAACTATGGGCATCTTTTGTTCAGAACAATAACTCTGTTTATGTTATGAAACTGCATGAAATATTTTCAATTAAAATGCTATAGAATAAAATCCTATCTCATGGTACTTCTAAAAACCTCATTTGAAGAGTAAAAACAATTTTAAGTAAATATTGAAGGATAGTATCTTTTTTATCCTTTCCTCACATCCATCACCTCACTTTTAGCTAATCACTTGGATGTTCTGTGTTAAATGCATTGTAGACTTCTGCCTACGTTTGTACTAGATGAGTTGGTACTTTGTTCAAGGATAAATGAAAAGGCCCTTCACTATTCAAAACCCAAGCGACAGTGAGTAGCATGTACAAAAAATACTATTAAATTTTCCCTTATGTGAAGCTAGTTATAATGCCCTTTGTAGTCAGTTTCTTGTGTCAATAACTTTCATGACCCATTATTGATGAGGGAATTTTCAATTGCCAGTACAAGTACATAGATTTTTCTTGAAGAATTTAGTGCCAAAGATGGACACTTCTTTCAAAATTAAGTGGCCTGATATCCAGAATGATTGAAGTTCTACAGTCTCTTTGGGGGAATGAAGCCAGATTTCAGGGCAACAGTTGAAGGATTTCTGCATACTCCGCTCACTAATATTTTGTTGTCATCATTTGGAGCAGTAAATCTCATAGGATAGAGATGCAGATTGAAGGTGCCTTGTATTTCTTCCTTTCTTTTAAAACGGGTGCTTTCCTATACTTGTGTACTGAAGACCATGCCTATACAGAGAAAGAGAAGTTACTGGACAGGCTCTAGCAAGGCTGAGATGCACTCAGATGGGACTTCCATTGGCAGCTGAGCCCAGGTGTAAAATTCAGTCTCCTTCACGAGGGTCAGACATTTGCTGAGGAGAGTGGCCTGTTTTGGTCAGCAACCCAATCAGAATCAAGCTGCAGGTCACAAATTTTAAAAACTTGGTTAATTATTGAAAGAGTCTACTTTGGGACATGGTGGTCTTTTCATCACTTACAGTTTATTATTGAAGGCAGGATTTTGTTCAAAACTATGTCAGCTATGTATTTATAGAAGCTGTGTACTTATAGAACCCCTTCTTGTTGTCTTTGACATTCTCAGAGATATTAATTTCCATTTGGATTTTAGCTTTCCTAGTATCATCCCTGCATGTTTGGACATGGAACTTGGGGAGGAGCTCTTTGTTCACTCATGCAGGTATCCTGTTATTTTTGCTTGACTTCCAGTTCATTGGGATGGACTGCACTTGAGCATGGAGGACATGATTCTTGAACGCTAATCAACTTTCTTGGGCCCCCTTTGTCCTGCTGTGTTGTCCCTCCAGCAGATGAGGTTGGAGACACCCGTGAAGACCAAATTCTGCAAACTTGAGGCTACTCCCATCTGTCTGTAGCAGGTGTGAACCACTTGTTCTTCCTTGTCAGATAGCCTATAGCAGACACTCACTAATATGTCACCTGAGATCACAGAATCACAGAATAGTAGACTATTTGGGGTTGGAAGGGACCATTACAGGTTATATAGTCCAACCTCCCTGCAGTGAGCAGGTACATTCTTCAAGTAGATCAGATTATGAAAGCCCCATCCTACATGACCTTGAATGTTTCCAGGGATTAGGCACCTTACCACCTCTTTGAAAAACCCATTCCACTGTTTCACCAACCTCATTGCAAAAGACTTCTTCCTTATATCTGATCTAAATCAACCTTTTTAATTTTAAAAATGCAAGTAGGTTCACTATCAGCATGAAACTGTTTGCTCTCTCCTGTTTGCTCTATCAGCATGAAGCTGTTTGCTCTCTACCTTCTGGGTTTATCTCCATTCACTGAAGATCCTGGTGAACGTGGCAGTACAATGATAAAGATATTTAGGAACATGTGCCTATATACTTTGGGAATGTAATGACAACTGTTATATTCCAGCGTAGGAAAATGACCTGAACATTCTTACAGTGACAGCATACTTAGCTACTTAGATATTTTCAGATAAATGTTATTATGCTTTTAGACTGATGCTACCTTAGAATGTCAAGGTGTCTTAATTGTACTAAGATGCTTAATATTTCACTATATGCTTAATTTCAGATGGAACTGAACCTTTGGCTATATATTTAGTTGCAATCTATCTATCATTCTGATACATCTAGCATATACGTAGGTGCTGACCTAATGTTATGTATACATACAGCAATATATACAAAAGTATGTAAAATGAAGTGTGTCTAGAAGCAGTGTTTTGAAGTATTCCTTTTCAAGTCAGGATACAGATGACCTCAAAGACCTTAATAAGCTAAAAACGATGATGGCATCGTGATTTACCTTAGATGTGAAAATGCACACTTTCAAGGAAGTAATTTTGTTTCGCTTCACAATTGAATGGCATCTATTTTGTCAGCTAAGAAATTAAGTCCTTCTGAGACAGGAAATAAACACTGAGAATTTGTCTGAAATTGCCTCAGGCAACAGATTCTCTTTCACTTAGAAGGTACAGAATTACTTTTCTGACATACTTTAGACCAAAATGCAACCTATTCCAAGGAAGCTAATTGGGGTTTATCACAGCAGGAAGCTAACTGGAGTTTATCACAGCAGCAAGCAAGATGGAACAGGTCACATCTGAGAGGAAATAACAGGCCACTGGTCAACAACAGCGGTGCACTTTCCTCCACGTGCTGGGCCAGTGCTGGCAGGGATGTGACTGGCATAGAGCCCAGAGAGCTGCACCTCACACCTCATTCCAATGTCAAGGAGCCACCCCACAGAAGAGGAGACCTGAGCGTGCCAGAGGCTACTGTGCCTCTGTCATTTCCTAACACTGCTGGCGTCTTGTCTGCCCTACCCAGTGCTTGCAAGTAAATGAAAGAATAATTTGTGTTCTTAATGACACTTTAATTTGCTGGTATATTTTCACTTTTCTTTCTAATTCTGTCTTTTGGCAGAGTAGCCCGCTTGAGTGAATTAGTGTAACCTGCTGTAAATCTGCTGTTTTATTTATGCAGCCAAAATATGTTCTTATCCTCCAATAAGAAACACATTTGCACATAAATAATGTGATTTTCAGTCTCATTAAAAGAAATAAAGTCCTATCACAGGATTGTGCTCTCACAAGGCAACTGCTGCACTTCTATAGTCCATTGAAGGTGCCTGTTTACCTAGAGCACAAGTGAAATAGCTGTGGATGACAGAGACAAAGTGTTTCTTTGCTATGACAAGAGTTTCTTTGCTATTACAAAGTAAGCAAGACTGACAAACAGCCATTACTTTTGTTTCCCTACTCTTTTTACTCTTTTTTTTTTTTTTTTTGGTTGGTTTTTGATTGGTTGGTTGGTTAGGTCTTTTTTGGGGTGGAGGGAGGGATCTACTTCCTTTTTTTTATTTTTCCCTTTAATTTGGCCAGGCAACATGGCAGACCCATTCTTTCTCCCACAAACAATTGGCTGCTGATTCTTTCCTAAGACAACCAGACTGCAGTCTGAATTTTTTGAAGGAACAATCATAGCTGAATACCAAATGAAGGGTATCTTTAAGTGTGATTTTTTTATTATTATTATTTGTTCTTTTCCTTTCTTATTTTTATAAAGCCTGTTTTTTACTGCAACTTTGTTAAACACTGGAGTGGCTTATAATTTTTGTCTTCTAAGTCACCAGTAGGAAAAAGGAAGGATCTTATGCTCTTTTTGGCTGAAAAGGCATGCATTTATTTAAAAAAATTATTTTAAGAAAAGATTTTAATGAGTAACCTCTAACCAGTAATTTCAAAGCATATATAATGCTACTCAGTCTTGCATTTCTTACTTGTCATCTGTGTTGTGACATCATTACTAGTTTCCATTAATAAATTTAAGTAGTCTTTAGGCAGTTACTTACTTCTTAATATAAAATTCTTTCTTATTTTCTTTTGTATCTTCAGGTCTCTCAATACTAGGTACCATCAGAATGTTTACCCATGCACTTTTAGAGTCATGGCCCCCAAAGAGCAGAAAATAGCATTAAGCAAGATCTTTATATATGTTTTATTTGGAAAAGTCTCTCACTTTCTCTTTTTTCTTTTTTTTTCTTTTTTTTTTTCTTTTTTTCTTTTTTTCTTTTTTTCTTTTTTTCTTTTTTTTCTTTTTTTCTTTTTTTCTTTTTTAAATCTATTTTAAATTATTTTAATGATGAGGCACTTTCCCATATAACAGTTATGACTTTGGGAAGAACATTTCCATTCATAGCTAATTGATTACTGAATCATCTGCTTCTAGTATTAAATATGAAGGTGGGCACTCTTTCTGTGTCATAAAAAGATTAGGAGATAAGGAGATAATGATCTAAGGGTAGACACACACAACACAACAATTTCAACAGAATCAACCTCCTCCCAAATTCTTCAAATTAAGTTTCCTCGGAGGTTGTTTCAAAAAGCAAACATACTTCAACTATTTGATTTCATAACTGGACAGTCCCCAACATGTCATGTATTACAGAATATAGGACAAAGTACCATCAAAAAAGTATTACTTAGTATCTGTTGCAATTTAAACCTGCAGAATAAATCAGATGGGATCTTGGCGGGGAGGGTGTCTTGCCTAACCTGCTGCTCCAAGTTATTACCAGTATTGAATTTAGACCACGTTGTTCAGGGCAACACTCCAACGATGGAGGTTGGACAACCTTTCTGTGCAACCCCTTCTATGTGCAATTATAACCACTGCAAAAAAATATTTTCATTACTTCCAGATTTCTAAGACTTACGACATTTTCTAAATTTCAATTGCACACATCCTAGAAAGCCTTCAGCTGAAAAGCAGGTCTTTGCAATACTATAATGTTTCATGAACTCCTTTTAGTCACATGAATTCATTTTAATAGTACAGATCAGGTTTATTTACAATTTTAGTCAACATAAGATATCAAAATAAAGTATCCAGCTTTTTACCAGATATCCTGTAGTTACTATTCTGTAATTGCTAATTTGTTAAACTGTTAAATTTTTAATTTAATGTCTTGAGGCAAATACAAACCAGTCAGATAAAAAAATGACAAGGAAATATTAATTTTTCAGAATCTTTAACTTTTTTTTTTTTTTCTTTTTTTACATCAGCAAATTCTGGCACTATGCTTTGGGAGACAAAAAGGCTTATTTCATATTACTTTCCTGTTTCAACTTTTTCTATAGCAAAAGGGGTCTGACTGAAACAGAATTTTCTTTGGCACCAGAAGTCACTGGCAGAGTACAAACAACAGTCTGAAGAAAAAGTCAGAATGATACAGATATTGAAATAAAGAAAATTAATTGACTGATTCAATTAAAAACTCTTCACTTTCAACCTTGGATATGTATGAAATGTAAACTTTTTTTCAGAACTGAAGAGATGATAATAACAAAAGCCATTCATAAATTATTTCTTTCTGTCTTTAAGGATAATCAACAATATGCAAGATTTAAGACTGGAGTCTGTCTGCCCATCTTTATTTGTCTCTCATTCATAACTTGATTTCTTTCTACTGAGTTTCTCTTTATTGGCAGCCAGCATAGTATAGATAGTAGTACTGAAAGAATATGCATAAATCATACATAAAGAAGATATAAATGGATAAGCACTTCTTACAAGTTAAGAAACAGGCATTGGATTTTAACACACTACAAGGCTGTTGCTGTAGAGGCGGTACAGAGTGCTTGGCCAAGTCTGGATCCTCTAATGCACACATAACATAGAAAATTACATAATCCCTTCCTATTCTGGAAAATAAGTAACAAAGTTATAGACAGGTTACAAACCTGTGATATTAAAAATATCAGATCGATGCAACACTTGCTTGATAACAGTCCTGAAATGAATTTATTGCAGGAACCAAGGAGGTTAAGACTCTCGTAGGAGTGTGTAGTCGATCTAAATTAGCTGAATTTACTCTGGAATGATAAGGACACAAAAATTTCTCTTACAACATAACCTTTTTTTTCTTTAGGTTGCTTCAATATGCTAGCTCTCCTGATTAGTTCAGCTGGCCTATTTCCAGGAAGTATCATTCCTCTTTGATCTGAAGACCACTCATGTTCACTTAAGAAACAGGGCAAGAGAGGGATGGGACCACTTGAAATGATGATGGAAGCTCACATGTATGTCTAAGGCATTAAGAGTATCTTGATTACATCCAAATGAGCCCAAACAACTTTGGAAAATCAGGTGTGAGGCTCATATTAACTTGTTTAATGAACCCATGAAGAATTCCTTCCATATACAATCTCCTTGCAGCTGAAACAAGCTGAAAATGTAAATACATAATGCATATTATTTGAAAAATTCTGAAGAAAAGGTATAAATAACTCAATATTCAATGTTCATCTTTATTTAATTTGTATTTATATATGTTCTAAAGAAAATATTTATTTCCTCAATACTGTAAAGTTTCTAAAAATATTTATGATTTATTGCATACAAAACTTTATAAAACTACAGATCAATTGCATGGTGGTCTCTTTCACAAGATGAAATGAGCAGCCAATAGTCTCAGTAAGAGCTGGACTTTCTTCAGACTTTATATTGATAAAATACCTCATATTTTAGCCCATATTTGGGTCCATGTTTCTGAACAACCTTAAATAACTCTGTGCCTGACGCTTTTCTGCACAGGCAGACATAATGATTGTAAGAGAAGCACTGATTCAAAGAATGGTGTAGTTTTTCTTCAGGTTATAAAAAACAAACAACACAAAGGTAGCACTAGCAAAATGTACAGACCTATGAAAAGACAAATAATGAATAAAGATTTATGTACAAAAAAAGAGTCATAAAAAGGATTTAGTTAGTACTTAGTTCTGAGGCATCATAAGAAGCATAATTATCCAAATAAAACCCACGGATGAGATTACTTATACACTAATGAAGCTTTCTAAAATTTATCCTGTGTAGTGGAAGTCTGAATCTGGCTTGCCCTCACGTAACACAGCCTAAATCAATGTAGGCTCAAATCCACAACTGGATAGGCAGCCTGCACTGCAATACTTTGTAAAGATAGCTAAAAGACTTGTAGTTTTATAGGCATTGCTTTGCCAAGGTATCAGGTGAATGTCATAAGAAAGAACGGAACCATTTCTGAGACACTTTTTTCCTAAATGATCCCTATCCTATGAGGTAATTCAGTTGAGCTGTGCTGTGATGAGGCATTTGCATCTATTCATGTTCACACTGTCTGAATGCAGCCCTCTCCACAATACTTTCATTAACTTTTCTTATACTTCATAGGGAGAGAGAGACAAGCAAATCAATACTTAAGGGGTCATGGGGCAAGAAGTGTGAGGGGAGGCTGCTCCCACCAGCACACCCATAGCTCCCCACTTCCAACTTTGTATGGATGCATCAGAGGAAAAAGACCTGCCAAGGAGGGCAAAGCAAAACTGCAGGAGCACCAAACAGATTGGAGGGTGGATTGAAAATTCACTTTTTCTACTATTTGTATCACGATGAAGAACATTTTCTAATTCTCTGCTGTTTTTTCCACACACAAAATTGTGGAGTTAGATTTACTGAAAAGGTAGTCTTCACTGGTGCACTGCTCACTAACTAGTCCTTATATTGGCAATATGTCAGATATTCCAGCCTCTGCCAGTCTGTAATTCACTCTGGTTTGTTTCCACGCTTTCTATTCTAAACTCCTCTTAAGGAAAAAAACACATATAGTTACCTATTCTAGACAAACCACAATAAGAAAAATAAAAATATGCTGAAATTTCAGAGAAAGTATTATTTAGTGGATGTTTTTTTCCTACTCCTTTCTGTATATTTAATTAAAATAAAACTCCTTGAAAACTCAGCTAAATTTGTTTTGGACTTAGATTGGAGTAAATGAGGTCAAGGTCTAGCGGACTAGTACATATATGTATACTCTGTAGTTACAAATCCAGAGAGAATCTATTGCATCAATTTACGCAGGATTAAACCATACATTATGAAATCCAAGCTGAAAAACAAAAGAACAATCTTCTTCACGAGTAACAAGTATCAAATTTGAAAGGAAAAGTAACTTAATTTTCTTAGTCCCATATGGGTTGAAAACCGGAACGAGTCTTGGGATGCAGAAGCTTGGGATGCAGAAGTCTGAAACAGAATCTGAGTAAACTATCCTGCTATCATTTCAGACATAACGAAAAGTAGGCTCAGAAAGTTACCCTGCTTATCTAACAGGTGAGTTTTGTTCTGTTTGCAAATCTTTTCTGCTCATATCTGCACAAATTATGCTGCCACTATTGCTTAACACAGACAGACAAAAATCCAAAACAATCAATTAAAAACTTGCCCTCAGATATGATGGTGATGGGATCATTTAGAAATGCAATAGGAAGGTGGTATCTGCTTGCTTTAAGAATACCTGTTAAAAGAACTGTCTTGATACCTTGGTATCAATACTCCTCAACATCTAGAGTTTCTTTTGTCTTTTTTTTTACAAATACTTTCAATAAAAATTGTTGCTCTAAAAATGTGGTGACAAGTGTTTCTTTAGCACTGCAAAACTATTCTGGGTTGTTCTTTCTTTTAAAGAAGATGATAATTTGAAGTGTTCAGCCAAGCTGCATGCTTTACTTTTCTCCTACATGTTCAGCTTTGTTGTTGCATTAAAAATTAATCATACTTCACATAATCATCTTGAATTTAGATTTGGATTGCAAAGTTAATGCCATATGTGAATATGAATATCTGTGAAGCAGCTAGAATAACCACTTATAGGCAGTTAGTGATTTAGAGAAGTGATTCTTCTAGCTGTAATGCTAGGGGCTTAAAGGCTTGTTTTCAGCATTTGATTTTGTGTCTTAATCTAGCAAAATAATCTCTTCTTGCCACTAGCTAAATATCATCAGAAAGATAAAACATGGCAATGAAAAACAGACAGATTACTAAAACAATAAGGAACCTAAAAGCTTCTTATTAAAAGTATATTTTAAAATCAAACCATGAAAAATATAAAATGCACTTTAAAATTATAGGAAATAATTCCTCTTGACAGTTTTATAATAATTTTCTTTTTCATTGGACTGTAAGATGATTTAAAAAATATGCCAAATAGTTCCCATTTTCTTTTGATCTCCAATTATGGGATAGAAGGAGATTGATAAGAATCTTGAGCATAAGGTTCTTGATTTCTGTCTGTGCCTAGAGAACAGAAATTAAGTGTATAATAGATATAAATACAGTACACATAATGACACGATTCCTCCACAGTTGAATATGCTCAAAGTAGAACAGAAAGGACGTGGAAAAAAAAACATGGTGGTGTAATTCTGTTCCTATTCCTGTGGGGTTTGGATATATGGACTGTCCTAGGCTGACAGAGAATATAGAAAATCACCCTGTCCTTCCCTCTCATGTTTATATGCTATAAAAATGTTTTTAAAAATGTTCTTGGTGGTTCTAAGACTATTCACCCTCTCTACCTCCCTGGTATAGCTCCCCTTTGCCTGTTGGGACAGGAATAATTTGTCTTAGGAGATGCAACCTAGCAACTATAACCCCTTACATAGAAAAATCATGTTTTCAGAATTAAAACAATCTAACTACAGCTATAGAATAAATCCTCTAACCTGATACCTCAAGAACACACTCTGTATAAAAAAACCCCACATGTTGATGGAACACAGTTATTCAGATGCAAAAGGGCATTCAGGTACACTCCCCATTGTTAGAGGTGACTGTAGATGACCTAAAGGTATCTCCTACAAATTGATCCATTTGCAGGAAAGACATCAAGTTTTGTGTGAATTAGAAAAGAATCCTTCAATTGTCATTTCCTAGGCTGTGCATTTATAAAAACTGTAGCAATCTGTTAAAGGAAATGACAACAGAAACATCAGATAATGGCATCAAGGACAGAAGAGATTTGAAACCTACCGCAGAAAGTGTAGTATCTTGTTTAATTGTTAAAACCTGGATCTGTTGTTTTCAAAGGTTGTTTTGGCATTCATTCCCCTCAATACTGTGGCTGTATCTCTTATTCAAAGTATCAATTATTTTATCACCTTCTCACTCCCTTGGTACAACCGGAAGTGGCAGGAGTAAAATCAAGGTGTTGCTGCACCAGATGATCTTACAATCATCCTGTACCAGCTCAGAGTCTAGATTTCTTTTCTGAGGGTGAGCTGTATTCATTTTCTCAGCTACCAGCCTGAAAAGAACCTGATAATAATGTGACTGACCCCTCTTACTGTGGACTACACCAGTAAAAGAAGACTTCCAGACCAAAGGACTCCAAATAGAGGAAAAGCCCACAGGGAATGAAGTAGTGTCAGTCCTCATGCAGGCAGCCATTCAACTGCTGGGGATAATAGGATGTAGTCTGGAGATAGCTCTAGTAAATGCAGGTAGAGAAATACCAAACTTAAGGGACCAGTGAGTTCAATCTACCTGTATGATTTGAACAAAGGGCTAGATATTGGTAGAAATCCTACCTTTTTCTGCTTTTGAACATGCAAATGTTGGAACAGGTTTTAAAGTGAATTGCAACACACTCTGAAATGCTGAATGCAAATTTGTGCTTGTGTCTGTGTCCTGGGTGTAGACTGCAGAGGCAGCATCTGTGGGAAGAAGACCAGGGGCTGCCCCATGACAGACACAATCATTCCAACTGTCTCCAACAGACATAACACTGGATATAGCTGATCCCAGCAACCAAGATAGTGATACCTCTCTGAAAATGCATTTAAGGAAGGTCAGCAAACACCAGACAAGCAGAGGGAGGAAAGGAAGATGGAAGGAAGAGAGAGGATGAGAAAAAGTAGAGGGAACACCAAGGCCAGGCAAGTAGGTCGAGACACCCCATGGTGAAGCAGACATCTGTTCTGCAGCCTGTGGTGGGATCCTCATGCTGGAGCAATTGCATATTTTCTAAAGCAACTACAGACTGTGAAGAGCCCATGCTGGAGCAGGGGAAAAGGGTGAAGAGGAAAAGGTAACACTAAGAAACCGTCACACACCTGGCATAACCCTCCACCATCCATTGTGAGCCTTTTGATGTGGGGAGTGTAGGAGGGACTTTGAACTTGGGAAAGGTGAGGAGGCAAGGTATTTTTTACCTTTTCTTAAATATGAAATTTTTAAAAAATACTGATAATTATTTATTGTTTATAATAATTTATTATTATCAGAGTTTAATTTAATTGAAAATAAATTGAATCTCATTTCCCCAAGCTGAGACTGTTTTGCCCAAGAAAGTAATTGGTAAGTGATCTTCCTGTTTTTTTCATTTCAATCCACAAGCTTTCTCATCCTGTTTTTTCTCCTGTCCTGCTGAAGAGCGGAAGTGAATGAACATCTGAGTGGCCATTTGTCTGTTGGCCAAGGTAAATCTGTCACAGTATGCTATACAAATGCAAGTCTTTTGAATGCATATCCACTGGTATGTTGTAATAAATGGAACAGAAACCTGTTTATTTTGTTTTAATGGTGAGAAAGAAATGGATTTTACTCTTTATCTATCAAGCTCTTCCATGCTTATGAGGTCAGCATGCCAGTATTTTCTCAATGACTATAAATGCAAGTTCTCACTTCCATTAATTTGTCAAGCTAACCACATCAAGATTTAGTTTGGACTTTATTATCCTTGTTGTCAGATTAATGCGATAGAAGAAATTTTAATTTTTACAGCCTTGGATAGCTGAATTATGTTTTTGAAGGCTAAAAATAGGAAGCTACATAATGCATGAGTAAGAAGTACCTTAGGAATAGGTTAATATTTAACATTAGTTTGAAGTTAATGTTTGGATTCTAATTATAGTTTGAATTACTAAAACGATGGGTTCAGCCAAGTATCAGCAGCTATACAACCTTTTTCTGTATTTAAGCTGGTGAGAAAGTGTCTGAAAAAGGCTTTATTTTAAGTATTTCCTATACAGTAACTGCAGAGTGCTGCATAGGAGTGGTTATAATTTTGACTGTTACAGTTCTATGCTACCTGAAAACTAGGAACTGGTTAACAGAGGAAGTGTTATAATACTACATGTGCACAGTGGCAGTCCGAAAGAAGTAAATTATTTCAGATGAACATGTTGTGTACAGAAAAGGTAGCCTTGGTCATCTCTTCAGTGATTTTAAGTTTCTGTTTTATTTGGCAGAGGTGAGAGCTAGAATTGCAATGGTGATTTCTTATGCAGAGGTGAGGCAATCACAATATGCTAAGATTCTCCCCTTCCTGACCTGATGGATGAGATTGCAATGCTCCCATTGATATCCTAGTGAGAGCTGAAGCTATTAACACCAGATGAAGCAGCAGAACAAAACAGAGCCATTCCACTCTACAACTCCCTATAGCCTAATAACTTATTACATTTGCACAGCATCAAGCTGACGTGGACTTAGTGTTCTAAGTTAAATTAATCCTTCATGCAACTGATGTACAGCAACTACAAGCTGCTGTTTGGGGTCTGAAGATTGGAAAAAAAGCTCTGCAGGCTTCTGGTTATTTTTGATGCATTCCAATATGTACTCAAGAGTAAAACACTATTGCCAGCAACTTAAAATTATTCTCTAGTATTTCTTGTTCATTCTGTTCAAGACTATATTTTACAGATTTGCATTATGTAGTATTTGTTCACAATTTCCTTAACAATCTATGTCAAATAGATTGCCAATAAGGAAAGACTGACCAAAATAAAATCCTGTTTAAGAGAGAAATATCTGGCTTTCACTATCTCATTTCATCAAAAATAAAAGAAACCCTTCTGACTCCTTTCCATTCCTGAAGGGCTGTATCTGATGTATTATAAATGATCTACTGCTTTTTATTAATGAATCCTGACAATTTCTTCAGACTGGTATGCCAACTATTGCTGCAGGTTCAACTGATCATTCTGTCATTAAACTATCTCAAACCTAAACTTCTGTTGAATAACTTTGCTAGACTCAAAGGTTACTTGAAAGTAAAATCTATGAAGAATGAAATAAAATCTCAGTGAATAAAATATCCATGTGAAAGAGCACTGTTCTGCTTCAGCTTAAAAAAACCTATAGGGTTTTTTGTACTATGAAGTAAATCAGAGAAAACATTACTTACCTAGAAAAGTCGGACTCAAGTGATGAAGATTCTGTATACATGCACACAAGCACAATAACATAACTGTTGAAAGAATATGAACAAATAATACATTTACCAGTTCAAATTTTAGAAGAGCACAAAAAAAATACTAGGATTGAATATGAACTGTTCTTACACTAGTATTTTCAGTTTTCTGTATTAATTTTATGTTTTCAGCTTTATCCTTGCTATATAAAATGGACAGAAGTCATCCATTAAATACTGTAATTATTTAATGAAAGACCAGACAATAAAGTGTAATAGTATCAACACTATCTTGCTTTCCGAACACACTGGTGCACAGGACAACAAAGTTCATCTAATTTATATTATCATATTGAGTCTTCAATACAAATTCCTATTACTTGTTTCTGTAGGAAAAAATTCCTCTCTTCATTAGAATGAATGCTAGTGCTATTCTGCTCTCACAGGAGTGCTGCGCTCTATCTTGTGGAGCACCTTTGACAGCAATAGGCTTGATAGAACTGAGAAGCATTTGCATTGTGTTGGGTGCAGGACTGGGCACATATTGTTATAAATATCACTCTTTTATCAAAAAATAAAGTAATTCTCACGATTAGGCATATTGTTTCTGTTCTCTAGACCCATAGAAATCATTGACCTCTCTGTTGGAAGTGACACCAGGGACTTCCATCAGTGCCAGTTATGCCGATGGTTTTTATGAAGGCGACATCTCCCTATTAAAAGTTGGACTAAAACAAATAAACATGTTTTGCTTCTGTTCATTAATCACTACTTCTTACCCTGCTTCAAGTTCAAATTATTGATGAATTCTCCAAACCTCTGTTCTGTTTCCATGTGAATGGTTAGATATCACCCTGTACCTTCACCCCCACAACCAGCGGGGATGCCTGCCTCTACTGATAAAAACTATAGATTTTATTGACTTGCATCCCACAACATCGACAGTAAAAATCAGTATTTCTTTGTTTAAAATAAAAACAATTTAATTTTTTTTTCCTTTGTTGTTCATAAAGCTGAAGTGACCTGTGTGGAAATGGCTTTTGTGCATATCAGACTTTTGCACAATATGTCAGACTTTTATATCTGATCCTTTATACTGGTACCCCAATTCCAGAATACTGACCTAAGTACAAAGACTGACTTGCATACAAGCAAGATGGTACATTTTATGGAAAATTTGGGTGAACATTTGCAGAAAGCATTCAACAGGAAACTGTAGTTCTAGAAATTAAAATGTTAAAAAAAAACCCCAAACAAACCAAAACAATAAGAAAAACAAAATCCAAACCCCAAAACAAACAAACCAAAACCAAGCAAACAAGAAAACCCCAAACCAACAAAGAAATCCACAACCAAACCAAACCAAAAAAAGCCTAAAAGTCATTTAAATGGGGCTTTTGAGTTGAACTGTTCTAGGAAAAAACCTAATGCCTGAAGGATAATTTAGTTTATAAAAACAGTTTTAATGGAATATGAAGGTTTTTTTAGTAAGATTTCATTTGGTTTTTATTTTAAAGCCTTACATTTTTGGAGCCCATTTTCCAACAGTTCTTGTGAAATAGCTGTGTTATATGCAGTCTTGTAATTTTACATTCATTTTTAGGCACCATTTTCTTTTATCTTCCTAGTCTCAGATGAAGCTTGAAGAAATTTATTGTGTGTTTAGTAATGCTCCACCCACTTGCTGATTCATGGTTCATATGATCTGTAGATTAAAAAATTTTAAAAGTAATCAAAGTAGTAATAATTGAAAAATATAACTGTCAGTGTGAAAGTAATTGCAGAGATGCATGGAAAAAAAAAGTGATTCTGCACATGAATTTGCAGGAAAATTTCATTGGAGGTTTCATTTGAGGCCTGGTTATAAATTCCAGGGGGGGTTGTCCATATTTTTCTATTAGTGAATGCCACTTTCTACAGATATGTAAGAAAGCCATGAGATACCGGATTTAGTCTATAAAATGGCTTCTTCATTTTACATTGCCATACAGGCCTGTGAGTGATGTGAGGGGTCCCAGATAATATCATGGTTAGAGTATTTTCCTTTGCTGCTCCCTTTTTTTTTTTTTTTCCTAGCTGAAAGGAACAACCACTCCAGGCTGAAATTTAGAAGAGGTGAAAACACAGCACTCTTTCCAGGTGCAGCTCTTCTGATGCTGTAAGGCAGGAGAATGAACTGGAAAGTGACTTGTTTTGGATCCTACTTCCGGCTTTTGTATGCAGTCTGAAGCATTAATTGGCATAGTCCAATGCCGGCTTTGTTAATGAGGTGTGTGCAGAGGTGCAGATATGTACACAAAAATGTCACTCGTGGACCTCAGCCAAACAGTTATGAACAAAGCTCTTGGGTAATGTTAAGCTAGTGGTCTTCATAAGAACACTGTTTTGTAATTTACTGGCTGAGAATACAATCGTATATTGCTGTAACTGTGTCAGAAGAAAATAATGTGTGATTTCCTTTCCGGAAATGCCAATGTGAACCAAAAAAACCTGAAACCAATCCTTTTTTAGGTATGACTGAATCAAAGGAAATACTCTGGGTACTAACAAGCA
This sequence comes from Oxyruncus cristatus, assembly GCA_013399855.1. Taxonomy (NCBI): domain Eukaryota; kingdom Metazoa; phylum Chordata; class Aves; order Passeriformes; family Cotingidae; genus Oxyruncus; species Oxyruncus cristatus. The sequence goes on from VXAY01004954.1 coordinate 215,941, forward strand.
AAAAAAAAAAAAAAGTGGTTTGAGCTTTGAGGGAAAAATAATTCAGCAAAATGTTTCTATATAGTTCCTCTACAGGTGCTCCTTGTTTTTCCAAAGATCATTCTTAGCATCTGAGAGCTAGAAGCTGAGAATAAATTGCATGTTCTAAATACATTAAATGGAGGGGAACATCCATGAACACTTGGCAGAAGGAGGCATCTGTAAAAAAATGTTAGTATTTTGCAATAGTGTTTTTTATTTCTTTTAGTTCTGTCCTTTCCTTCAACAACCAAAAAAATATTAAAATTAAACATTGATAACACATAATCAATATAAAATGTACATCTACAGCTATGACAGAACAAGTTCAGCACTAGCTTATTCTTTTAAAACCGCATAGACTTCCAAGAGTTACACACATTTTACTGCACTATTTATTTGATTTTAACATTCTGAATATAGAGAGAAGTTGTGGATTAATTGGTAATATATGTGGGTTCTTGCTCCTGAGGAGCAGGCTGGCTGTGCTCCAGCAAAGCTCTCAACTTCCAGCACTAAATGAGTCCTAGAGATTGAGTACAAAGGTCCTTGAAGTGTCAGGCCCTATAGATTTCCAGGGCAGGATTTTGCACGTGTGTAAACTCCTGTAGCTGCACTGCCTTGATGGAATTAGTCTGATATATGCAAGATGAAGATTTGTTTCAGTTCAGACTTTAATAGGAGATTTCCCAGGTCTTCCCTACCAAACGCAAGTAATCATTGCTCAGGAGAATAAGAGCTGCAGAGGAAGCTTGTTAAAGAGAGCACTGGAGCTGAAATGTGGTTTAACATTATGTAAGAATCAGAGAGAAGGAGACAATTTTAGCTGAGTTTGACACATCCAAGAACTGTTTGTGAAATACAAGATTGTAGTAAACACTGCACCTTGCTAAGAACTGATAGCAAGAAGTAAAATGAAAATCATGCTGCAACTATGGAGCTTGTACTTTTGTCATTCACATAATTATGCTGAATATCTTTTCCCAAGCACAGCTGTTACAATATTTCCTACAACAGTGTTTATGTATGCATAGATGATAATGTTAAGAAATTATACAATTCTAAATATGCATGGGTTTCTTCTCTTTTGCACCTGCTTTTCCACTATTTTTAACAATAATGTATGCTTATTTTTGTGTGTGTATGTGCAGGTATCTCTGTTTTGTTAAATAGAAAAAGTAATTTAGAAAGGTCACTAGATAAAATATTAATACAGACACAGAGCTCTGTAGTAGGTGCAAAGAGAGATTTCTTGGCATTTTGCTACTGATTTAAACAGGATTTACAGGTCCATAAACACATATAACCACACATAAATATTCTCTCAAGGTGTCATGTTAGAATAATAAAAATAAGAATGCAATATATAATATGCCTGACCAGAGTGGTAGTCAGAGGCTTCCAAGACGGCTCTTACAGGAAATAAGATCTCTGCTTAAACACAGTAGCAGAGCCAAGCATCTTATCCCTAAGTGCTGGTATAAATTGTTTTGTGTATCATTCAAGTAGCATAGAAATCTATAAACTACTGAAGTGTTCAAAATTGGCTGCAATTTTTCAACTGACATGTTATTTCAAATCATTCCAAAGTTGAGATGTCACAGACAGATTCAGCTTGTATATAAAATTGGAAACAAGACAAAAACAATGTGCTAGAAGCGAAAAAATTAAATGTATTTACTTCAATGAAATGAGCAGAAGTTCTTCTTGTTTATTGTCAGTAACGCTGGTCATTAAAAAAAAACTTAGGAAAACATAAGAAGAAATCAAGAACATTACTCTTTATCAGTTTTAAGTAAACATTGGGGATAGTCTGTCAATTTTTGGAGCAGTGCTGAGTAAAAGTGACGCTTACTCTTCAGTAAGATTGGAGGCAGAGTGTATCTGACATCATATTTGAATTACAGTCCTCACTTGCTTGCCCATGGAAGTTTGCAATTTACTGGTCTGCTGTCCAAATAGAGCACTGCCTTTCCTTCTCCATGCTATCCTGCATGTTAAGGCCCAGGAACAAGCCTGGAGTTAGCACCTTCTCTCTTCTGTCTCTCCGCATCTTTGGACTTCATGCTCTCTGGAAGAAAATGGAGCAAAAAGCCACATTTCCTTTCATGCTACTTGGCGCATGCCAAGTCATGATATTTATTATATTTAGCTTCTAGAAGGTTCTCATCGTGGCTTCTCTTATCTGAAAAGATTGGTAATGTATGTGAAAGAGACCTTGATGTGATTGCCTACATGATTATGGAACCAGGAAGGAGACAATAAGCATTACAGATCTGCTTCAGAATATTTTAAAAACAGTAACCACTTGCAACTCCCAAATACCATATTTTCTTCTTTAAGTGAAAAAAGTAAATAAGCTTTGGCTTAGATATGAAAGTTAGTTGACATGATGACCAAATTCCCAAGTGTTTATCTTCTTGAATATTCCTTCACCTGATACAGTTATTAGCCATTTAATCAGATCAATAAACATGTCAAGATGCTCTGATCACAAAGCTAAAAAGTGCTGTGGAGCATCTATAGACAAATTTCCATAAATAAGAAAGTGTATGTATCTCAGAAGTTTCTTTTTCAAGGACCACAAGTCCACAGAAACCTTTTTAGCGCTATAAGACCACTATAAATCTTTTGCACAAAAAAAAAACCCGAAAGCAATAGAAACCACTAAATATGTTGCAGGGAGAGAGAACAGGCAATATGAAGGGCAATCCTAACACCTTAAGTCCCTCCATTAACAACAGCAAATGATTGGTAAGGTTTAAATGCAAGGAAGCAGCACCATTCAAAGAGGCAGTTAAAATTAGCAATTGCATACTAAACTGATCATCAGCTTCATAATAACTGCAAAAATATCATTACTGCTCTATATTCCTAATCTACACAGTTTTGACTTTTTCTGTGGGTATTTTTTCAGAGTCTGCTGGGCTTTCAAAACTGGAAGCAATAGAATGATGAAATTTGGCTTCAGTGATCACACCCTATATTCGTTTTGAAAAATAAGCACAAATTGGACCCTATTTGAATGAAGCATAAAGACCTAATTCACATCTCTTGGCATACTGTGAGCACTATTTTAAAGCTTTATAGCCAAGCATATTCAAAAGCATGAAGGCCAAATATCAGCAGGTTTTTTTTCCTAATTAGGTTTCGAGGTGCTAAGAGAAATGCTCGCAATAGCCTATGCAAAACATCACAAAAAGACTTTTCAATAAACCTGAAACACTGAACATCTTCAAGGGTAAGTGGCATTGGCAGCTGTTTTATTCAATGAAAGCTATGAACTGGGGCTTTGAACATGGAGGGCATGACTACAACAAAATTCAGAGTCTGTGATAAACACAAAATGTCAAGGGAGAGGGGGAGGATTTTTGTTTTGGAGCATAGAGCCCAGCACAACTCTGATTCAGCAGCACCAATCTATTCCTCATGTGGGGAAAATATTTATTCTGGCAAGATCCTCTCACAAGGGCTTACAGCAGAGGAAATAGTGCTTGACAGAAAAGTATTTCTTACTGGTTTTCTCCGCTCAAATCATTCTTTTTTGCTGGCTTCCCTTTTTAGTTGACAGAACATTGAATAAATGTGTCAATTAATTGCTTAAGCCTTATAAAGAAAATTTTACTGTGACTGATTCAATAAAAATGAGGTAGTCTCCTGTTACAGGGTCAGCAAGTTTGATGAGTAGTGAAAATAATCATTTAAACTGCACAGATCAAATTATATTTGGCTCTTTCACATTTGTTTGATCACACTAGGCTGAGGAATGTCTTGTAGTTTAGAGGTACCTCTCTGATTATCTTTAAGTGAAAGGTTTGATATTAATTAGTTTCAGAATTTTCTGAAAGATTTCATACCATAGTACGGAAAGAAATCTATTAACTACTTTTTTTTTTTTTTTTCAATAAAAGAAAACCCTACTAGGAATACCAGTGAGAAAGTGTGGATTTGGTGTTGTGTTTATATCATTACTGCCTGAATCATAAAGGAAACTTGGCTTGCAGGTCATTTGAAAGAGGTTTCTTGTAAGTAAAGAACTGTGCAAATTAATGTAAAACCAGCTATAAACATGCTGGCACTGGAATAATAGAAGACACATGCAAGCAGTTTTGTCCCTGAGTATTTGCTACATACATACTCAGTACATACTATTTCTTTGTTCTTCAGACATAATGCTGAATATAGAATAGGCAGGGTTCTTTCATCATTCAAAAATACTTCAATAAGCTCCATTGGGTCCCTATTTTGTTAGTTTATTAACACTTTTTACCACTGTGACTGTGCATGTGCCACTTCTACTCTCTTTCAGTACAGCCCAGTATATTTTAAAACAGAGATGGACAAATATGATCTTTTTGTTTGTTTGTTTTTTCCCTGTATTAGATTCCTCTGTTCTAACACAAGTTACATCTTCAAAGCTCTCTATCAAACTGTTTTCAAATCATTCTGCTGACAGGGTAAGTCAGGCATTCACGGGAGGATCACAATCTCATCTAGTTTAGTGTGCTGTTGCCTTACATGTGTGACCCTCACAGGCCTGGAAATATCAGCGATTATGCAAGATAATGAGAAGCTACATTGAGTAGCCCTCTTCCAGTTAGCAGAATTAAAAGGTGCTTTGTTCAAATTAGAATGTAAGATTAAATTGAACAATTCTGCTCATGTCACGTGGCATTAAAATATTCAGTGCCAGCTGAGAGCCCAAGCATGGAGGAAAGTGATAGTGTGACACCCAGGTTTACTTGGCTTTAAGTAAATCTGTGGCTGTACTTGTTAATGGTGGTGATTTAAGGAATAAGATTTTTCTGCAGTTGGAGAAAAAATTATGGGTTTCTGACTTACAAGATTATCAACCTGAATTGCATACCAATCTGGCATTTGATTTTTAAAATATATAAGAGCTTGAAACTAATCAATATGTTGCCATCATCAGACACTTTTAGAACTGGCAAAACAAATATATAAATCTTTTCAGTCTACTGCTATTAATTCAGGTGACAAGTTACTGATCTTGTAAACTTAATGTTACAGCCCAGACAGAGACATAAGTGGGGTTTGTAAAAACATTTCTTAGAGCATTTCAATTTTTTATTTTTACTAACCTGAAAATCTGAGTTTTTTTCAACTGAAATACTGTTATGGGTTCCTCCATAATATGCAAACTGCCTATACTTTCTGTTTAATCAAATCTGAAGGCTTGTGAAGGGATGCATCATCTGAAAGTAAAGCAACAGCTTTTCTTGAGTGTTACACTTAATTGTCAACAAATTTAAAGAGGACTGTCATCTATTGGAAGAATATTGAAAGGAATTGGCAAACCCACCAGACAAGCACAGGATTCCAAGGCTGGTGCCATCAGCAGAATCTTGAGGTTTTTGTTCAGGGGATAGTCTCAGAGAGGAAAAAAGGGTTTTTTCGTGGAGCGAGCAGGAATCATCGATAGATCTTGAAATTAGACTGGAAGTGGAAACGGACAAAAGCAGTATTGCCAGTGATAAGCAACAGGGTAGCACAACAAATCTTGAAGAACTATGTGATTGTGAGAGCTCTCAATCTGCTCCATGAGGTGTCACATATAACAAGCCACACCTGAAAATTTTCTATACCAATGCATGCAGCATGAGGAACAAGCAAGACAAGCTAGAGGCTTTGGCTCAGAGATATGACATTATCGGCATAAACAAAACCTGCTGAGATAAGTTCTATGACTGGTGGGCCACGATGGCTTGAACAGGGAGGGACAGGCAGGGCAGATGAGAGAGGAGGGTTGTGGTGTATGCAATGGAGGGGAATATATGGAGCTCAGAGTTGGCAATGGCATGGCTGAGAGCCTCTGGGTAAGGATTAAGGGAAAAAAAAAAAAATAATGCAAGTGTCTTCATGGGAGTCTACTATGTATCACCTACTCAGGATGATGACAGCAAAGAATTTTCTTCAAGAAACTAAGGGACATATCTAAATAAACTGCACTTGTTCTTTTTAGGGATTTCAACTTCTGGATGTTAACTAGGAACACCACACAGCGGGTATAAACAGGTCCAGAAGATTCATAAAACACCTGGATGATAACTTCATGGTACAGGTAATAATGAGTTGATCCCTGATTTGTTATTTCTTGGCAGAGTCTCATGAGTGAAGTGGTGATTGGCGGTCTTCTTTGCCAAAGCAACCACAAAGAAAGAAGAGCTCATAACTAGCTACCTATACTGAAAGAATTTTCAAAGTCCAATTCCGCCATTCCTAGCTTCACCATCTTCTTCATTTAATAATTACATTTACCAGCTTGAGCCAGCTGGCAAAATTAACAACAAAAGTAAAACCTCTGGAGTACTTTTGGGCATGAAAATAAAACCAAGAGGTTGGCAAAATAGGCGAAGATGAGCAAAAGATGGATTTTTCTAAATGCACAGGGCTAGAATTTCATGTTGCGGAGGGAACTGACAAAGAAGCAAGATTCTTCTAATTCCCCGTGATATATTTACTGCCTTCTTAAATGCACATCTTCCACTAGCCATCTGTTTCTCATCAGTATTAGGTTCTTTCATAGGAAAACACATTTCCGCTGGTCCTTCTTAAGCTAAAGACAGTATTCTGTTTGTTTCCATGGTCAACTTCATTGAAGGCAGAGAAAAATTAATGAAGAAATGGGCAGCAGACAAGACTTCATATGTAGGTGCACTAGCACAGTTATAGCATTTTGTGTGTTTTTCATAAGGTAGAGACAGATCTAATATGGCAAGAAAATCTAGATCGTGTCTTTGATGGCTCTGTTTCAAAAACAAGAGTTTGACTGCAAGCTATTTTTGATTTCCTTTTAATAATTCAACAGAAATTTTCTAAGACCATCTAAAAATTACTTTAGGAGACTGTTTTATGTTTTCAGAAAATGTGAATTCTTTAATAAATCTGGGAAGAATTTTTATCATGGCACTGTTCACCTCTTCACTTACAGAGGTTTTTACCTTCTACATCTCCTTGGTGAATATACTAAGAAAGAGTAGGCAAAATATCACTAGGTGAGGGGGTTGTTATTCTTTTGTGGGGTGAAAGTAAGAAGACTGCAATGAAATAATGAAAACTCATGTGTACCTCTACATATTTTGTACCTAAAACAAAAGGTAAATGCACAAGTGAGCTTTTCATTCACCAAAATAAAATGCAGTTCATCTCATTTTCTGGTGTAGAAGAAACTCTTTCAGCATAATTTCAATGACGGAAAGATACAGCATTTAGATTTGCTGCCAGACAATAAGTAGTGCTCACTTTACATTTTACACTGTCATTTGAATTGAAAATGGAAAAGGAGATGTTCAAGGAGAAAGATTCTTTGCCTTGGTGGAGTATAAAAAGGATAAGCAAAGGTGGGCAAAGCGATATCTTTCTTGTTTTGAAATTCTCTTTTTGAGTAAAAGAAGAAATAGCAAGGATGGAATATTATTTTCTTTTTGAGCATTCATGTGTTCCAATAAACCCAAAATCACAGAATCATAGAATCACAGAATCACAGAATCATAGAATGGTTTGGGTTGGAAGGGACAATAAAGATCTTCTAGTTCCAACCCCCCTGCAATGGACAGGAACAGCTTTCACTAGACCAGATTGCTCAGAGCCCCATCCAACCTGGCCTTGAACACTTCCAGAGATGGGGCATCCATAACTTCCCCAGAGAACTTGTTCCAGTGCCCCATCCCCACAGAACACAAATTCCTCCAAATATCTAATATAAACTTACTCTCATTTAGTTTGAATCCCTTCCCCCTTGTCCTATCACTATGTGCTCTTGTAATTAGTCCCTTTCTGTCTTTTTTGTAGGCTACTTTCACGTACTGGAAGTCTGCAACTAGATTGCCCTGAAGCCTTCTCTTTTCCAGGAAGAACAAACACAATTCTCTCAGTCTTTCCTCGTAGGAGAGGTTTTCCATCCATCTAATCATCTTGGTGGCCTCCTCTGGACTCGTTCCAGCAGGTCCATGTCTTCCCTCTGCTGGGGACCTCAGAGCTGGACGTGGTGCTCCAGGTGGGGTCTCACAAAAGCAGATTAGAATGGCAGAATCACCTCCCTTGTCCTTATATCCACAGTGCTTTTGATGCAGCCCAGGACACAATCGGTTCTCGGGCTGCAGGTCACATCCATCGCATGAACTGTGTAGCAAAGTTAAGCAAGCTCTGTGACATGGAAGCTGGGATACAGGTCTGCAAAAGCCTCTGGGAATTCTTTCAATGATGTCAGCAAGCTCCAGCTTAGGGCTGCAGGACTGAAAAGAAGTGCTGGATGCAGGTCTTTACCTTTACTACTAAGCAAAACATTTAAATCTTGTAACAAATCTATAAGTGTTGGCACAATGTAGGCTTCTGTTAACATTTCATAAACCTCCTTAAATGCTGAACAGTAATTCAGAAAATTTTACTTGGTCTTATTTCACCAGTGGATGCCTTATTCTGAAATGGTGCAAACTGATCAGATTCTACCCATGACTCCAAAAGAAGAAGGCAGGAAGGAAAACTTTCTTATTTGCTCTACCACAGGGGTGATCAGGTTGAACTGAGACACAGAGATGGAGAATGAAAAAAGTGTTTGCCGGCATGGCATGGACAACTTAGGCAGGACAGTGTGGATTTAACAACCTTAAATTGGAATTTATTAGAATCAAAGCAGATGTCGCATTGTTTCACCTTGCTAAGTTCTGCATAATTTACTAGAATGTGAACTATAACTTTTTTTAATGTGTGGGGCAGTGCCAAATGCATTGCAGATGCTAAGACTGCAGCCACACTGAAGCAATGGAAAAGAACATTTATTGGTGTTGTGGGTTTGTGTGGCTGGGTTTTGGTAACAGGGAGTGGGCTACAGGGGTGTTAGAAGCTTCTGTTAGAAGCTGTTAGAAGCTCCTAGAAGATTCCTCTGTCCTGTGGGGCCAATGCCAAATGGCTCCAGGACGGACTTCCTGCTGCTGGCCAAGGCCACGCCAATCATGACTAATAATAACGCCTCTGTGATAACATATTTAAGAACAGGCTGTGGCGTAGAAAGAATTCCAGCCAGCGAAGAGCAGAGTGAGAACACGGGAACAACAATGCAGACACCAAGGTCAGTGCAGAAGGAGGGGCAGGAGGTGCTCCAGGCGCAGGAGCTGAGGCCCTGCAGCCCGTGGTGCAGACCATGGTGGAGCAGCTCTGCCCCTGCAGCCCATGGGGGACCATCAGGGTGCAGAGACCCACCTGCAGCCCCTGGAGGAGCCCAGGCTGGAGCAGGTGGATGTGTGAAGGAGGCTGTGACCCCATGGGAGGCCCATGATGGAGCGGGGTCCTGTGGCCAGTGGAGAGAGAAGCCCATGCTGGAGCAGGTTTTTCCAGGGTAGGACTTGTGGCCCCTGTAGGGGACCCACACCGTACAGCTTATCCATGAAGGACTGCATCCCATGGAAGAGTGACCCACGGGACAGCAGATTGGGACAGCAGATTGGGAACCCTCCTTTCCCGTCCCCCTGCCCTGCTGGGGGGTGGAGGAGGGAGAACATGGAAGGAAGGAGGGCTGGGGGGGAAGGTGGTTTTTAAGACTGTTTTATTTCTCACTCTTTGACTCTTATCCTGTTAGTAATAAATTTAAGTAATATTGCCACTTTGAGTATGTTTTGCTCATGAAGGTAATCAGTAAGTGACCTCTCCCAGCTCTCATCTCAGCTCATGAATTCCTAGCTGGTTTTTTTTCCTCTCCTCTGTCCAATTGCAGAGGGAGGATGATAGAGCAGTTTTTGTGGGTACCTTGGTATCTGGTCAGGGTCAACCTACTACACTGGCAAAAGCTGAAGAAAAGACAGAAAGAATTTTTATCCATTTTCTCTCAAATTTAAATTGAATCCAAGTGAGGGTCTCCAATGAGTAGCTAAATTTCGATTATGACAAAAAAATGTTTCAGAACATTGTTTTGCTCTGAAATGATCAATTTTATGAAACTGTGGAAGAGAGGGCAGAGTGGTTTGTTTTCCCAGCTTTACTTCTTTTTCTGCTCCTCTCAGAACGGTAGTAAAACATGAAGCCATCCTTCTCAGATTTGTTCCTTCAGGCAGTAGCTGGCTTTAAGCGTAATGTTGTGCTTTGGTTCAGTATGTATGTAGCAGCTGGTAAATAGTCTTACCACTTCAATCAGCCTTCCTGGAAGAGCAAGTCACATGAGGGGGAGGGATTTCTGTTTCTGGTGGGTGGGTAGGAAGGATAGAATGGCCAAAACTCAACGTCAGGGTCATGCCGGCAGATATTAATTTCAAAAGCATTTTATCATCAAAGAATAAAAGGAATGCCTCAGCATGACTTTTTATTTGAAGACAAACAGGCAAAAGCAACATAAATTGAGAGATCTAGAGCTGCATAGCCATGACAAAATCCCACCACAGTGCCAGAAGCTAACATGCATGAAATCAAAAGTTTATTTTGAGACAAGTCTCATTCATTTGAATGGTGTTACATGGACATCCTGGATATGCAGGAAGTTCTAACTTATTTTCAGCAGCAGCAGATATAAAGTGACTAAGTTAATTTAGTAAGGTAAGGCTGTAGTGTTGTATTGTTGTTTTGTTTTGGGGTTTTTTTGTGTCAACCTCATCCATGTAAGGTAAAACCTGTCACGACAGCATTTATGACAGTCAGTTGTATACATTGCCTTCACGAAGCCAAAATAAATTAAAGAAGTTACACAATTTTGAACTAGTGGTTGGCAGATTTCTCTCTCTATTTTTTCTTGAACATATAGGGGAGAAAGGAGATAGAAAACTTTGCTTTGGCTGAATTTACTAAAATAGAAACATATGGGAGAGCATCAAAATTTTGTGAGACAACGTTAGAGGACACTACTAGCAAAAGGAAAGAATTGACAGCTGTTTAACTCTGCTTTCAATTCAGATAAAAATGGGGGAAAGACAGTATAAGGAGAAGAACATTTTATTTCATATCCAGGTAAATATGACTAAACTTTTACAATCATCTGACATTTTCCCTTGAACTTACTTTGTTCATCATTAGTGGATAAACTAACTAAGAAAAGAAGCCAACAAAGTACAACAAATTGACTAGATAGCTTTTGCACACTTGAGTTTTAAAAATATGTTGTTATTTCTTCCTTCCAATTCATTTTATGGGGAAAAAAAAGACTAATTTTTAGAGAAAAATAGGAAAATGAAAATAAGGATCAAAATTCGGATATTAGTGAAGAAAACACAGTTGAAACATTTAATGATCACTTAAGAATGCTCAGTAAATTCTCCCTTGAGGGCTCCTACGATCTCTCACATGGTACTTTGAACTCCTTAAGAATAACTCATTGTACCAATATAGAATCACTGAATCAATGAGACTAGAAGAGACCTCTTGGCATCTTCTAGTGCAGCTGTCCCCTGCTCTAGTAAGGTCAGCTACAGCATGTAGTGCAGGACCATGGCCAGCTGGGTTTTGAGTATCTCCAAGAACCTACATTTCACAACCTCTGTAGGAAACTTGTGCCAGTGTTTCACCACCTTCCAGGACATAAATAAGAAAAAAAAACAATGTTTCTTGTGTTCAGATGGATTTTCATTTTGCAATTGTGCCCTTACGCTGTCAGTGGACACTGCTGAGGAAAAGCTAGTTCCCTCTTCTCCATTCCCTCCCATCAGGTATTTATACACATGGATAAGATCCTCCTGAGCCTTCTTTTCTCCAGGATGGAGACCCAGATCTCTTTACCTCTCCTCATGGGAAAGATACTCCAGTCCCTTAACCATCTTCGTGGCTCTGCATGGGATTTGCTTGAGTAAGTTAGTGTCTGTCTTGTACTGGGAAGCCCAGAACTGTAGTCAGCACTTCAGAAATCAGTATAGAAAAGTTAAATAATGTCCCTTGACTCGCTGGCAATGCTCTCCCTAATGCAGCCCAGGAGGCTGTTGACTTTCTTTATTGTGAGGGATCATTGCTGCCTCCTGGACAGCTTGGTGACAACTGGGACCCCAGGTCCTTTCTGCTGAGCTGATTTGAGAAGCCCCAGCGTAGTAATACTCTATGGTGGAGTTTATTTTCAAACTCAGAAGGAAAAGTATTCTGAGAGACAGGAGTGTGCATCAATTCTGTCTTGTAAAATGACATTAGTAACAAGGCTTGATTTCTAAGCAGAAAATTGTGGGAAAACACTTTTTGAAGTTTGCATTGGATTTTATTTTCAACATTTTAATATGAATCTTTTTCTGGTACATTAAACCAACTTGTCAAGTTTGTACTTTGCAAGACCATATTAATGCTTCCCTTTTCTCTAAGGGAGGGTAGTAAGTGCATACTGTTTGCTCAAAAAAAGCACTTGAGAATCTAGGACAGAAATACATTGTCACAATTCACTATAAAATGATGTTACATCTCTTTACAGGCTTGTTTTCATTCACAGAAACAGAGTAAACAAAGCTTCAAAATCAAATTTCACCAAACTTTCAATGCTTATTTTTCCAATCTTCTTGGAACAGAAGAACTGATTCATTTGAGTCAAAAGTTGTGGAAGGATGGAAAAAAAAATTGATTCTTGCAAATCTCAAAATGATCTCTTACCTTTCTGTAAAATCTGTACTTCAACAGTATGCATAGTCTCACCTTGGCAAAAATCCGAATCTCAGCTTTCATTCTTTCTCTAATCTACCCTTTACTATATTTATGATGTCAGGCTCCTTCTTACAATGAAAGATTAAAGTGATACTAAACACCAATAACAGTCCAGGAAGCTGAACTGAAGAAAAAAAAAAAAAAAAAGCCATATAGTTATATTCCTACTCCATATGATAAAAACCTGCAATAAAACAATAGTACTGTCATTGAATAAAATTTACCTCATTGTCTTAATTTATGGTATTCTCCTGTTCCTGGAATTTTATTCTGAGTTAAGACCAACTCTGGTTAAATAATTTCAAAGAAAAAGAACAAAACGAAATGCACAAACCACTAGGCAGAACAAATATCTGGTGCAATATTGTTGATTTAGGTCCTATCTCAATAAAGGGGGATAATTTTATCTTAAACATTAGTAAGTTGAACAGGACTTAAATATGTTTTATTCCTTTCTTTTTTTAATCTTTTATGTCCTATGATACCTACTTCAACCTATAATGACATACAGCTATGCCAATTGAGACCAATGAAACGTAACATGAATGGTTTCAAATTCAGTATTTTATCTCCAGTGACCGTGAGATGATTTATAATTGATTCAGTTGAATAAAGTGCTTTATTCTTTCTAATAATATCATACTTTCTTAAACTGAGAAGGCTCAACCTTGCTCCATTTTCATATTCAGATAGTATTGCTTTCCACTTTGTCAGTATGAGATCCTAGCAAGTCTTCTCAGTCTGTGTGTTTCACAATTAAAGTGTATTTTCTGTGTCTCAAACATACTTTATTGTTTATTCTTCAGTCCATGAACAAAAAACTTTGTCTAAAAAAAGCATTTCCAGTTCACAAAATTTGGGTAGAATGTCTGAGCAACATGAGAAGAAGGAAAAAGTCTAGAAATTTGCATCTGAAGGTGAAGCACAAAGAAATACGGACAATTTGAACACCAAAATGCTTGAATGCAACTACAAAAGCAATATAAATTGTAGGAGGTTTTGGATTCATACGTGTATGACAACAGCACTGAAGAAAAAACAGTATTATGCTAGGGCATGTGGAAATGCATGATGTGCTGTTTCACTGGACCTGCTACAGACCTTCTGGACGGAAATAGCACTGGTATTTCCAGCTTCCTATCTACATACCTGGCTAAGACCAAAGAAAAAGCTCCTAGGGTACATTCTTGACTTCCAAATAAAAAAAATTTCCTCTGACTGACTTATTCCTCAAAGAATGTTTTAATTTTTTTCTTCGTGATAAAGTTACAGATTAACAGTGATTAGGTAAGGCAGAAAGGACAGAATTGAAAAACTGGCCCTCTTGATGGCTCTATTAAACATCCCCCATCTAAACTCTCTTTCTCAAGCCTCCATCTGTAAAATGGGTGATGCTTCCCTGCTTGTGTGGAGTGGTGATTTTCAAGAATGATCCTCTACAACAATTAGTTTGAGACCTTCTAGATAAATATGTGAGACCACAATGTACTTTCTTCTCCTAAACAAGGTGAGTTTAGTAGATGTTTTGCTCCCTTCAGTTCATTTTTCTCTTCTACATGCTCTCTTCATTTATTCTCATAGGACAGCAAACTAGAAAGTTTTTGTGTCCTCTCAGCACAGCCTCACATTGGACTGGGAATTAAAGGCATCAAGATAAAATTTTTATTTTTCTTTCTGGGACAAAAGACTAGAGCTCTCTTGCATTTAACTTACAACACCACTTCAGAATCCCCCTTATATGACCTATCATATGCCATTGCCTGATTTTCTTTCCATTTCCAGATCAGATATTCAAGTGATATAAATCTTTGTGCAGCAGACTAAACAATATTACTTTTTTTTTTAAGAGAAACACTTATCAACAGTCCTATTTGTCCACTTGTATCACGTGTACACTGCTTGTATGAAAAAAGAGACCTCTACTGAAATTAAATGACACATTTTATAGAATGAATGACCCATTAATTTAGTTAAATGTAGTGACTTTCAGTGTCAGGCATTAATAATCACATTTTTGTGCATCCTCTTGTGACAGCTGCATCTGAAAGTTTAAAGCCTCAGAGCGTTCTTAAAGAGATTGTGCCCAAAGAAGGGCCAAGCTGTTGGGCTGACAGAAAAAAATTCTATTCTTCCAGGGGAAAAAAAATAAAATAAAATCTCAAGCTTCTCCACTTAGTTTCTCACTTCTCTTTATGTAATCTTTCCTTCTGCTTTTCTGAAGCTTTTTTGCTACTAGAAGTTTGTAGAAATGGAAGGACATTGGCATCAGAGCAGTCCAAAAACTGACACCAAGAAACGTTACCTTGTAATTCACAAAAACCTGGGTGAAACCAGTGACACATCAAAACCAAAGACACACAGAAGTTGCAAGGTACATGATTTACATTACATACAGACAAAATACACATTGTAGAGATTCTTGTATTGTCCTTTAAGTATTTATTTGATTGATCAAGTAGTTTTAATTATAGAACTATCATAGAGTCAAATGGTGCATGTTATTCTCGTGTAAGTTTTCTTTTTCTTGGTTAATTTACTGTACTAGTTACAAAAATAAAAGAGAGTTGGTGTTTGATTCTAAGAGAATTGGTGTTCATCTCTCTTTTCATAAGATAATAAGAGTCAGATAACACTGTTATGAAGACTGGCAATGTGTGGAATAAGTTCCATTGATTCTCACTGACATTTACTCACTTTTCTGATAGTACAAGCTTTTCACCATGTGATGTCTATGCTGGTCACAATTTCTGAATTGGTAGAATTATTGATTTTTTTAATAAATTCTGATTCTCAAAAAAACCAGAAAAATCTTTAATTCTTTCCAATATCACTCAAAATCTTTGAGTAGGTGCAATTTCTCATCAAATACTGTACATATGCAATGTTTATCTATTAACACAGTGTATAAATTCATTGCACTCATCTTTTTCATTACAAAAAAATACAATATAGTGTGTTTCAATTCAAGGTAGGTGGGAATAATGTTTTATTAAATACCTAGATTTTATTGTTGTTTAACGTAAGAAATATAAACGTTTCTGAAGACAAGGCTCACTCTGTGATTTCTCTTTCAGTATGACTGTATTTCTGGTAAAAAGTTTTAAATATGTGGTAAACTAAGGGTCTAATTTATCTCTTTATTAATAGGAAGCTTCACATAAAGTAAGAGCATAAATATTGTGGGAGACCATCACGTCAGCCCAGTCCTTGTAACTGGTGTAGTTTTATGTAAAAACAGTGTTCATCACGTTCAACACAGAGAGAGAGGTTTTAAAGGAGGACCCTTTTCAGGTATTTTCTTCTAACAGGAGACCACAGTATTGAACTCTATATTTTCTACATTTCATGTGATTGCACCATTCCCTATGTTGTAATTTCTTATCTGAGAGAGATTTTTTGTGTGTTTGTTATTGATTGTGGATTTTTGTATGTTTGCTTTGTTTTTATATCTTTTACAGATAAAGTATTTTTCACAACCTGAGTTTTCTCTGAAATAGGGAACTTGTTCACCAAGGACCAAGAATACTAAAGTTATCTGTAATGAGCAACATAGCAGCAAAGACCCCTCAATTTTGTAAGCATGGCAGCAAATAGTTTATGAAGAAGATCTGTCCTATTTAGTAACTTTGGTATGCAAGTTAGGAGCAAAATGCATAGGCGGCTTCAGAAAATATGACAGACTGGTACTGGAGCTAAATAATTTCAATATGTCTAAGAAGGAAATAATATTTCTTTCAAATGGATTCAGCAGAAGGAATGAAGGAAAACATTCATAGGAAGTAAAACTATTTGAATTGTTGATAATTGCAAAGTTTCCAAGGGAAATATCTTTACCTCCATTTCTCAAGTTGCCAGCCTCTTCTAATTTCCTTTCTCTGTCCTTCCATTAAAAAAATAAGCTGTTCAGCTGCAAAAAGAAAGAATGTTTATATGTTCAAGAAGTGCATCCAAACACGCATGTGTGAATGCCTAACTAGTGCAGTTTTCCTTTCAGATGGACCTTTGTTCCCTTTTCCATTCATCTTACAAGCTTTGTTTGAAAATGTAGATAAGTAAACTGAATGCCCAGTGTAAACTGAAAAAACAAAAAGCATAGTGTAGAACACATGTTCTGTATTTGACCTGAGAACAAAAGTAGTAAATATGTTATCAGACATCACACTTTCTT
Organism: Oxyruncus cristatus; assembly: GCA_013399855.1. NCBI lineage: Eukaryota > Metazoa > Chordata > Aves > Passeriformes > Cotingidae > Oxyruncus > Oxyruncus cristatus. Next base: position 232,739 of record VXAY01004954.1, read on the forward strand.
CATATATGACTGCAGTAAAGTCAGTCCTTCAGATACAATAAACATGGTAGCCCTAGTGAGGTTGATGGATTCCTATTCATTAAGGAGATAGTTCATTATATTAAACCAAATCACTTTTGACAAGAGAAATCATTTAACTTTTTCACATATTCCATTAGTTTCAATCTGAGGCATAGCAGACCCTTCTCTGTTTTCCCGTCCAAGAGTTACATGGCCAAGTATGAACAATAATGGGTTATAAACCAAATTGGAGAGCAATTAAAATAGAGAATACCACTTAGTGTATAATCAGAACATATTTCTGTCTTTAGAATTTGCTTTATCACAGCTTTGTAGGATATCACTGTTCAGTAGATGTTTCTTTTTTTGTTGTGCAGTGTTTTGGGAATGGTACTCAACAATTCAGTGCACCCACCAAGACCCTCCAAATCCACGCTGCTGCTCTCTCTTGCTCCTCGCCTTTTACCCTCCCCCTCCCTACAGCGGTGGGATGGAGAGGAGCATTGGAGACACAAAAGGCAAATATCATGCATTGAAATAAGAATAATTTACTGGAAACAGCAATGGAACCTTCTTACTGCCAGCGATAGACGATACCAGACAGCTCCCTCTGCCACATTTACTGAACTGAAAGGATACCCTTCTCTTTGGAAGTGAGTTCCTTTTCCACCACCTCTGGCAGTGATAGAAGGTGGTATAGAGTCACCTCAGGGACCTGGCCATGCCCCCTCCCCTCCCTCAGTGCCCCCTCTTCTGAAAAAAATTAACCCTGTCCTAGATGAAACCAGGACATGTTTTCAGAATCATAAAATAATTAAGGGTGGAAAAGAACTTCACGGTCAGCAGGTTCAACTGTCAACGTGGCATCATCACCATGTTCACCACTAAACCGTGTCCTCAGCTGCCATATCCACACTTCCAAGGATGGTGACTCCACCACCTTGCTGGGTAGCTTGTTTCAGTGCCTGAACCACCCTTTCAGTGAAGAACTTTTTCTCAGTATCTAATCTAAACTTCTCCTAGAACAACTTGAGGCTATGTCATCTCATCCTGTCACTTGTCACCTGGAAGAAGAGGCTGATTCCCCCCCCGCTGTAACCTTCTGTCAGGTAGTTGTAGAGTGTGATACTCTCATGTTGGCCACACTGTTTCTGACACAGGCCAGGATGCCATTGGTCTTCTTTGGCCACCTGGGCACACTGCCAGCTCGTGTTCAGTCACTATCAACCATCACCCTGAGGTCCTTTTTTTGCTAGGCAGCTTTCCAGCCACTTTTCCTGTAAGCCTGAAGTGTTGCATGGGGTTGTTATGATCCAGGGGCAGTACCTGGTACTTCACCTTATTGAACCTCATACTACTGGCCTCAGTCCATCATGACAGCTTCTCCATATCCCTCCGGACTGCCTTCTTACCCTCCAGCAGATCAAAAAAAATTGGTGGGAGTTCTTCTTCTTTCTTCTAAAATACTTGAAATGGCAGTGGTTTTGCTCAGTAGATGCCTTTATCTGAAACCAGTCCATGTTTGTAATACCTGTGGGATTCAGACTGCAGCAAAGGGCATGCACACTTCAGCCAGTAGATACTTCTTCAGATAAGACTTGTTTAAGTAGAATCCCAGGATTGTAGAATATTTGAAGTTGGAAGGAATCTATAGGATCATCAAATCAAACTCCTTGCAGGACTACATAAAACTAAACCAGTAAGAGGTTTGAGAGATGACTAAGAGGTTTCACCAAATGCTCCTTGAAATCTGGAAAGCCTGGTACTTGACTGCTTCCCTGGGGAGCCTATTCTAATGACCAACCAGCCTCTGGGTGAAGAACCTTTTCCAAATGCCTCGTCTAAACTACCCCTGACACAGCTTTATTCCATTTCCTCAAGTTCCATTGCTGGTTACCAAACTGAGATCAGCTTCTTCTCCTCTGCTGCCCCACTTGAGGATGTTGTAAGCCACAAAGAGGTCTCTCCTCAGCTTTCTCTTCTCTCAGCTGAACTAAGTGACTTCAGCCGCTCCTTCTAAGTCTTGCCCTTTCACCATGTTGGTTGCCCTTCCCTGGACACACCCTAGTAGTTTGAGGTCTTTATATACTATGGTCCCAAAGCTGCACGAAGGAGTTGAAGCAGAACTGCAACGCTGCAGTTGCAGTGGGATATTCACACTAGAGGTCCATTTCCTTCCTTACGAGTGAAAAGTTATGAAAGACAAATGAAACCACTAGAGGAGCCAGATTAGAGATAGTAGTAGGCTGCAATTAGCTGACCTCTTCTCTCCAAGAGCAGTACTGGCGGTTCTGTTTACCCTCCCCTGTCTTCCTGTTCAAAGTCAAACAGGCTCTAGGAACAGGTCATATTTTCCTGATGGAAAACTGAGACATATGGCAGGATAGTTGGGACAGAGGTGAAATAAGGAGAGTAAGCATCACTTCCCATGAGCTGCCTGCAGAATCAGGCTGTTTACCCTCCCCACCCTCCAGCAGAACAGTGTCTGCACAGCAGAGCACCTACAGTATGCCTTGGCTGGTACAGTCTCTATCAGTTCTCAGCTACATGCTAGACAGTCTTTGGGACCCCTTATCCTATTTTATATCTCCAATTGTTTAGGTCTTTTGGTGGGTGTTTTGTTTTGTGTTTTAAAGATATCTGGTCATGCAGGCAGTGTATGAATCACCCTGATCTGAGGAAGAGGATCTGAGTCCAAGTGGGAGGCACAAGAGCCTGGAGGCTTAGGACCTTCATGGAAATTAATGGCAGACTATAACATATGCCTAAGTTCATATTTGGTCTAGATATGTTGATTTCATACTCACAACTATGGTTAATTTAATTATAATTTAATTATAATTATAATTAATATTTAATTATTAATTATAATTTAATTTAATTATAATTGTCCTAATTATTATTCTCAATTCCTATGTCCCCTAACTGAAATTTCTTCATAATTTTGTATTTGGAAATCTTCATGAACGAGATGAGAGCCAGGGTTGCATAGGGCTACCAGGGTCTGGCATGATGGTTCTATTCTTCAGCACAAATGAGTCAGGTGCCTAAAAATAACAGATCAAAAGTAATTTTCCTAATGTTAGAATACTATACTAGTATAATTTCTGTGAACGTCATATATTAATTAACAGAAAAATTTTCCATCTTCATTGAAAAGAGATTAAAAATATTTATTTGAGCTGCACGGTATCTTCTCTACTCTGAATAGCTGACTGACATAAATTAAGTCATCATAGACATTGAACTGTATGTTATTCTTTATATTTACGGTTACTCTGCTAGTCATTACTTACTCCACTTACAATTATGAAAAATTATGATCAACTATAAATTCTTTGTTAAATTATATGTTATAAACTCAAGCCATTCAGTGCACATACAGTCACAGACACAGTGTTTTGGGGGAAAATTGATTATTTCACACAAAGCAGTCCTGAACTCCTGAATGTGGCCAGCTCGATATTTTATAAAAATGTTATACATAGTGCAGTGTGAGCATATTAAAAAGGGAACACTGGTCCCATTGTCTTTTCACTTTTGCTTCATGCTGGTTTTCTTAGGATTCTTTAAAAAGCATTTTGTCTCCTGATTAACAATAAAGTATAGCAAGCTAGATAGGCTATAAATTTTGTGGCTATGGTATATTTCATGGAAATTTTAGAATGTTTCATTTTTTGTTTAGGTGGGGCAGGAGTCTCACTGTATCATTTCATCTGTGAACTGGACAGTGAGTTATGTCCTTAACCAAGAAAGTGTTTAAGCTTTTGTGCAGCTTCAACAACATGTATGAACACACTAAGTTATTGTTTTCCAAATCACATTCACTTAAAATGAGCTTTTTCATATGCCTTGAGGTATGTTTTCCTTTGTCAGAGTCTGCACTGACACAAATTGGAATTTGAATCCTTTCTGCCTTATTGATGGAGTCCAAACCACAGTGTAGACATTGTGTTCCTCAGATTTTTCTCCAAAGTTCAGTGTTATGTGCAAAGGGCCTACATAATGCATGGACAAAGTCAGGAGCTTCAGTGATACCATGTAAAACCTCTACATAGCAAGCAGGGAAACAGTTTAGGGAGAAATCAGTGACAGAAAATGCAGGAGACGCACTCTGGTGCTCCCATGCCCAGAAGATCTCCTGCCCAGCATGCTGCTCTCCTGCACCTCCTCTACCCAGCAGACAAGGACTTTGACTACCCCACGTACAAGGACAGAAATCAGGTTTCAACTTTCTGGGTGGTGTGGGATGCTGAGCCTGAACTTTTTAAGATGAGAAGGTGTAACAACCTCTCTGCTTTTTAAGATGAACTGCCCTACCACTTAGCTACAAGAATTCTGGAACACACAGTCCTATCATACCAAGGTGTACTTTCTTTAAAAATCAACATTCACCTCTGGAAGAGGAGTGTGTTCAAATTAGAATGATCTCTTGGTTTATAATTTTTGCAGTCATCCACATCTGTGCATTAGAGAAATCAAATGTATGCAAGTACCTAGACTTCTCATCATGGGGCTTGGACAAGACTACATGTTTAATTGTTGATGCCAGGGAAAAAATAGGATGTCAAGAGGTGAAACTATAAATGCCTAAATATCTTTATTCCTCAATGAGCAGGCATTTTCAGGATAGCCTGGCCAGCTCTGGGGTTGCAGGTTTTCCTGAAGAGCACACATGCTCAAAATTGGCTTCAGTATTTTATAACATAAAAACCGATAACAGATTACGATAATAGCAAAACAAGTATATCACTATTAATTTTTTTAGGAGTTTCTTTGCACATAAACCTAGCCTAATTAGCTGTGGACATAGCAAGCTGTCTGAAGCCTTTGGAAGAATTTCCGTACTGGAGAAGAGGTTGACAGGAAGTAGATCAATACACTGGTTAGAGGCAAGCACTGATTTGACAGCATTTGCAGCAACCATGTGTAAGAATCCAGGCTCTTCTCATGAGCTCATTGAAGGGGTTCTACTTAAAAAAGATACAACGTTTCCCAAGCCCACCTGACAGATTAATTAAAAGGGCTTTCAATTCTTTTATATCCTTGAGGCCATGAATGGTAGAAATGCTATGACACATCTCAGGGGGTCAAAATAACACACTTTTAAGTGGCAAACTTTGGAAAATAAAGGAACTTGGCAAAAGTTTAAAGTAAATATTCAATCAACAAAAAGTATTTCAAAAAGCAAATTTCATTTAGCAAATTCCAACCCATCCAGGTTTCAGTTAACCAAATATGAAGAAAAGGAAATTAGGAGAGAGGAAGAAGTAAAGAAAGAGAGAAAGGAAATTATAGCTACCCCCTTAGATCCAGTGTACATCCAACTACCAGGAAGCAAAGAATGGTAGGGCTGTGAACATCAGGTGTCCACGTGGAGTAGGTTTTATTTGCCCTTGACTGCTGTGACCACTCCTCAACTCCCCCAGGTGGGGCTTTTGTTCTGCCAACCACTCAGGATCTGGATTAAGGCCTCCAGGGGTTGTGGTGTGGGTTTTTAGGTGTGCCAATGGCTCCTAGTCATTCTGGGCTGGATTACAGGCTTCGAGGACGGGAGTGGGATGGTGCAGTGCCCCATCCCACCTAGGCAGAACTTCCCTTGTCCCCCTCACAGGGTTTTTTTTAGCCATTCAATTTCTTTCATTCCCTAATACCATGACAAAGGAGAGTTAAGTTTAAAGATTACCCTGAGTTTCTATTTTTCTTCCTTAACCAGGCAATAGGTTTTTTTCTTGTATGTTTTACTGTCTGTTATCATAATCAACAAACCAAGATGTGAAGGTATGTTCTTGCTTCTCACAGAAAGATATTGCTACAGTATTCCAAAATGTTATTTGTTATATAAACTTTTCTTTTACTCTATCTAGAGAGTAACTTCACTCTTTTACGAAAAGAACATGGCAAAATTTTTCTCAGTCAAGAAAACTCAACTGAGAGCTGAACTTTGTAGCACATATTAGTGCATCTCGCTGTAAAAATTATTTGGTTTTCAGAGTGCCAGCTAGCTGAAGCTCAGCAGAAATTCAGCAAATTGTTGTGGCAATTTTCAGCTATTCATCAACATGGTAGTGCACACCCACACTTGGCATGGGAAATGCAGTGTGAAACAACAGCAGATGATGGATTATGATGACAGCAAATAACAATGATAATGGCTATTGATTTTTTTTTGGGGGGGGACACGTCACTGCGTATTGTGTGTGTAAACAGTGACACAAGCAGCTGGTGTTCCTAGATATAGCGAATTAACATAAGGAAACTGGACATTTGCAAATATTTCCTTTCATGGAGGTCAGAAAAGTCAACTCTGTTTCTCATATGAATAAGAGATGAACATATCCTGTATTGCCTGATTGTTTGTGGGTTTTTTTGTTTTGGTTTGTTTGGGTTTTTTTTGGTTAGGTTTGGTTTGGTTGGTTGGTTTTGGTTTTTTCTGTGGGAGGAGTTAGAAACTATAATGATGTGAAATGATATTCAGTAAAAAATTAGGAGATGTGATTATATCAGTGATCATCAGAATGTTTTAACCATGATTTAAGTATTGAACAGTGTGAGGCTTGGTCAGTTTATACCTATTGCATACTGATGAAAAGGGAAGAAAGTTCCAACTAAATTATGGGTAGTTAGATTTTTTATAATAAATAACTGACCGTTCTAGACAATTCAGATTCTGTTAATTTAAAAAATTTACATGCAGCATATATCTAGTGTGCAGACAATAACATGTGTAATCTGATAAGCAGTAATAGTACCTAGCACAACATTCAAAGTCAACATGTGCTTGGCTAACATGCTAGAAATGACTGTTGTTGAAAGTGAATCAACACCAGTCTTCTGGTTTCCAGACTCTTCAAGCTGCATCTTCAATGATCTGTCTTCTCTGACTTCAGAGGGATTGCTTAAATGAAGAATGTGAGCAAAAGTTTGGAATATTGGTGATTCAATAATAATGTAGTATATGGTACATATCTTTTATCACTTCACATTCACTCTGCCTGTTAATTTATTTCTATTAGATTTACTGATAGTACCTTGTTTGTCATTTCCATCCTACCTGTAAATTATGTCTGGTTTTTACCCTCATTGTGTAGTATCTTTTTCAAAACTGAGTTTTAATGGTGAGTTAGGAGAATATGCTTCCTCCCTTGCTTGCATCTTTGCATAGCATCCGAAGAGAGGTAGGAAGGGGGTTTTAGCTTTGGAAAGCCTCATTAGGTGATAGAAAGGATTTTCTACTACTAACATGCCACACTGAAAATGTACTCAGAACAGAGTGGAAAAAAACAGTCCACCATGGCAAGCAAAGGCAAATGATGTGTAGCCACCCAAGCTGCTAATGTCAGCCCCCGAACTTTTGAAAATATTGGCCTCTGTGGACTGCAGCCAGATTTCCCATGTTAAGTAGAAAGCAAATATGTTGAAACAAATGCAGCATATCCCCACCTCCATGGGAGAACAAAGACATTTGACTACAGCTCTGCTGGTGGCCAGTTGCTTATATATTTTTATGGATCTTTCAAAGTGGCTGGAATCTTTGATGTATTATCATTTCCTGTGAATTCTAGGAAAACTGCAAACTTGTTTGTATTGCTGATTCCCATTTATTACTTCTATTGCATTTCCTCACACTGCATGTGGGGGAGGACAGACCTTTCTTTATACGACAGAAACTCCCATTCTTTGAAAATGAGTACAGACCTTTATTTAAATTATTTCTTTATGCTGGCTACAGTAATAAGGTTATGTTCTGTCACTGAACTACCATTTTATGTTTGCTGATGTGGCTTGCTAAAAGGAACTCTAATTGAATATATTCCTGAGGTCTAACTGAAATCTTGACAAATTTTTCTATAAATTTGGAAGACAAAAACAAGCCATAAAGGAGAAAGCAGAGGCTAAGCACTGCCTTGTTTCAGACTGGATTTTAGCTGTTAGCTGAGAGGAAAAACACAATGGAAAAAAAGAGTGAAGATAGAAAGAGAAGAAATAAAAAAATCAAAGAAGCAAATAATCATCCAGCTTCCTATCAAAGCCCACTGACTCCAGTCTGGGAAATATGTCTGTGAAGAGGAGGTCACACACCACCCTCTCCCCCCCCACTACCATTGAGTTAGTTTGTCACATCACAAGATACAAAGCAGCTGTTTAGTAAGAAAGTGGTCTTTTACTGTGACTCAAACAAAGCAGAAAGTGTGCATAAAAAGGCACACATCAGGGTTTGATGTGGATGGGCCTGGTGGAGGACTTGCACACTATTCTGTATGTAGTCTCATTAAACCATAAGGGTCTTACCTGAGTTAAACATCAGTTTAATAATTTGTGGGTTGTGATCATATTTTCAAAAGCATAAAAGATTCTGAAAAGCCTCACTAAGCAAGTGGGAATTAATGACACTTTTTGAGTTTTAGAAGACAGTGGTTCACTAAGTAGTCACATTTTAGTTCCCAGTTTTAAAAATTACCTTTCCGGCACATTCCATTTAGCACATGTAGTGAGATTGTTTATATGCCATATAGAACCATGTATTTTTTACACATAGGTGGATATATTCCATACTGACTATCTCCCTCTTCTGAAAGCCTACACCATCAACAAGAAAATCTCAGAAAAGATGAGAGACATAAAAAGCTATTTTGCCTAGGGACCTTAATTATTATATTGCTTTCATGAAAAACTTGTAGTGTTCCTGTATTTGCAAGCTAAGACTGATATTGCTTAGCTGGTTTTCTCTGGGGAGAAAAACAAACAAAGAAACAAACAAAAAAAACCCAACAAAAACAACCACAGGAAAAAAAAATGCAAGCTAAATGTCAGCTGAGTTTACAAAGCTTTGCGAGCAACAAACCTCAAATTGCAAGTGCTCAGCAGAGGTTTGTCAGAGGCTGGCAGCTAAATTTGCCTGAAATTCCTGCTGCAACAAAGCTGTGCCAGAGAAGGGCACTGGGGCTTAGCAAGACAACCTTGCAATTCTTCCAACTGGCAGCCAAGACAGATTAATTGTGAGCAGAAAAAATCCCCCAACCTTCACAGTCCTCCTTCCTAACAAGTAGGAGCATGAAGTGGGAAGACACAAATGGAAGCAGAGAGAAAAAGCAAGACCAACAAATGGGAACAACATGAAAGCAGACTGAGAAAGAACAGAAGAGCTGGAAGGAGGTGTCTCAGAGAGTCAAGGGCACAACGAGGGTAGCAAGCTGTAAGGAACCATGACAGAATTTGTGCTATGACAAAAGATTTCTTTGTACCCTCTAAGCTTCGGGTAATGTCCCAGATTTCTTTATTCTTTTACTGCTCTCAAGTAGGTATGGGAAATATATATCTGGCCCTCCTGGGATTTAGGCTGCACTTGCTGCCAGTATCTGTGCTAGGACGTATAAGGGAGAGTTGTGATTTGCATCTGATTTAAAGGATTTTAACCTGCTGAAATAGGAGTCAATATTATTATTCATAATGGAATTCTAGTATTTGTCTCTAATCTAAGGCTGTCTTCAGAAGCACAAAATAAGAATATGATTATGCAATTAAAGGTTGTATCAGAACATGCATGTAAACATAGGAAATTAAGACTGCATGTGAATAATCCTAACTGTAAGAGTCTTTAACTTTTAATGTCTATACTTTTCAACTTTAATGTTTTTAGTGCTGTTTTGTATGCCTCTTGGCATATGTGTATTTGTAGTAAAAAAAAATTATACAACTGCTTCGTAACTGCAACACGAACACTCATTTTCTCATCTTTACCCACAGGGTCAGCTGACTGGTAATGTCTACTTTTCTGAATGTGCCTTGGGGAAATATACACAATGAATTAACAGATTTTGTTTTCTCAGTTAAATCATTCATAAAATTAAAAGCAGGGTACAGCATTTTCCTTTGATGTATTTCAGTTGTTTCACATGGCTGTAAGTTTGAACAGGTTTTTTTTTTACTTTTTTTTTTTCTTTTTTTGTTATTTTTACCAATCTGCCTGCTGCTAATTCTCAGCTTGTGGCAGAGGAAGTGAGACATGAACATATGCTCTGAGAGGCTCTTTCACGTTTGTGTTTCAGAGAGTTTTGTTGCTCCTTAAGCCCAATAACCTCACAAATTAATTCCTTTTGCTTGCAGTGACATCTGTTGGTGAGGGCAGACCTGATTGACTATGGGGCTGGCTTCATTGATGGTATTTAAGTGCAGCAGATGTTTCTTCCCACCATCTTAGTTCCAAGAAAGTGGAAATATCTTTGGAGAATTGTTATAAACCTTGTTCATATAGATAAATTAAATCTCTGGATATCTACCATTGCTGTTAACTTACGTGCCTAAATGACCACTGGACCAGGGCTATTAATCACTAAATCTATAAACACAAGAACAAGCAAAAATTTTTATAATCAAAAGATATTTCTGGCCAGAAAATATTATTCCTCGTTTAATGTCTGTACACACGGTAATTGTTTCGCATATTGTAGATCTCTGCACTGAAACAAAGGAAAGAAATATTAGAAGAGATAATTCTTCAAAATCTGAACCATAGGCTTTATTAAATCAAAGAAAATAGTAGCATTCTTAAGATTCTCAACATTTTTACTTTTTTTTTTTCTTCTATTAACTTTTTTCACCTGATGTTTTGTTACTACACTATGACAAAAATGCATATTTTGGCTTCCCGGAATTTTTATATTTATCATCCACAGATTATTTTAACATTAAAAAGATGACCTCTTTATTAAAAAATACCCACAAATTTTTAGAAATTAAACTTTTCTATAAGTAACTTATCATATGACAGGAAGCAGGTCTTCACTTTTGAGTCAAAACTGAAAAATAAACTCCTGTTAGTCTTGGGCCACATGATCTTTTTCCATTTCTAAAAATAAAGTTTGCTCCTTTTTGTGTCCTCCTTTTGAATTACTATTGTGGAAATACTTTGGCAAGAAATATATGACTACCTTTTCAAGGAGCAAGTTGGGGACACCTTTTGAAAAGAAAATATTATCTAGGATAGTTTCTTAGTTTCAGTTGCCTACAGTAAGAAGAATGCCACAGCTTGAATACACTGGAAACCATGGCAATCCATGTACTTTCATTTTTACCAGGGAGAAGATAATTTCTTTTTTTTTTGAGTGACTCATTGTTGAAGTCATACGTATGAGCATTTTGAGGAATTTGTTAGTGTGCTCAAGTGGATGAGATTTATAGAATCCCCTAAAAGGAATCACAGGGTTCCTATCTCTCCTTGAGCTCTTGTTGCAGAGATTGTTGTCATGGTTTTGCTGCTGCTTGCTGCAAAAAACTAGGGGATAGTTTCCATGAAATTTCATTGTGAGTGTTCCAAGACTCTAAATATTCTCCCTGGAAAAACACAGTGTTTTGTTTTTTTTCAGAGTGAATGCTTGGAAAAAGTTCAAGTATGGCGAAACAGCAAAAGGGTACATAAATCACTATGTAGCTTAACTGTGTGTTTAGCACATCTGATATTTATGCTATTCCACTTTATTATATTCCACTTTATTTGTTTATCACTGTGCCTGGCATGGATATCCTTTCAATATGAGGAAAAATCAGGATAAAAGCAGTGCGACTGGAAAAGTGATGAAAAAGAATATCCCTCACTGATGCTTTGTAAACAGTTGGAAGCCTGACTTGTAATTGCAAGACCTCACTACCTTTCTCAGTTACCCAATACATATGCTTCAGCTGAGAAAAATCAGGATTCAAAACCCTTTTCATCCTGTGGTATCATATACCCCTTTGCTAAACCCCAAGGCTCCAGGATAGCTGCCAGCAGTGAGCTCCCAAACACCCTGCCCAAGCTGTGGCTCCTTTCTGCAGCTGGAAAGCCCCCTTGGCATGTCCTTAGGACTACAAGAGACCCAGAGGGGCCTGCTGTCCTCCACCAGGTGCAGGTAGGACAGGAGACTGCAGAGCTGCCCCACTGACAACACCTGTTTTCCCTGGCAAGGCCGCGCAATGTGTGTGTAGTGATCTGTTTGGCTGGTGGCACTGGCTTCTGCTGTCATACTAAAACTGTGCAGAATTCCTCCAAGGCAATGGTGAGGCAGCCTCCAATACCTGCTTTTCTTTCTGCTGAATCAGCCATTGCAATTTCATTTACTCATGAGCTGGCTGAGAGAGCTGGATGTCTGAGGCTCTTTCCAAACACAACTGGTTAAGATCACAGGCTGAAAAGTGAACCCAGAATAATCAATGGAAATAGTCAGCAATTTTTTTCCAACGAAGTCTCAGATTCAAAATATTTCTATATTTTTTTACTGACTCTTTTTCAGATCTCTTTTTTGATATTTGTTTTTCTTTTGTTCCCCTATTTTAAAAAAAAAAAAAAAAACCAAAAACAAACACTGAAAAATCGTTGGTTTCTAATTTCCTTTCCTTGTCTGCAGAAAATATAAGCATTCTTCTTTTGTGAAGCCTAAAAGTTTCTTGACATTTTCAAGATATTTTGAAAGCTACCTTTCAAAATATGTTCCATTCTGGTGATGAGTGTGTCTTACTTCCAAAATACAAACTCATAACCTCAAATTTCATTGATAAATATAATCTATACAAATGTAATAATTAATTTTTATATTACATACTAGAAAAAGAAAGGGATGTTACCATAAAATAATAGACAGATTAAGTAAGGGATGGGTTTGTGCATATCTGTATGTCTTTTCCCTGCAGTTCATGTTGACACTGAAACAGACAAGAAGGTGTGAATAGGCAACAATTATAATTTTTTTTTACCTGATGATACGAGTAGATATATTTCTATTAACAAAACGTCAATTGACTTGCCAGAAGAAAGTGAAGGAAGGGACTCACTGGCTACGTCATTGTGCCCTTTGGATGCAAGAGCTTAGCAAACAATATTGTTTATGCTTTCCAAGTGGTCAAAAATTATTTTCCAACATCCCTTTACAGTTTTTCTTTCAAATTATATAACTAAGAATTCTGTACCTTTATTAGGATGTTTTCACAGATACAATATTTAATATAACTTCCACAATTTTACTTTTCTCATTATTTAAGTAGATAAAGTCAATGATATATTGGGAACAGTTTTAGCTATAAAATATGCAGTATAATTATGCATGCAGTTGCACAACAAAACTGAGAAAATACAAGAAAAGAAAAAATAACTGTGCCTAGACTTCAACAATATTGCCAGATCCATCTGTCTGAACGAAGAAGGGACTAAGGAATTCTGTAGTCACCAGATTAAACTAGTGTTAGAAGAGGGTAAATCCAGTATAACCGTTTTCCCTTGAGCCATGAATATTTTTCTTTTAAAAGTGTGCATAATAACAATGCTATCCTTAATTTTATGAATATTTATGGAAAAAAAAGTATACTTAAATCATGCTACTAAATTCCACTACGGCTCATAGGGTGTGAGCAGGTGTTTAGTTTTATTAATCGATATTCCTCACTTAAATCCTTTGACAATAGGTCATCTGACCATTTATTAGTAAGGAGAGAAAGAAAAAAAAAAAGAAAGCTAGTTCCAAAGGAAGTTCCCAAGCCCAGCAACTTTTTGTTACTTTCAATCTACCTGGCTTAAATCTCTTGAAGCTGGAAGGCCTACAAAAATGGAACAACACTATGCTAGGAAAGCATTAGCTTTGTCTTGTACACCCCTTTTTTGTAGGAAGTGCTCTTTCGCTACTGATTAAGTTATAATTAAAGTGATCTATTTTCATTACATATGCACTAGCAGCAAGTTTTCAATACATGGGTACATTCGGAATGAAAAATTATCGCCATTCACACAGATGAACTCAGCAACTCAAGAAGTAGAGAGGAAATAAGAGGAAGACTGCCATATTTTAGGCAGCTCATACATTCGAGGCAATTCCAGTTCTCACAGAAAAAATCAAGGCTCTGAGGCCATGAAGCCAACATAACTCCCTTCCCCTTAGAGGAGCAAATACTTCGCCTCCAGGATTTCTCATTTCCTAGACAGGAAATCTTAAAGGGAAAAAAAACCCCATATGGTAACTCCACTGAAATCACACACAAAAAGCATTGAAAGGGGTATTTGTCTCTGGAATCTCACAAAAACAACATTTCTCAGAAAAAGTTGGCACAATCCAGTGAATACACCCACTGTTTATACAGGTGGGCTCCTGCTGCTTTTGGCAGAGTGAGGAAGGACACTTTCTCTCACACAAGTTCTGATGACTTCTGGTTCTTTTCAGTAGTTCAGGTTTTCTGAGGGAGGAAATTTGAGGATCAGGTCAGGAAACTTTTGTTTGTCAATCATTGTGAGAAGTAAGATAGACCATTTCTCAGCAATTCAGATACTCAGCAGCCTTGCTAAGGGGAAACTGCAAAACTGTGAATTATCTGACTAGCACAGGAACAATTTTACCTTTTATTGTAATAACGTTTAATTTGCATAAATGTTATGCACTTAGCAAGAATTTGAATTTCACATGAACTCATTTGTTACTGTAGGATTAAAGCATGTAGTTCCATAAATCTTTCCTCTCTCTCTCTCTCTCCCTCTCCTTCCTCACAATTGCCACTTAAAAATTCAGCTGGAGACAGTAGCTCTGAGAATAAAAACAAGTGCGAACAGAGAAATAAGAAAGCAGCATCAAATCTTGGTTGGAGAGAACAAACCTTGGCCACTTAATCCTAGGTTTTCTACCACCTCTGCACAAAGCAGAGTATGCTTGCAGTGCTTTTTATAAGTACTTGACCTGCTCCCATTTTATCAGAATTCAGTTTGCTCTTTTACAGGACACATTATAAAGCTCTGAAAGATTCACACTTTATAAAGCTCTGAAAGATTCTGCAATAAATGACATTTCTAGCATCAGGCAAACTTTTCTTCTTTCTGTTTCCGTATGTTTAAAGTCAGATTCTACTTTATGTTTGTTTCTTTGTTTTTCTCAATAGTGATTCTGGGAAGACAGGAGGTTCTTAAACATGACAAGACACTTAGTCTGAGCAATTTTCTCAGAAAAGGCAGAAGAGAGCAAAGATTCAGCAGTTAATGTCATAGGCAAGGTTGATGATACTGAACTGGAAGTATAATTAAATAATAAAGGACAATGTAAATGTAATCAGATTCAAAATGACTAGAGTCATTTATGTACCTGCATAATAGAGTGCAAATGGAGTTCACTGCAGATTCAAAAAAATCGGTAAATTCCAGAGTAAAGGACTACAAGATACAAAATAAATAATCATACATCTTAATAAACCAAGAAGGAAATAGATTTCAAGGAAAGTATAGGCAAAAGCTGTATTCAAAATATCAGACTGTCATCTTCGATGAAGAAAACAGTCATGAATATTTATTGGAGAATATCCTAAATAAAATGTCTAACATATAATAAATGTTACAAAGAGCTGTATACAGTGTTTCTCACCAAGAATGCAGTTATCTGTCATATCATCATGTATTCCTTGATTCATGTTATAAAAAAAGATTGAGAAAGTAGGACTTATTCATTCTGGAGAAGAGGAATAAGATTTTATATGGTCTTCATTTCAAGGTTTTGAAATTGTAAAGGGTTTGATAATATTTATCCCCATTGCACTTAGAAGTTACACTTATGCCTTAAAGAAGTTTGCAATCTCAAGGGTAGTAAATCACTATAATTTATCAAGGGCCCCAAGGTAACTTGAAAGCAAGATCCTGCAGGTGTATATTGTTTATTTTTCAGGTGTGATAGGAAAATGGATAACCAGAGGAGTGGACTACTAGGTAGAATCATTTGGGACAGTGCAAAGTTTCCAAATTTATCACTAAAAAATTCATCAGCTTTGCTCTCTGACGACACTTGGGTTGCAGCCTCTACAGTGCGGGAGGGATTAGCATGTGGAATTGTGTCACGCTTTTTAAGGCTCTATGAGTAGTCACGGGGTAGATGAGTACCAAAAAGAAGATTTTGGAGGAAAGATCCTACAGACCTTCTGTACAGACACAGGTTGTAAGAATATTCTTTTCTTTAAAAAAAGAGAAACATTCAAACACTTCTGTTCATCATTTTGGATGATGAACAGGTGTGGTTTCACAAGAAGTCTGAAATTAGAGGGCTGTAGTCAGGATGCAGTGGTAACTACCAAAGAGGGGTTGTGTCTTTTAATAGGCCACAGGGAAACCCATAAAAATAGGGCAGAGAAGGGCAAGCTTGAAAAAGAGACAGTTGACTTTAGCAATCATTTTGAATAAAGCCATGATTATTCAAGTTGGAGGAAATTATGTCTACTAGAGGGAAATGATAGCAAAAGATTCAACAAACACATTAGTGCATACATTAGAAAATATCCAGGAGAAGCTTTTTCTTTTGTTTTTGAAGTCAGAAGTAGTATGTCTGTGGTTAACCCTCTCCAGTTGCATCCAGCTACTTTTCCCTAGTTGTTGTCTTTTAAGTTTGCTTCCAGTTTGAATGCCAATTAAAAGGATCCAGAATCTAAATTAAGATTTTTAAAAAACAACACCTTTTGGTAGCAGTATGGCACATAGGACACCCTAAAGAAAGTTGCAGGAGTCCCTCCCAGTTTGGCAGAGGCATGTATTCTACTAAGAGCATCTGGAGAGGAGAACCATTTTATTTCAAGCCTAATATGAGACTGGTAAGAGAAAAAGTTCTTATAGATGAACTTATCACAGCAATAGCCATCTAGAATCAAGTATTTTCTTTTTGCTTGTTAGATATTAAGTTTCCTCATTTCAAATCCCTTTATCATCAGAAGAAATCCTCTCAGCATTGTGATGGGACTTTAAGTAGTGGACATGTCATTTCCTGAATTAGGGATGAATGCACTCTTTTCGCCCTACAAACTTCCATTAGATGTTAAAATAAGGTCCTCACCTGATACTAGGCAACAGTAACTCTAAAGGGTTAGTAGCCACTCCATTGTCTGTAGTTCTCTAAAGCTTCTAATTGATTGGTTAAATGCACACAATAAATCAAGTAAGGAAATATTCTTTTGTCATTTTTTTTTTTGAAGATTCAGAATCAGCATGTATCTGGAATAAATTACATATACATGAAAAGTACATTTGCTTGCTACGGAATACAATTGGGTCTTAATTCATCATATTATGAAATAATAAAACTATATTTATTATGCTTTTTGGGATATAACTGTCTTTTTGGTGTTGATGACATTTAGTTTCCTAATTCCTTCATACAATTGCTACAAAGTTATAAAGGGAAAAATCCCACTCCTTTAAAAAAATGATATTAAATATTTCATTCTTGGGTTATACTGGGTATACTTTGGCTAAATATGCCTTAGGCCCATAGTAAATATTTCCTTTTTTTGTAAACCCTTGCTTTCCCCCTTTTTAATAATGGTAAGATTTGCTAAGACTTAACTGTCTGAATAAGTATTATAACCATATCAATTCAAGGAAAAAAAGTAAAATAATAACTGTCTTAACATTTCGGATATAGAGTTACATCTCTGACATCTGTTCAAGTTCAGAAGGAATAACGAATGAATTAATTGGTACAGACTTCAGTAGACAAGTGAATTTTCTTACATAAAAACTATGAGCAATCATTCTGGAAACCATCATCTTCTAGGAAGTGGCAAAGTTGAGTCATAATTAATAACTTAAAAAATAATTTTAGGATCTAACACTATTTTTGCTGTTTAATTACTCTTATTTTAACAAGCAAATTAAGGGTTCTACTTTACAATTACCATTAAATCTTCTTAGAATAAAGGAAACATAAAAAATAATTTTTTGAAAATGTGATACACATGGTGTGTCACAATTATATATGGCAAGAGAAGTTTCTAACTCAAAATGTACAAGAAAAGGAAAAACATAGGGAACTGGAGTTGCTCAGTCTGGAGGAAAGGAGGCTCAGGGAACCTCATCACTCTCTACAACTACCTGAGAGGATATTTTAGCCAGGTGGGATTTGGTTTCTTCTCCAGATGCCAAGCGAAAGGATGAGAAAAACAGCCACGAGTTACCCCTGGAAAGTTTAGATTGGCTACTAGGAAAAATTTCTTCAGTGAAAGGGGTGTCAAGCATTGGAAAAGTGGTGGGGTCACCATCCCTGGTTGTAGTTAAAAGACATATGGGTGTGGCTCCTAGTGACATGGTTTAGTGCTGGACTTGGCAGTGTTGTGTTAATGATTGGACTTGATGATTAAGAGTCTTTTCTAACCTAAATCATTACGTGACTCTATGATTCTATATTCTCTGTATGATCATTGCTTTTAGAACTAGACTCATTGATGCAAAATCTATGTGAATGGATGTTCTGTTGATCAGCATGGGGTTTATGTTCATGAAATTTGAAGAAGAAAGGTCCCTGGGGAGATTGTTTCATTGAATGTTCTCACTGTAAAGAATTTCTTTCTAATATCAAGACGAAACCTCTCCCAGTGCAACATCTACCCATTGCCCTTTGTCTTGTCCATGAGGATCCTTGCAAAGAGAAAGCCTCTGTCACACTTGTAGCCACATCTTAACTACGGTAAGAGGTTCCCCGTGAGCCTTCTCTTCTTTAGGGAGAAAAGCCATTTCAGTCTTTCCTCATAAGACATGTCCTCCAGCCCTTTGATCATCTTCCATCCATATCTGCACATAGTACTTCAGGTGCAGCCTGACACTGAATAGAGGGGGATAGTCTCTGATAGTAATGTCCCTGTAGATGTAGCTCAGGATCAGATTTGCCCTTACTCCACCAGCGCACTGTTGACTCACGTCCAGCTTGTGTCCACCAGGACCCCCAGGTCTCTTTTGGTAAAGGTGCTCCCCGGCCACACAGATCCTAGTTTGTCCTAGGCTCTTCACTTATTCTATTATATGTTCAGGACTTCGCACTTGCCTTTGCTGAGCTTCATACAGCTCTTTCTAATTCTCTCTTCTAGATCACTCTGTGTGGTGGCTGTCCCTTCTAAAGTGTGTACCTCACCACTCAATTTGGTGTTATCAGCAAGCTTGGTGAATGTGCTTTCAGTCATAACACCCAGATGAATAATGGAGATGTTGAACAGCCTGGGACCCAGTATGAAGCCCTTGGGGGACTTAACTTCTGACAGGCTTCCAGTCTTAGTAAAAAACATTGACAACCACACCCCTTCAGTGAAATCTGTATTCTCCCCTTCTTGCAGACCACCTGTTCAACCTGTATCTTGCCAGTTTGCATAGGAGTAGGCTGAGGAAAAAAATGTCCAATGCTTTGCTAAGTCCAGAAGCAAAGGATTTGCTAAATGCTTTGCTTTTCCTGTGTCAACAAAAGTTGTGATTTAGTTGTAGAAGGTGATCAGGTTAGTCTGGTATGATTTACCCTTTGCAATTCTGTTCTGTCTGGAAAGAAAGAGAAGATTGGTTGGTCACCTGTCTTTTTCTCCTGGGCTCCCCAGGGATCTGAATTCTTACTTAATCTTGTTCAGGTTTTGTAGGGGATAGCAGTCTGTCCTTTGAACCAGTTATGGTAGTTTTTCTGTGACATACCCAGTAAGTAGGAAATGTCCCTTGACAGTCTATCAGGACAACAGCTGGATGCCTTAGTGCCTCTCGACATAGGCACCAACCACTTCTGTACTCGATATCTCCTTTTGCTGCTCTTGGTATGTGCTGCTGGTATGGTTTCTCCCTGTGAATCTTGGTCATTAGTTTTGGCTGCTGCCAAGGCTTTATAGCTGTTTCTGATTGATAAATGCATGGAAAGGAAGTGATATCCTGTTCCAAAGGATCACTAGACCATGGCATCTCATCCAAGGTGCTTTTTGCTCATTGTTCAAGCTCTGTCTGGTTGCCTGTAGGATCAGTGCCAAGGGGAGCAGAATTTCTTCTTGCAAAGTCTTGAATAATACTGTATTTTTTATTCACTCTCCCTAATATACTGTAGCCTGTTAATTTTCTCCTGCAGCCCTTCTACCTGCTGCCTGAGTGTATGCACCATAGCATACCCTAGTGCAGTCTTTGCAGTAGGAGTTATGCTCTTCCATCCAACAGTGGCAATGCTACATGTGGAGTGGTGTGTCCTGATTAGGTCTCTCCAGCGCAACAGAAGGATCGACAACCTGGAGAGAGTCCAGTAGAGATGCTGTTAGCATTTGGGAGGTCGTGGCCTGTAGGGAGTAACAGGGCTTGGTTTAGACAGAAAGGAGAAGATGAAGGTGGAGCTAATCACATCTTGTCTCTTCCTAAAAGGGTGGTAAGGACCAAGATGTAGAGAATGGAGTCACATTCTTCCCTGGGTTGCCAGCCAAAGGACAAGCCATAATTGTCACAAGCTACAGCAAGGCAAATGATGATTGGAGTAAAAGAAAATACCTTTTTGTCCAAAGAGAGGCTGTGAAAGCCTTGGTGACTTTGACTGCTGAAGATGTCAAGCAGCATACTCCCACATCAGAAGCAGTGTACTTTGGGCAGACAACCAGTTGTCCTCCAGAGGAGCCTTCCAATCACAACTATTCTGTGACCTTAAAATGAGAAAAAAAGCTCAAAGGATACACTAGTAGGGATCAGAGAGAATCTGAAGTCACTGAGATAAAATTCTGTTATTTGAAGTAGATGTCTATGCTGTGAAGTTGCTGAATATTTAGTCATGCTTGAGGAAATAGCACACTAAACTTACATTAGGAGGTGACATTTATACACCTCTGCCCTCCCGTCTGAATTACTGTGGTCATCAACAATTTGTATGTAGTACATATGAGGTAAATTCTCTCCTGTACTTCATGCTTTGAGGTCGCAGCTTGAGATCTTTTTCTGTGTTGAAGTGTTGTGTGTGGTATAACCCTTCAGCAGGTAAACAAGCTGAAGAGAATACAGACAGGAGAAGTAAGAACAGTAGAAGTTTAGGAAGTATGTCCTTTGAGGAAGGGTTGATGGATGTTCTATATCATTTATTGAGACTAAAAAGTAACAAAAAAAGTCTGTGATGTAGAGTATTGTGACAATGTTCCAGAAGAAATAATCCTAGAACGCTCAATTATTTTCTGTGGAGAAGACGGAAGATGCAGGCTTAATTTACAAAAGAGACCAAACTCAGGACTTAGGAAATACCTATTTTTTAAAAGGTGAGACAGTTATAGGATATCCAGAAGTCATGGATGTTTTCCACTGAAAATTTTTAGCAAAAGGTTAGACAAATCCGTGCAGCAGGTTATGCTCATAAAATGCAGAGTTCACTAATTTCACAAAGATTTTAATAACTGCCCATACTTAAACTGACTGTACTATATCATTGTCTAGTAAACCTAGAAAGATTTCAGAGCAACATCGGTGATCACCACAAAACAGAGAGTATTTTTATGATTCAAATGCTTTACGTAAAACCTTAGGCAACCATATTATAGCATTTAACATCAGGATTAGCTACCTATTCTCAGAAATAATATGTGCTGATTTAGCATTGAACAAGTAGAATAGTGAATTTTTTAAATGCTAAGCTAAAATTTCAACAAGAACTAACAAAAGTACCAGAATGACACACAAATCTTTTCATTTTTAAGTAATTTAAATCTATAATGAAATATTCCATGAATTTCACTTATTTAGTATAACTTATAAAAGTAAATCCATTTTAGAAATATGATTTTAACCTTTATAACTCTGTTTAAATGACTATAACTTCACAATTAAATGAAGTTTCAAGATATAGTAGAATTCTTCTTACAAATTATATTTGTTTTGAATTGAAAGGGTACACACAGTCATGAATTCATAATTAATTTCATGACTACTTTCTTGCCTAATAGGTGATGGAAGTTTGTTTATACAACTAGTTTTCTCTTCTCACTGTAGAAAAAATGTCTATCAGCAATCCTATGTAAACTGCCCACTTTAAATAGCAGGATTTGTAAAAGAATGTGGAATTCTGTGAAAATGTTTTGATGTGCCTTTAATAGAATTGTCACAGTATAATATGAGGTGACCATTGCCAAGAGGTAACTTATTTTCATTTACAATGCTCCAGGCAATTTTTTATTTCCATTTCCCACAAGTGAAACAAACATGACACTCAAAATTGCACGCCATATTGTGATTATGTGAGGGGATAATTCAAGTCATCACACTAATATTAATTCTGAGCAGAAACTAGGTTAACAAGGTCCTACAACACTTTTGCTCTAGAAAGAAACTTACACTGAGCATTCACAACAGTGTTTGAGTGACAGCAGTGCCAAATGCAGTACAAACACTACAGTTGCAGGCAAAACTATATTAAAGAACATTATGCTGGATGGTCAGCCTTCCAGAACTAGCAGGTGTCGTATTTTTCATCTCAAACTGCGAAGTCTCAATCATAAGCTTTTGTATTTGCTTTAAGAAAAGCATAGGTTTGAGTTTGAGGACTAACGGTGCCCTGAAGCCATGGGTCCGTGATTTATCTCGGGCCCTTTCCTCTCCAGAGGTTGGAGTCACATGACTATTCTGTTTCCATTGCTCCATATTTTTAAGGCAATCAAGACAATATTCTTTGGCAGTCTTTTAGTGTAATTATACTACCTGTTATTTGATTTATTATAGCACCTTACATTTGGGTTTGGATTTGGGTATTTTTGGATTGGAGAACTTCCAATCAATCAGGTTTATTAATTATGATTATTTATGTCAGAAATTACTCTAAACATTGACATCCTACTCTAAGGACCTTCCATGCTACATTTTTGTCTTTGTAAACTGCTACAATTCTGCAGAGGCAGCAGATTCTGGTTCTGCCATTACTTGTGTTACACATTCAAATTTTAAAGATAATAACTTTGGGAGGACTAGTGCCAAAGCAATATCTTTAAAATTCATTTGTCAAAATATTGGTTTATAGTAGAGAACATGTGTTTTTTACCACTAGCAAAGAAAATGTGGAACAAGAGGTATTTAATATGAGGATATGAAAGACTATAAGAACTAATGTTTAGTTTATTGAGAAGGGATTTCTTGGCATAGAGTTATGCTTCTCTTTGTAGAAAATCCCTATTTTATTGATATCCGACACTACCCTCATTTCATTGCCTCCTTGATTCCTTGTCCAAGAAAGGAGTCATTTCTAAGTCCAGTACCCTAATACAATTGTCAGTATAAATCACCAGGAAACCAAAGCAAGCCTTTGGAAGAACATCTAAAATTAATTTGGCAGCTGAGACTGTAACTGACACCTAGAGATAAAGGAATAGAAAGCTATAAACCCCTAATAAATGGTTCTGCACCAACACAGATACTCAGCTTACTTACGTGAAGCCAAGCAGCACAGGGCTTTACATGTAACAATAGCTTAGCCATAAACTTTAGATTAGATTGTACACATGCTGGAGTGTAAATAAGCAAATGTCCAGAAACAAAAATTGACTTCCCACTGTTTAAGGTATTTATGAACCATCCTTACAGAATCATTCTGTATTTTTCAACAATATTTGTGGATCAGTGCATGAGGAATAGTAAATCTTGTAAAACAGTGTAATTATCAGTCAGTCACTAGAGTTCTAGCTTTCAGCAACAGAAATATGGAAGGTCTATCAAGATTTTTTCTCAGTCTCGACTCCTTTGAAGGGGTGGCATTGTTGGATTCCTACATAACACCAGAAATATTTTTGTTTACCTTTAGTGAAGGACTGATTTTATGAAGGAAGGTATTTTCTGCCTTTTAGAGTCCCTTGTTTACTTGGAGGAAACCCAGCACTAAGAGGTTTGGAGTGACAGGGACTAGTGTCCTCTACCACTGTAATCCCCAAGCTATTCAGCTTTGGTACTAAACAAACACTGTGAGAAAAAATTCTCAGGAAAAAATAACTTTTATCTCCAAAATTAGTCTGGAGGTATGTGATGAGGTCTCTTTTTTATTGATCTTCCAACCACCAATTATTTGCTCTTCATCAAGGATTGCAAGGAATGGTGAATACTAAATTTTCCTTGATGTTTTAAAATGCTAGAAGAAACTCCTTTGTCTGAGTGATACTTACCAACAGGTAAAGAGAGAAAGGTCCATCCTGTTTGAATGCCAGTTAGAGACAATTATAATGCAACTGATTTTTCTTGGCATTTAAAAACAACAACAAATTCAATGCAAAATACAACTCCACCACCAATTCACCTCTAATTCCTTAGTGTTTCTGGACTAAGTCATAATTGATAATAGGCATGCCCATGTGTAAGAAGGAGATATTTTATGTTTAAAACAGAAACATTAATTATAGAAGACATTGATTTTTAAAACCCTGGTAAGGCAAGAAGAAGAGATACTTAAACCAGTTGTTCTGCCAAGTGAAAAATAGGAAATTTACTATCTTGTTTCAAGTAGAGTTTGCACTGTCACTTATTTAAAGTGTGCCTAAAATACCATTCCACAGTTTTATTTAAAGGGAGAAAATAAACTGATTTTCCATGTATGAACCACACTGCCAATACCCTTTATCTATGTCATCTGATTTCACCCAAAGTGTAGTTGTTCACTCTCTGTAGAGCAAAATATTCCTTCAGTTGCAATTTTATACATATGCAAAGAAGTGACCATCTTTCCATATTTGATCATACAACAGAAAAAGCTCATAAGAACCTGTAGGTGGTATTAATAGAAGGGGAGCCCTGCATTCAAATCAAAATTTTTTCCAGCAGAAATTTAAGCACAAAATATCTGTTTGTTAACAGAGAAATGAGAAAGGCAGAAGAAAGGAAAAAGTATCTCTATCTACACACACAAATATACATGAACACACATATATTCACATACACATGTAGCATATACCCATATGAAGTTATTAGAACAATAATAGCAAGCAATAGCTTCTGACAGGAAATGAAGGATATGATATCTACTTTGTAAAAAGAAAACTAGTAGGAATGAAGATAGATGTTCGTTAGATGATTTTGTTAAGTACAAATACCACCCTTTACTCTAGGCTGTTATTAAAGCAATTACTTTTTTTTCAAGTGCACAGTAAAAGTGTAGCTTTGCGGTACTCCAGTAAGAATTATTGCATTAATGTAGTGAATTTACCAGATCTATCTGTCATTATTGAACCTCACAATGATATTCTGATTAATGATTCATACTGAAGATATTGCAGATGCCAGCCAGATGTTCAGAGACAATTAATGTTTTTTTGGCTTGAGAAGTTAAGTATAAATCATATATATACTGACACACCTAGTGGAACAAATGGAAGGTATTCCTTGATGCACTTGATATTTACCTCCAATTTATTCTTACTTAGAAAAGATACGTGATACAACACCTTGTTCATTTCAGACTTCTAGATAAAGCAACAGATCAGAGAACCATGCTGTCTCAGTTTGATGAGACAGAAGTGTTTTGCTAAGGAGAATGAGTTATGAGGAAGACCAAAACTCCTCTCTCTAAGCAATGGTAAATCCAAAATAAAGAGGCTCCAACTGAGAAAGTGTGGAGAAAGTAAAAATAACAGCCCTTTATTAAAGGATA
>VXAY01004954.1:260126-276805 GCA_013399855.1 Oxyruncus cristatus
AAAAAAAAAAAAAAAAAGTTGCATCCTTATCTGCCTCTAGGGCCATCCTTCTGTCCTCCAAATGCCCACAGCAGTTTCTGCAGGTTTTTTTACCCGAGCGAAGGAGATGAAACACAGACCTCATAAATGTGTGCCTGGTCACTCTGTCCCTACTTACAAATATGTTGCTTTTAAAGAGAGCAGCTAAGAACCTTTGTTCCTCTCAGGTATGGATGAATGGCCAAGAACTACAATTTTGGGACAGACAGAGAGTAGCAAGGGGAAATGTATGGCTGTGTGGCTCAGCAATTCTCCAATTCCTGCCACTTTTTCTGCTCACTGCTTTTCACTGCTGCCAGAGCAGCACAAATGCATCAAGCTCAGCTACTGCTTGAAAGCTTTCTGCAGGGTACAGATTTTTAGTCACACTGCATTAAACAGTGAAAGTGGAGCAGAACTGCCCTGTGCAGCAGCAAAAGAAGCTAATAATGGATTTTCCACCTTGCTAAACAATAGTGGTTTGCTCAATTTACATCCACTCTCCAAGTCAGGGTCTGCAAATGGTGGTGTGGTGGGTGGAGTGGAGTGCAAACAATAGTGGGGATTTGAAAGCAAACACAATTATTGCTGTCAGATACTTATCTTTGATTTGGATTATATTATTTGTTCTGATTTTTAAGGGAAACAAAAAGCAAGAAGACATACAAGATGGTTTATTTAACCTGTTACATCTATTACTATTCAT
This sequence comes from Oxyruncus cristatus, assembly GCA_013399855.1. Classification (NCBI taxonomy): domain Eukaryota; kingdom Metazoa; phylum Chordata; class Aves; order Passeriformes; family Cotingidae; genus Oxyruncus; species Oxyruncus cristatus. The sequence continues at coordinate 260,851 of VXAY01004954.1, forward strand.
TGTATTTTGCACTGAATCTGTAAAGTTTGTCCTTTATTCTCTTGGACAGGCCATAAAGTACTAAAACTGCCCACTTTCCAGTGCAATTGCCCAGTGCTGATGAGCTCCTGATTTTAACATGTCCACATCTTTCTCCAATATGGCTCTGATGCTGTATTTAAGTGTTTGAAAGGGCAAAAAAAAAAAAGTTTTCTCTTCTTTTTTCTTTTACTCCTGTTCAGAATAACATAATAATGACTCAAATGTGTCAGCAGATTTATTATAGTGTTACATAAATTTATCAGTGAATTTAGGTCACTCACATGATATCACAGAACCACAGAAACATTGGTTGGAATTCCAAATTATTGCTGAAAACAAGACTATTATCAATATTGTGTTTCCATCTTATTAAGTCTTGAATAAGATGGAGATTTCATAGTTTCTCGGTGTGACCATTGCTGCAGTATCCTTTCCAAGAAAAAGGTTTTTCCAAATCACAGAATCACAGAATGATAGAATCAAGTGGGTTGGAAAAGACTCCAAGATCATCAAGTCCAATCCTTTATCCAACACCACCGCGGTTACCAGACCATGGCGCTAAGTACCACATCCAGTCTCATCTTAAAAACCTCCAGAGACGGAGAATCCACCACTTCCCTGGGCAGCCCATTCCAATGGCTGATTACTCTCTCTAAAAATTTCTTCTTAATATCCAACCTATTTCCACCTAATATCCAGTGTTCAATCTGAACCTTTTAAGATGCAATTTGGCCCTTATTTTGGTGTCTACCTGTACTGAGCGCTTTGACTGTGTAATGTCTGTAAATTTTCCGAGGTAGTTGTAGGCTATTAGATCATCTTTAACTCCTTCTCCACGAGGCTTCATAAACCCTTTTTTATTATTAGTTGCCAGATATTGAGCCTTTCATTATTAACATTAAAGTATGGTAGTTCTTCCAGATAAAAATGCCACAGGAGAAAGTGTCAGAAGTATTACTAAAGACGAGGTAACTTGTTTGCGCTACTGTTCCGGGTTGGTCCAGTATAATTTCGTATTGACAGATACTTTTTGACTTCTATCTTTTTTTTTTTCACATATAGGTTGATGGATTAAAAAAATGCATTACATATAAACAAAGAAAATAATAAGAAAAATCCGCTTACCTCACCTTGACTCAATACACACTCTGCCTTTTTCTTAAGCAGTAAAATCAAAATGCACTAGAGGCTATATCGTTCTCTGACAAACAGGAGAAAAGATTGCAAGTTAGGCTTCACAAGGACACACAGGGAAGGGTTTATGTCCTAAAAGTAACATCAGTGAAATGACAGTACAAATTATCACCAAAATACACACTAAACAAGACCACTAGATATCTCCTCACTTGACCTGTGCTTATTCTCCAGTGTTTGGCATCTAGGACTGTAGGAAGGCAAAATAATTCACAGGTTCATTTGTACCAGAAGATGTTAATCTAAATATTTAATGTTTCCATTCATTTTCCTGGGGTGGAGAAATACGGAAATCCATTTGTTCTGGTAGGTGAGCAGAGTGGAATAGAAAGCAGGAGAAAGAAGTATGGTTGTTTTGTCCAAAGTGTGTTAACTAATGTGTGGGAATTAAAGGTTATTTTGTGCTATAACTGTTCCCTAGCACATACTGATCAATTTCCATCATATGCTGTAGATATGCACTGTACCTTTTCAATCTATTGACAAATGTGAACAGTGTTACAATAAAATCAGCTTTTCTTTCTGCTGTTTCTATTATCTATTATTCATTCCCAGCAGAATAACCTTGTGGGTTTTTCGATTGTATTTGCAACATTTGTTATAAAAAATGTGTAAATCCTAGAAATTTACCAGGTCCCGTATGAGATACTTAAAAAAACAAATATTAGTGTCACAACTACTAATAGAAACTTCCTCACTAATCTTCTGAATTTCAAGTATGGACAAAAGAAGGTAATGAACCTACTTTATTAAATGTTTTTCCTTTATAACAATGACTATATTACTATATCTGCCTTTTAGACTTGTACAGTGAAATTAATAGTACTGGGTTGATTTTGGTCCTTGCTCTTGCTGGTATATTTTGGAGAAGAGAAAAATGTACTGTTAGAAACATTGGTGCCTTGTACATAATTAAAATTGTATTTATTGCTATAATTGCACCAAGACTATTTACAGAGAACTAGGTGTGCTGAGGCTTGTTCTCCATAAATAATGAGCTGTGTTGAATACATTTCCTTCACAATGGCAGGTGGAAGGCATTTTGACTTCCTCTGGTCCTATAAAAGGGCCGCCAGAGGAGGTAAAATGTGTTGCCAGGTCTTGAAAGACTGTTGGATTCCTTCTTACTGCAAGCGTAGCAAGCCTGGAGTGAAATGTGCTCTCTGTGAATCAGTCCTGGGTTTCTGCCCAAGTTAATGACTGCATTTCTGTTGAATTAGATAAAGCAAGGTGTAGAGCTCATCAGGCACAAAGGAGACTAACTGCATGAAATTGACATGTCAAAATGTTTTGGCCAAATTTGAATTCGAAGTGTAGTTTTGTATCAGATCAGTGTTTTGTGTGAGGCAGCTACAGCCTTTTCAATCTGATACCAGGAGATCTAATAATAGATATTCCTGACAGAGGTACTTAATTCATAAGTATTTCTTCCACTACTTGTTTTTGTATAAAGGGACAGCTGTTAGATTTAAGCTTTAATTCATTTGCCTCATTAAACTGCGTGAAAACATTCTTGATTTCTTTATCTCAAGATCCAGTGGTTTACATTCAGGGAAACAGAATATTGTGATTTCTTACTTGGACAACAAAAAGGTTGTCTGTTCTTCTCATTGCCTGTCTTGACTAACAAAAAGCTGTACATATCAGGTTTTAGTACTTTTTTTAGATAATACTGCGGGTTTGTCTCCCTGAGCTGCTAGACTAAAGTCACAATGTTTTTTGGTTACTCAGCAAAACCTGTTATGTATGGAACTACACAAGGGGATGACAGACATTTTCTTGCAACCTTGGTGTACTCTATATTGCTTACAGCAGTGATTTCCAGGACCAGGTGACCAGGGAGAGAGTCTGATGGAGATTTGATTGGCCATGTCCAGAAATACTGGCCCAGTCCCTACCCACCTTCCTATCCAGGTCAGCACACCAGGTGGATGTAGCAGGCTGAGGCTATCTAAGGCATGGAAAAGGTGGCATTGATACAAGTGCTGTCACACCAGGCCTTCCTCCTCACAGAGCTTTCACAGTGAGATGTCATCAGGTTGTCAGACTGTAATTGTGGCTAGCCTTTATATAAATATAGACTCATTAGCAGAGAAGACTGCTTGCATTACACACACACACACACACACACACACACACACATACACACTGTGAACCTCAGAACAGGACAGCACTTCATAGAGCAGTCTGCCTTAGAGACTCTCAAGGTGGGTACGTGGGAGAAGTCCATCATTCTGTCTCAGAAATTTTCCATATAGGTGTGTGACAGCAGAAAAAATCATCAATTTTCTATTAATTGTGTTTCTGTTGCCATTAAGAGCACTAAGGATTCAGAGAAGCGTGATGCTGGAGCATACAGTAAACTATGATGCTGCAGGTGAATTAATTTATCGTCTTCTCTTTACTAATGTTTATAGCTTTTTCATACCTATCTCTTTTGCCTCTGAAAAATGTAAAAAATTTTGAGTTGAGCAGCCTTAAAGGTGTTCTTAAGAGATATATTACCTAACTTCCAGAAAAACATGCATGTAAGAATATTTTAGTATGCAGTTTAGTTATAAATTTTTATGGTCCTTTCTGTGTTTTCATGTCATTTTACTCATTTCTTCTTAATCTGCATAAGCTATTTCTCATATGTTATAGCTATCTTAGCCAACAGATGGTGCTATGTATAACATTATTATGATATGGAATAAAATAAAATATCACAGTTAAACTGTACATGTAATTACTTTGTTAGAAAATAAACATGAAATTGAAGTTCACAATAATAAATGCCTATCATAAAAATTAGATGCAAGGAACAGTAAGCGTTGAGAGTCACTGATGAATGTTCAGCCTGCAGGTAGGGAAGGATGGAGTTGCGCTGTGTGTGTAAAACTCATTGTGATATCAACACTACTGTGCTTGTACACAAGGATCTTTTGCAAAATCTGGACTTCAGGTTGGTGGATTTTAAGAACACTGAAATTGTCACTATCTGTTTTGGTTTCTGCTCTCTGGGATTAATACACTTTACTTAAACTGAAATATAAAGATGTGATACACCACGGATACTCATGCAACTGAAGTAGGACCATTCCAGTATATAAGAGTGATGAAATGCAATTCTAAGCACCAGTTTTGAGGACCACCAGTGTTTCACACTATGCCAACATTCCATCACGTGAACAGTCCAATAAGTTTGCTGGTACTACTCAGGCCTGTAAAATTAATCATGTGCATAATGACATGGCAAAGATACTCTGTTTTCTATGAGCTTGGTCTTTCTCTCTGTAAAAGGGGTGGGAGCTTCATCGAACAAGTCATGACCAAGCCTACTATGATAAATATATTCTGCTAAAGCTGTTGTCAATAACACTTTATCAATAATCTTTTCTCATTCTGTTTTTTTTTTTTCAAATTTGATCCTTTATTGAACTAGGTAACAGGTAATCCTATTTGTCCAGTCTCAGCCATTGCAGTGAATTTAAGTTAATAAACATTTCACCATCCATTTATAAAACTTCCAGAAAATGCAGGTATTTGTACAACATAAAAATAAATATAGTAAGCCAATTACAAACACTCTACATGGAAAATCATGTACTTAGTTCTGTGCTGGAATGAGTTGCCAAAGACTTCATCACTGTGGAATCCCATTACTTTGAAAGGGCTCATCAAATGTTTCAATGAATGCTAAAATAAGATGTCCCCAGTCTTATGGATGTTGGTCTTTGTTCACATGAATAGATGTATTTTTTCCTAGATTTTGAAAATAATTCATTTATTTTATGAAGAATTTTATGTTTGAAGTTTGAGAAAGTAGTCTTCATTTTACAGCTTCATAAAACTGAATTTCTGGTGACAACTGCTAAAAATACCTCAACTAGCTATTCTCCATCTCATTTTAGTCTCCTTTTGTTCACATAGTTAGGAACAAAGGCATATACTCTCAATAAAGCAGTTGATCATTGCTGTTGAATGAAGATTTAAAATTCTCACGCACAGTGTATTAGGAAAATTTCATATACTTATAAAAAAAATAACTTTTTTAATACATAAAGAGCCAACGTCTTTTCTAGTCTGCCTTGTAGATTTTATTAAATATTATGTTGATTGATGGTCAGGAATAATAGAGTGCTGCAATAATTTGGCTGTATGGCAAGAGAATTTTTAACTGAAACAGAATTGCTGATGTTTGCTAGGCTGGGTGAAGAAAACATAATTTTTTTCCTTTTTAAAATAAACATTGGTTTTGAGTGAAAATTAAAATATCAAAGAAAATATATAAAATGTATAAAATATATAAAATATAAAATATTATAATAACTTCAAACCACTTTCAGGCTGTCCAGACAAAAAAATATTCAGAATTTTCTTCCAACTTTCCCACTATCTGCACTTTTCTCTTGTGAGTGAGGCAGCACTAGGTTAATACTTTTCAGCATGGCATGAAGCTGTGTCAGGGGAGGTTTAGGCTGGATATTAGGAAAAGGTTTTTCACCCAGAAGGTGGTTGAGTACTGGAAGAGGCTACCCACAGAAGTGGACAGAACACCAAGCCTGAAAGAGTTTAAGAAGCATTTGGATAATGCTCTCAGGTACACAGAGTGATTCTTAGGGGTCTTCAATTCAGGGCCAGGAGCTGGACTTTGGTGATCCTTGCAAGTCCTTTCCAACTCAGAATATACTATGACTCTATGCTTCTATTTTTAATTATTCTACTGCAGCCTTTAGTACTGTTTTGTACAGTTTATCACAAAGAGTTCCCAGGACTGTTTTTCTGTCAGAATTTGTCAACAAGGCAGGGATATTGGTTGCTGGTGCATAGGTTATATAATGTTTCATTTCCACTAAGTTCATTGAAAAAAAATGTATCTTCAGTATAGCTGGCAGACTGATTTGCTGCTGCACTATCCAATTGTGCCAAAAGGGGAGGAAAAGAAGGTTGGTGGGATTGTAAATGGAAAGTAATGGGGAGGTATGGGGAAGTGAATGCAGAAGTCTCGGAAGGGTGCCAGGACTAAAATCTCTGGAAAGCTCATAGTTTTGTCTAGGAGAGTGTAGCATTCTCTTTAATTTTTTTCTGCCTCTATGGCACACTACAACCCATGATCTGAATTACACATTACCCTGTAATGAAAGTGTGCACACTTTATCTCATCCTCTCTATCTCTCTTGTGAGAAGGAGGATCCTGTTGATATAAAGATTTAAAGGCAATAATAGCAGTGTGGCATCAGTTGCAATGATGATACTACCAGTGAACTAAATCCTTATGCATCTAGGATGAAGGTTTTAGATACTGTCACTGTTACCAAGGGTTCTTCTTTTTTTTTTTCTTTTCTTTTTTTTTTGGTCCCTAGATATTCTAGGTTTTAATTAATTGATTTTTTTACTTTGGAATATGTCTAACTACACATCTACAATGGAGTCTTGAAGCTATTCGAACCAGCATTAAGATATTGACTAAAGCTGGAGCTGAAATACCAAACGCACTGAATAGATCTACAAACACACTTGCAGCTTCAGCCAGCTGAGGAGCCCTGACTTAATTTTGGTTTGAGTGTACGTTGCCTCTATGTTTAAACTAGTAGCATCAATCCTGATTGCCCACTCATACTGTGGCTCAGAACAACTGTGCCCTTACTGGTTATTATTTCCTCTGAAAAATTTCCAAGCCATCCACAAGAGACTCCCACTTGACTTAGGACATCCTCTCTCTCTTTCCTTCTGTGATGGGTTGACCTTGGCTGCATTTCAGGTGCCCACCAATTCACTCTATCACTCCCTCTTCTCAGTTGGGCAGGAGTAAGAGAACACTCTGGAAAACAACACATAGTTTACTAAAGCAAAAGTGAAAGATTATCTCCACACAAGCAAAAAAAAAAAAGAAACATCCTCTACTTCCCATCAATAAGCAATGTCTGTCACTTCCAAGGAAGCAGGGCTTTAGCAGGAGTATCAGTTGTTCTGGAAAACAAATGTTGTAAACAGTGTGTGTCCCCCACTTCCTCCTCATTTCTCTTATTTTTATACCTGAGCAGCTGTCATATGGTATGGAATACCGGATCCCCCGATCCCTTTATCGGTTTGGGTGAGCTGCCCTGGTTATGCCCCGTTCCAAGATCTTGCCCACTCCAGCTTACTGATGGGGGTGCAGAATGTCGGAGAGACAGCATTAATATGTTGTGAGAGCACTGCTCAGCAGTAGCTAAAACACTGGTGTGTTATCAGCACCCTTCTAGCTACCAACACACAACACAGCCCTGTGAGGCCTGCTGTGGGGAAAATAAACTCTATCTCAGCCAGACCCAGTACAGCTTCCCAGCACCTATTTTGAAAAGGCACAATGGTTTTGTGTCCTGTCCCTGCTACTTGTGGGGTGCACTGGGAGAAAGAACACCCGTTCCAAGATCAGCTGTGCTTATGCCACAGGGGCCAGATGCACCATGTGAGGGTAGTTAGAAACACCTCAAATTCTGCATTACCTTGCCAGTGGAATCCTGGAGACTGGCTATCTACATTTGCTCTCACTTGACAGTGGCCTCAGCTCTCCTCCCTCTAGCCTGTTTAAGTGGAGTGGAGAAATTAACCTCTACACTGGAGACCAAATGGTCTCCCACACCTGAGAAGCCACAGAATAAGCTCCTTCAGTGATTATTTTCATGGATTTATAGTCAGGTGCTCAAATGGCTTAAGGAAATGGGTGCAGTACAAGTCACTTCTTTATACAATTACACATTATAACAGATGGCACAGCATTATCGATCATAAGACATACCAAGCTGGGATGTCAAGCTTTATCTAGTATTCTGAGAATACACCTGAAATCAGAGAGTTCATATCACCACTGAGGCCTCCATGCTGGAGAGGGACCTAGTTGTTCCCATGCTTAGTATGGGACCATTGACAGAACTTGCTGAGCCAAACCATGCCCCTGTTCCTCTACTTGCTTCATTCCAGCCCTTTTGATTTAATGTTTATACCGGTCCCAGATTCCTTCATCTAAGAAAGTAGCTCCCATCTGGCTGGAATGTGCTGCTGGGTTATAAGAGGTTTATTAAGAGCCTTTTAATTGAAAGTGTGTAAAGTCAACTTGGATGCATTTGTTGCCCGTATTTGCAATTTAGCTGAATTTCAGAAATGTTTCATACGCCAAAAATTGTTCATTACCTAAGCTGCTACAAGTACATTATTTCTCTGGTACATATTGAGGTCACTGATATAAGAATATCTTGACTTGCAGGAAGATAGTTTTTGTCCTTGGAAGACATGAAGCAACTTATATTTTTATTGTAAGATTTTCTTATTAGATAGCAGTCTACATGCATATATATTCAATGATTCTGATCATAAAGAGGATTGTCTTAATGAGGAAAGGTCTTAGTTACAACTGCCATTCCTCATTACATCATCTTGGACCCTAACAGGGGCACAGACAGGAAGCATCACAGAATGTCTTGAATTCCCTGTAGGTTGGATATGAATTGTCAGCAGCATTAATTCACAACACCACTGCTTTGTCAAAGTTAGTTATATGTGCTATTGTATTGAGAATATTTGACTGATACAGTTGCCTCTATAATTAGGAGTGTGTCACATTTCAATTATATTTGCATACCACTTTCCAAAGGTTTATAAATCAGATAAACTCCCTCTTGGCTGAAATGTGCCATGATAATTAGTATGGGGACGGTTTTGTTTGTGTGCTGTTTTCCATTACTTTGCTAGAATATTATTATAAAATTAAGGTAAGTGTGTTTTCCTGTCTTTTAGACCTTACTTCAACAAAAATGAGCGTTGGTATATTCAGTTTTCACTTAACCATTTTCTTATAGAAGACACTGGAAGTTTTACCATTGCTTTACTCTTCTCAATAACATCCTAGCAATTCTAAATACTTACTAAAAAACACTTGCAATATGAAAGTACTATCTTTCATAACATTAAATTATACTATCTCAATGAAAGTCTGAAGGAAGTAAAGGAGGGTCAAATATTAAAGTGCCTTATTTGTGAACACCTTTCTCAGTAGCAATTCTTAGCAAGCGTACATCATATGAATGTACAATGTAAAACAGTTGGATAAGCTGCAATTGGGTTTAATTAGAAATGCATCTTTGGAGATTGGTTGTAGAGGAAGAACAATTAAGAATTTTTAATTAACAATTAAAGAATTTTTTTTTTAATTTGTTTTCTCAAGCAAGAGTTTTAGGAAAAAAAACATTTTGGTGTCCAAGAAAACCCTTAAAAACATGCAATGATGCACAGATGTGCTGTGAAATTCTTAAAATGTGAGATAATTTTAAGAAGATATTCACTGAATATTAAACAACCTTGGAAACTGCTACCCAGAAATAGCATTTTTTTTTCCATTCTTGATGTAGAGGTGGAGTGCTGAGAGCTCATTTTTTTTCAGAAAAGAGGCAGTTGTCAATTTTTTTTCAGACTAATCTAGCTTTGTATGTAAGTTAGGCTACTGGATTTGCATTTATGTGTTGTTATTAGATAGGCACTGCTGCTTTTAAAGCTGCGTCACGCATACTAAAGAATCTTTAAAAGTTTTCCCATGTTCATCCATAAATATTGGAATAAATAAAGGCATCAACTGGGTGGCATTTGCTTGTCCAAACAGGCAATATGCTAGAAATGGTTCCTTCTGCATGCAGTCCAGCTGCTTTCAGTGACATCCCTTCTCTCTGGGGATGGCATCTCACTGGCAGTGCAGGGAGACAGGATAAATAGCTCTGGGATGTGGGGAGGAAACATACACAAACATTCTGAAATCCTGTTTTCATGCAAGCAATCCAAACTGAAACTGTGGAAAAGGATGGGCTTTTTTTGTATCTCACATGAATACCAGAGATATTTTCAATCAGCTTTTCTCTTCCAGCATATTGTCATTATTCTGAAGCATAGAAAATTTATTATTTTAGAGGAAACTGGAGCAGGCCAGCTGTGAGGCTGTTTAGCTTAGCAGTGTTTTTTAATGGTCACATAGATAAGATTTAGTGCTGCCTCTGTCCTGGTCAGAGCACAGTATATTTTCATACAGACATAGAATTGTTTGGGTTGGGAGGGGACCTTCAAAATCTTCTAGTTCAACCACCCTGCCATAGGCAGGCACTTCTTCCACAAGACCAATTTGCTCAAAGCCCATCCAGCGTGGCCTTGAATACTTACAGGGACGAGGCACCCAGAGCTTCTCTGGGCAACCTCGTGCCACTGTCTCACCGAAAATTTTTCTTTGTATCAAATATAAATCCGTTCTGTTTCAGTTTAAAGCCATCACCTCTTGTCGTGCCACTGTCTCACCGAAAATTTTTCTTTGTATCAAATATAAATCCGTTCTGTTTCAGTTTAAAGCCATCACCTCTTGTTCTGTTACTATATGTTGTTGATAAAAGTCTCACTCTCACTTTTCTTGTGCGCCTCCTTCAGGTACTGAACAGCTTCTGAAACCTTCTCTTCTCCAGGCTGAATAACCACAACTCCCTCAGCCTGTCTTCGGAGAGGTGCTCGATCCCTCGGATCATCTTTATGCCCCCCTCTGGACTTGCTCCATCAGGTCCACATCCTTCTTATGTCGGGGGCCCCAGTGCCGGATGCAGCACTCCATGTGGGATCTCACTGAGAGCAGAGACAGTCAAAATCACCTTCCTTGCCCTGCTGGCCACCTTGCTTTTGATGCAGCCCAGGATACAGTTGCCTTTCTGGTTTGTGAGTGCATATTGCTGTGTTATGTCAAGCTTGTCATCCACCAACACCTCCAAGTCCTTCCCCTCAGAGTCATTCTCAATCCATTCTCCACCCAGCCTGTTCATATTCTTGGGATTGCCCTGACAAGACCTTCCAGTTGTGCCTATTGGGTTTCACGAGGTTTGCATGGCCTAGGACTGAAGCACGCTATTTAACCCCTAGCACATTTCCCTTTGTGATTTTCTTCTAGCTGTCTAGTAAAGCCAGTGCCTCTGCATGGTTTGAGAGATAGCCTAGGGTACAACACAGTCTCAATGGTCAGCTTTATTTTCTGAAACTAAAACCAACTCATGCATACAAAGATAAGGAATGCTAGCTCCTGGTCTCCTAACTTCTCTGTTTTGTCTACGGACATGATTTGGAATGGAAATAATTGACAATATTAAAGCCATAGAGCTAAATAGCAGACAGAATTAAGGAAGGTGGGAAATCACTGTTTGGAAATCACTGTTCATCCAGGAGCATGCACTTATGTTCTTCCGGAGATCAGAAGATACTGAAGACCCACTTAAATGTAAGTACTTGCTTAAGTGTACCATCTAAAATAATATTTTTCTTTCAGGTAATGCACTATTATAAGGACAATTAAAGCTGCAGTTTCTATTTGCCTAATTATGGAAATCAGGATTTCTCATGCAAGCTTTGCATTTCTTCATGCATAGGTTCTCTATGCATCCTTTAAAACACAAAAAGCTTTAAAATCAGTGAGGAATAGGCACTTTGTATCACTTTCTGACATCCTGCTAATAACAAATGGGAAAAAAAAAAAGGTTGATTTTAATATTTCTTGGATTTGGTTCTGCAACTGAGAATTCCTTCAAACTTAATTGATATAAGTATACTTTTATTTGCATTTAAATACAGTAAAATATTTGTTGCTAAAATTTCAAACATATCTGTGAAAGGTTAAATCCTTAGTTGAATAATTACTTGGCTTGTCCTTCATTGCTTGTTTTCTTCCTGCCAGCTTCCAAACGTTGTCAGTGGGATTGTTTTTTCTTAACTTCTTTGGAACATTACCAGCAATATTACTAATTTTCCTTGCTAATTTTCAGTATTTTTTCTTCAGTTGAGAGAAGTTGGTTGTTCTCTTTTTTTTTTTTTTTTTAATGAGACACACACACATAACTACAGTGTACATATGTTGGGTGTTGTACTGATGTTTATTTTAGAAGTGAAATTTTTTTGTGCCAGCATGTGCATGCACTTCTGTATGTGTAATGCAGTCTGTGATCGGTTCCCAGAAGCCTAGCTGTAGTCTTCTGTTTCTCTGTTCAATAATAAATGAGCAGAACCTCAACAGCAGCCAGTGACTGCTGAGTGTGCCAAATAACTGAGCTTTCATCCGCGAAGACAGGTGTCAGTTCTCAAAAATGAAGGTGATTGACTCCTCTGACATGTTTAAATGCATTCTAGCTCGTGAGGATCAGTTTATGGTGCCTCAGTCACCTCTGCCAGAAGAAATGCCTCCTCATAGACCAGGCTGTTGTGCCAGTCTCCTTGGCTTCCCACAGAACCATCCCCGTGAGAGACTTGTGTCTTCCAGTTCCCCTCAATTCAAGGAATTTGGGGGCAGGAAAGCCCTGTCATTCACCATGCTTCAGTCAAGCAAAGAGAGAACAGAAGATATCTTGATCTTTCATTTACCACTTGACATCTGAGTCCATTCTCATAGACGATTCAATTCTGAAGGCTAAGAAAACTACCAGCCTTGTTAGGGAATTTGCCTTCAGAGATTCCCCTGAAAAGTGCTAGTCCACAGCATACTTTCACCCCATCATTCAGTGTAATGTTGCAGCTCTTATCCAGATGTAGTGTATCACCTCTCATAGGCAATGTGTCATGTATTTCCATGCTTTCCCCTCTGTTAGATACTGTTCAAAAAAGTGCAGATGTCTCTGCTCTTGTACACTGCTAGCAGGTTAGGAGAGCCATATTTTGAGAAGGATCACTAGTGCAAAATAGTGATACAAAAAGCCTTTCTCTGAGTGCAAACTTCAGTTGATTAATGTTGTTAGTGTAAAGAGTTATGATTAACTTCTACTTTCCTTGTGTTTTTTTTCTTCACCAGAACTGAAGATTTACAGTGAATAAAAGGAATTTGGTATAAAAAGTGTTTTGATTACTCTACATATTCACATTTTAAGTACTTTCACAAAAACATGATGTCTGTGAGATTTTTATAATACTCTGGTTTTATTTTTACATACTAGACTACAGTATTTGGACCATTTCTATGTTAAATTCCCTGAGGCACCATTTAGGAGTTGAGTGTTCAGAACACATAAGCTACACCTCCAGATTAAGTCCTTCTGCTCTCTAATGTGCTGCACTATTGTGCAGCACTGGTTGTTTCCAGCTTTTCTAGGTAAGAGCAATGAAAAGTGTTGAATTCTCAAAAATTTTTCACAATATTGTGTACTTATATTTTGTCTTGAAGCTCATAGACATGTCTAGGAAGAGATAATATTTCTTTATATTTGTTAAAATGTTTCATTTTGATAATAAAAGACATTAATAGGTACTTATCATTGAATAGCTTCAACAAAGTACTGTTAACATGCCTTGAAGAATGAATGACCAAACTAATCCATGAATATTTGTTTGACAGATTTTAGTCCTCCTTATACCTGTAAATACCTCCTCCATCTATCTAGCAATTTTTTAAATGATAGAATTTTTTGTCCTTTATATGCCAGTCATCTTAGAAATTTGTCTATTCACACATCACACTGTCCTTAACAGAGCAAAATATTGTAAAGCAAATGAGAGAAACCTGGCTCTTCACATGGAGATAGTTTAGAATATGGGAAAATGGAAATAATAAAAAAAATTATCAAATTTGACAGTACTTCACTTAAAAGCTCATTTATGAATTATATTATATGACTTACAGAGCATATTGTACTTTCTTACTCATTGTACTAGTCCTCCATGGTAGAATGCAAAGATTGGTACGTTTATGAGAGATTTCTCATTTTTCTGAAAAGTACATAGAATGAAAGATTCCCAAACACACTTATAATAGTAAATTAATGGAAGTATAGGGGTGACTCGAATATCTTTGATAAATGCTACAACAGTGCAGATGTAGATGGAAATACCTCCAGGAGCAGTTCCAGCAGAGGGAGGGTAACGCAAGCCACAGCTGCTGAATGATTATACACCCACACAAATACAGGCTCCAGCTGTAGCTTGTGTTCCTGAGCAAAAAAAGAAAAGGTTATCATGAGTACTGTCTTCTATGAAATCACCCGACCAAATGATTGGAGGGCAGGAATACCTCTCCTGTGAAAAAATAACCCAAGAATTGTGGCTGTTCAGCCTGGAGAAAGAAGGTTTCAGGGAGACCTTACAGCAGTGTTCCAGTACCTAAAGGGGCCTACAAGAAAGCTGAAGAGGGACTTCTGACAAGGGCATGCAGTGACAGGACAGAGGGTAATGGTTTCAAACCAAAACAAGGCAGATTTACAATAGATATAAAGAAAAATCTTTTTTTTAGGATGAGGTTGCCCAGAGGAGCTGTGCGTGCCCCAACTCTGAAAGTGTTCAGATCACATTGGATGGGGTTTTAGCAATCTTGTCTCACGAAAGATATTGTGAAAAACAGTGGCCTTTGTAGGTTCCTTCCAACCCAAACAATTCTATGATTCTGTGATCTACTGAATGACCATGTACTCATTATGCTCATTTACTCATATTTGTTCTTGAGGGCATTGTTGCTTAGCTGCTTTTTCAGCACAAGGGGACAAATAACTGTCCTGACTGTGACATTCCTTTTTCCACTCTGTGGTCTAGAATCTCACCAGGTTTTGGTGTGGTATCACGCAGAAATGGACAAACTGGGAGAGCAGCAGTTTTGACTGCTCTGACAGTCTAAGAGGAAAGGAAGTTTGTCCAGATGTTTTTTGTAAGACAGGGCCTGTGTCTCCTATCCAAGACACCTTTCAGAGTTCATGTAGCAATGCTGATCACACACCAGATTTCCTCTAAGGGAAAAAAAAAACATCTCAGGGCTCTCCGAACTGTCACAGAAAGGATCTGCCAGAGGCAACCAAATGGAAGTATCTCTAGTTAAATGTTTTCAGGACAGATGACAAAACTACATCTCACATGATCAGGTTTCTGGCATCTATTATCCTCTGTCACCTCAAGATTATCTATGAGACCTGTGGTAGATATTTTGTAACCAAATGAGAGAGCATGTATGATCAAGTACCATTAGACTGTAGTGCTGCTGGATGCGACATTGCAATAACACAAAAACTCTGGGAAGTTTTGCATTCCTATGCCCCCACTGGAAAATAGGCTAAGAAAAACAAAGAAAAATGTAAAAAGGGAAATTAAAGTGCTGAATTGCATAATGTTTCTCAGCTGGGACTAAAAGTGAAGATGCATTCTTTCAATAGCTAAAAATTAATTTTCTTCTTTTTTTTTTTTTCAAATACAGTATTTTTTCCCTTCAATTACAATTTGAAACATGGTATTGTAAACATTTAGCACTTACAGAGCTTTCAAGCATCCTTTAAATGCAGAGGACACAAATGGAGAACAGAAGTCTATCTAACAGAGAAATCGTTTGAACAGAATAAGTCTAATCTCTATTTATGCAATATTAAAAGATAAACAAAGTTCCTGTTGTTGCAGGCAAGTAAGTTTGGTAGTCTGACTATTTTAACTTATAGCTTTTCCTGCAGCAGTAATATTTTTAACAACCAAAGAACTCATTATAAAGCTGTGATCAGGTTAACTTAAAAATAAATTATGTATTTGAACTGTGTTAGGAAAGCACTTAAAGTGGTTGTCTTAACAGAACAATATTGTGTCATTAAAACCCATCCCTGGAAATACTGAGGTAAGTACTTACTGTTCTAGGCTCTCTTCAGAATTTTCAGTATTGGCAATCACAATGGTAAACAGTCTTCTTGGCACTTAAACTCCACATCTTCCTGTTAATGATGAATTTTTTGTAAGAGTATTGGTACCACTTCAGTGCCTT
>VXAY01004954.1:276842-295048 GCA_013399855.1 Oxyruncus cristatus
GCCTTCAATTTCAATTTATCGAGAAAACTTTGTACTAATTGTGTTTGAGAGCTGAGTGGCTTTGCTAAAGGGTCCATGCATAATTTGTATGTCTACTTTACACCTGGTCGACAAGGGAAGGTCTAAAGGGCAGAAGGACAAAAGTATATCCTTCCTTAGAAATATGGCTTGTTCAATATTTATCCAGATGTTTCTCGGAATGAGTTTGGTGTTTGGGCTTGGTCACACTAGCATTGATATACTTCATTCTGTGTGGTTATTCTTAAGCATACTGGACTGAATTCAGAATCAGACATAATTTTTCCATCTCTGTTGTATGCCACAGTATCTATTAATGCTTATGAACCACATCTGCTATTTAGAAAAACTGTCCCAACAGATGTACAGGATCACTTAATAACTAAAGGCTTGCTCAGACTCCTCTAGTTCAAACACCCTAGAAAAAAATATGTAAACCCCCCTACTGTTAATTTTTTACTGCAGAAGTTGCAGACCCAGCTATCTAGGGTGACTTTGAATTTGTTTGTGTATTGTTTATCTTCTACTCTTCTGACACTTTTTGAGCTTCAAGTAAAATGTTTGTATAACACTGGTTTTACACTGTCTTTATAGTGAGGGGCAGGTGGGGAAGAATTTTACTGCATTTATTTCTTCTGTGAATCGTTCTTGTACTGTCCAAGATATCAAAAAGCAAGATTGTTATAAAAAAGGAAGATTATGCTTTCATTATATCTCTTTCCCTTAACTTTTCACTTTGGTAATTTAAACAAACCCATATCTAAGTTCCTGTCATCGTCCTCTAGAGTTTTCATATTACCTGTCTTGTAAATTCAAAGCATCCCTTGTTTTTGTTGCATACAGTTTTTCTTTCAGCAGTTAATACCAACAGTTAGGCACTCGTTCTAAGAAAAGGATTTGGTCTCCATTATCATATTTTACTTTTCTCATATGGCTATAAGATTCTACTCATAAGATTTTATTTCTCAGTAAGTGTATTTGTCCTTTTTATTTAACATAAGTATAGTTCAAGTAGTTTAAATTTATGCAGCATTCACTCACATAATGGACATTACAGCTGAGCTACAGAAGTGCAGGATGACTGCTAGCTGATTAAAAGAAATTCTGTTTCATCTGGCATTAAAGCTTTCTCTTATGGCCTTTCAGAACATTAATTTGCTTACAGTTTTACAAATAGAAGAAGTGTGAAGACCTAAGTTTGCATATCTTGCAAATTTAACGCAATTTAATCAGTCTCTTTGAACAGTAATTAACTGCTGGTTTCAAATACCCTCAAAGCAGTAATATATTACTGTATTGAAACACCTGCTTATCAGAATGTTAAAAAAAAATATCTTCTCCTGTCCCCATTTCTTCACTTTTCTGACATTTCAAGTGTGAAGGAAACTTTACCTAAAAAAATTGGTTAAGCTCTCTTCACCAAAAAGAAGTGTCTACCCTCAGCTTGCAATCAAAATGGAAAATATCCATTGCAGTTACAACATCCACAGATTGGCTGCTGGCTAGCACATTGTCCAAAATTCTGATTTCACACATATTGTTGGGAAATTTAAAAGCAATTGATTCTGATATGTACATTCAGAGTTATAAAACATTGAGTTTTTTACAATTTCTTAACCTAGGAATTTTGAGGTGATGAGAGATTATTGAGCAAAAATACAGCACGTAGTATTCCTGCAGCAAAGTGCATAAGTTTGAAAACTCTACCTCATACACATCAACTGTTTGGCCTCCATGAATTTCCTGATTAATGTTATAAGCCATACATGTCATTGGCTGAATAAACTGCTTGTGATTTATTCTACCCATTTGATTATTCAGTGAAGATTTTCTGAAGAACCTTTATCAAGCTTATAAGACATCCACGTAGAGAGGTTCTGGTCAAGTAGGCTACCTTTTCCTTCATTCAGAACTGTTTCTGGAGACCTTAGGGCTTTGAAAGTCTAAGGTATGGAAATGGGAGATATTGCTTATGACAAGATGATAGTTATAAAGCTGAAAATTTTAAAGCAGATCCTTGACTGCCCGTAAAGCAAAGTGAGCTTACCTTCAACAAGCATTTGCAAAACCATAGACATATTCTGTGAGGTTTCTATCAGATTGTCTAGCAATGCTATTTACAATATACTGCATATTTTTTGCTGGTTACTGAAGCCATGACTGTGTTACTGCATTAATATTAATTACCAGCATCTTTCACCATACTCATATTCTCAAACTTCCCTTTTTCCCCTCAGTTCTCAATGCCAGAAGCCTATAAACACCTTGCTAAAATATCCAGCATTTGAGTCAGCATTTGGTGCTTAGCCATTTTTGACAGTTTAATGAATGAGCTGAATTAAGCCAAGGTAACTGGACATGCGGTGCTCGCCACACTCTGGAAACAGCCCAAACCATTCAGTGCATAACTAATCCTTGTAAGTAGACATACACAAATACCTGGTGGAAAACCATACATACATTTTACAGAGTTGGGAATTAAACTGGAGAAATGTGATATTTGGAAGGATAATGTGCTCCTGCCTTCTTCAGTCCTTCTGCTTACAGAGCCCCAGGGAAGGATGTATATAGGTTTTCCTCAGCCTGCCAATTTATCCATTAAAATTTGGCAGTCTGCTTGCCTTGAAATAGGATGGATGTGGGGTCCTGCAGAGAAAGGGTCACTCTTATAAATTGACCAAGCCTATCATCTTGTGATTGAAATTTAACTAACCACAGGTTAATGTTTGATAGTAGAGGGCATCTACAAAGATCAGGTGAAATATCACAATATTACAGATAAACTTTTTTAGCTAATTATGCATAGTAATCCATGCTCTATGTATGAATTCTTGCTAATATATCAGTCCTGGTCTAGGACAGTAGAGACAGGTTAGCCTTATATTTTTCTGAGAAACAGATGAAATACCAAGGAAGACCTGATCTGAATGGTTCACGTGTTTCTGTCAAGGGGTGACCCCTTTGGCAGGAAGACCTTGCTCTGTGACAGTAACAAATCACAGGCACCACTTCTACTTACACCTGTTCACACACATGTGCCAAAAAAAATATAAAATCCAAGAAAAAAAAGGTGTGAAAAAGAAGGCAACTCGAGGTGCTACTGCCTGGAAGCAAGACGGGTTGTGTTGCTGGTGAATGGAAAAGTCATTAAAACCTCTTTGAGTGTCATTAAATACAGTGTGTAACTTGAGAGCGCAGCCTGACATCACTACTTGTGCAGAGAGTTGATCCACTTTAGAGGTAGCCCAAGCAGGGACTTGGCTGAGCCACAGGGATGGGTACAGCAGAGTTCAAGGCACACATTTTGTGCTTTCTGCAAGAAGCTGTCAGCTGGTGGAAGATTTAAAACTGTGGTTGGTAGGGATGTCAAAGCAAGACAAGGAAGATGAGAACTGGTCTGAATTTTATATTTTGTGTCTCTCAGATTGTTGAGGTGAGAAGGGTGTTTGTAAATAAAACCTGAGTCCAGAAAAGGTTTGAGTATATGATTTACTGGTACCAAATAATCCTAGTAAATACTCCAAAATTAGTCGTAAAGTGAATTGACTCACTTGGAGGAAAAGGTCTTGGTAAAACAATGGACAAATGCTTCTAAAGCAAAAGTGTATGTTTAAAAACTTGTATAGTCTGATGTCAAAACAGTGATGCAATGGTGAAATACAATATTTCCAATGACAACTATAGTTCTCCCAAAAAAATTTACTAATGATCATATATGAAAAGTGTTAGAATTGCCCTTTCTTTGTTCCATGGGGAAAAAAAATGTGCATTTTTTTGAGAATGTCTTCTCTGCTCTGAAAATTTTCATTTTCTATATGCTTAGAAAAACAAAGTGTAAAATATTTGTTTATACCTCTCAGTTAGTAACATCTCCTTTTCCTATCATTTTGCCTTTCCTTGATTAACTATTACACAATTTTAGTTCACTGAAGTAGTAAATAGCAATAAGATTTTAAGGACTGTGAGGAAAAAATGAAATACAAGTTAGTTTGCAAACATTTATGCAAGGATTTTGATTGGAAGAATTATGGTCATGCAGTCAAAAAAATATATGTAATGTTTCGTTCTAAATCAGACTGACTCAAATTCAGAATCCTGAGCACCCATGATTAATCTTGAGACACTAAGAGAATTGAATTTTTGGTGCATAACTGGTGTATCATTTAACAATCAGAATTCCATATAGGAAAGAAGTTAAGAAGATTAGCTGTACTAAATCTGGATTTTCAGGTACTGACACCTGACAAAGTCATAGAAAAAATTCATCCAGTTTTCATTTTTGCTTTACTGACTACCTTTCTAAATAAGTCAACTGATTCTATAAACTACTCTTTTAAGTCATTATTCTTATAAGACCATAACTAATTAGTAGGTACATAAGATAATTAAATATCACCAGTGACTGTTGAGCAACTTATAAAGTCTATAGATGTGAAAAAGGAAGCAGATTTGTTGAGATGTGATATTGAATGTTAGTTATTATTTTCTGGACTTCTAGTGTCGTGGGAGAAAGTTATTCTTATGTGAGACAAAAATGTAGCTGTTGTACACTGAGACCTTACCAACAGGTTTTCATTTATCTCCTGGCAGATGGCAGAGACACTCCAGTTGTGCTGGATCAGAAAAACTCTTTTTTTCAGTGGAAGAACATGAAGAAATGCAAGACCGATTTCTCTTTTCAATCTAACAGCTTTTTAACACTCATTCTGTAGCTTTAGCTTCCTTCTAGACTATTGTTTTCTGAGGAGTGGGACCTGGTGCCTCTCAGATGCTTCAGGAATGTGCACAGAGGGTCGTTCATGCTGGTGGTTTTCAGGGATGGGCCTTGCATGCGGTCCTGAAGTTACACCACAGTATGTTCAACAGGCAAAATGATTGTGAGCTCTGAGGTCAACTATTGCTCAGACTGTTAATAATAACCTCCAACTAACAATTTAAAAAAAGTGGATCAGAAACCCAGCCCTAAGAATCATTCTTCTGAGTCAGGAGATAGAAGTAACCCTTTGGTTTGCATGACAGCAAATAATCACAAAAGAATTCCGATACCTGGAGAATCGATGATCTCTCTCTAATGTAAATATTAAGTAATTTTTCTTTACCCACTAAACACCCCTACAGTGCACATGAACCTGATGTACTCTGGAACTGAAATTTCCTATCCCTTTCTTCAAAAATTTCACATAAAATAGGCCAAAGAAATAATGATGTCCTTGACAAGTGATCTTTAAAAACATTTTCTGAGGCTGTTCTTTTTCCAGCAACCTTTTCATATTTGATTAATATTCCTTCCTGTTTTCTGGTTCAGAACATTTCTTCTTTGAGCTACATTGGATCTAAAACTGAAAGTGAAAAAACTCCACAACCTTTTGATCCTAGGAAAACTGACTCTATTATTTCCATGTCTTTGGAAGACACAATAAAGATACGTTTTTTGCACATGGTGCAAAAGAAAGGAAAATGTAGCTAATGCTTTTCAAGCTAAACTTGCTTTGCAGCTAAACACTTTTCAGCTGTCTCAAAAACAGCAGGTCAAATATTCTAGGATTATGTTCTGCTCTCTCTGAGAACACAAGAATTCATTCCAAATACTCCATAAAAGAAAACAATGGACAAATTCATTTAATAGAGATCACAGGATTTCCCTTTGGTTAAAGTCATGTATTAATAACCAAAAGAAAACACTGAATCTGTTTTAGTGAAATAGCTGATACTTTTCCCCACTGGAGACATTAACAATACTATTCCAAATATTTATGAATTAGGCTGATGTAATCTTCCAGTTACCCAGAAATGTCTTAGACGCAGTGGATTGTGTACATATATTATTTGGCAAGGAAAATGCTATATTACTACAAAGGGCTTCTTATGAGCACAAAGATGAGGGCTCACAGGCTTCTGACATGCATTCTAAATAGGAAGGTGGCGTTTAGTAACGTGTGAAGTCTCCAGAAGCAATCACAGAATATGCTGAGTTGGATGGGACCCACAATGATCATTGAGTCCAGTCCCTAAACCTTCACAGGACTATCCCCAAATATCACACCATGTGCCTGAGAGTATTGTCCAATCCGCCCTTGCTACATCATTTCTTGAACTCTGTCAGGCTTGGTGCTGTGAACACTTTGCTGAGGAGCCTCTGGGGAAAGAACCTTTTTCTAATATCCAACATGACCCTCCCCTGACACAACTTCAGGGGAGAAGGCCATTCCTTCAGATTCTGTCACCGGTCACCTCAGAGAAGAGATCTGTGGCTGCCCCTCCTCTTCCACGCACAAGGAAGTTGTAACTGCAGTGAGGTTTTCCCTCAGTCTCCTCTCCTCCAGCCTGAACAGACAAAGTGACCTCAGCTGTTGCTCATATCATTTCCCCTCCAGACCCTTCATCATCTTCATAGCTCTCCTCTGAACACTCTCTAATAGCTTGGTGTTTTTGTTATATGGCACTGACCAGCACTGCACACGATATTCAAGGTGAGACCACCTCAGTGCAGAGCAGAGTGGGACAATTCCCTCCCTCAAACGCCTGGTGATGCTGTGCCTGATTCTCCCTAGGACACGGTTGGCCCTCCTGGCTGCCAGGGCACTGCTGACTCATATTCAACTTACCATTGACCAGGACCCCCAGGTCCCTTTCTGCAGGATTGCTTTCCAGCACCTCATTCCCCAGTGTGTACAAAGGAGGCACCAGGATTGCCCCATCCCAGGTACTTAATCCAGCACTTGCCCTTGCTAAATTTCATGTTTAGTGATTGCCCAGTCCCTTAATTTGTCCAGGTCTTTCTGTAAGGCCTTCCAAAATAAAAGGTCTTACCTTAAACATTTATATATAAATTATCTGCTGAAGTACTAAATGAAAGGAAAGCACAATGCATAAAAGCAGATATAAACTCTATATCCTAGTATTTCACAAGGCTCAGTTAATAACCTGTACCACATTTTGTGAAGAGGCAGTCATACAACTTTTTCTTGTTCTGAGTTACAGTTGGACTCTCCCAGCTTTGTGTTAAAGTTTCTATTTTCTGACAGTAGTCATCATCAATTAATAAGATTTAAAAAAAAAGTAAAACCCCCCCCCCCCCAAAAAAAAAGCCCCAAAGCAAACAAATAAACAAAACCACTAGAAAAACCCAGAAGGCATTTACTGTGAGATACTAGGCATTCAACTGGGTGTATTGGCTTGTTTGTTTAACAACTCAAAGGAATAGCTTCCTGGATTCTGTAACTCTTTGACAAAGTCTGTTGTCAATTTTTTCATTCTTCGCTTCTGCTTTTAAGGGGCTTTCATTTTGATCCAGAACTTACAATTACTCCTTTATCTTCAATGGGCACTGGAAAATTCTCTGGTTGACACTGCTGTTTTTGTTTTTAAAGAGTTCCTTTCTCACTTTTCTACACCACCATACGTCAGGAGTTTTTCCACTACATTAATAGTGTGTCTGAGCCATGTATAAAAGATAAGATAGCCATATTAAGGATAACGTGTCCATCAAAAATTTGAGACAAGAGTTCTGCTATAAGTATTTGAACTCGGCAGGCGTCAATCGATGTTAGGCATTAATCACTCCAACATATATGTAAGGATCCTTTACACGGGAGTATGCAGAGTGCCAAAATTAATATTCAGTCCCTGAGCAGCTCCAAACACCCCAATGAGACAGAGGGAAGGATTTTGGGATTTATAAAAAAATCAATGAAATGAGAGGATTGTGTAACAGGATTTGCACTCCTGCATTTATTGATGTGAACTTAAAAGTGAGAAATTTTTTTTCCTAAGAAAAGAAAAGAAGCTATTCTAGAGAGATGCATTTTTCTTGATAAAACCAGAGTGAATAATTTACACGTACAGCTGCCTTCAAGGCTGACAGACATCCACTTGACAGGACTGAGCAGCCGGATGTATCAGAAACGAATATTTCATAGCAAAACTTGGCTCTTTCTGATAAACATGAAAGATGTGCTGGTGGCAGCATTGCCATAGGCCAACTTCTGTTGGCAACGAGTTTGTGGCACATAAATGGTGTCTTTGACATCCAGTCTTTGACTAAGGAATCTTGAGTCTCTGATTGGCTGATGTGCTTTTACATTTAATGTTATTTTACTCTCCCATGATGTTAGCACGTTTTTCCTTGGAAGAAACTAACATGATGTTGATAGTAGTGATCTATGATAATTTTTGTTTTCTGGTAGGACATGGTAATGAAGGTCTTTGTTTTAGTTAAGAAAGGTGTTGAGTGACTAAGGACAGTCACAAGGAGAACTTGTTTATTAAGTCTAAAACAGAGAAGGTGTCTATCAACCACATACAATTGTGTAAGCATTATTATATCTATGGTTATTTTTATTCAGTGGTATATTTTCTGTATTATTCCCGTGCATATTGTTCTTACACTATATATCTTATTCAGTTATAGTACGGATTTTTTAATAATAGATCCTTGGTTTTTCTGAATGAGTAATTAGAATTTGTTTAAAGAGTATACATAGGCACCTACTTAAGCACTAAGCCACGTTAAATTAATATCTGGACTTCTGAATCAGGAATTCATCCTCTAACTTGGAGATATCCATCTTTTGAAGTCTGGTATTCTACTGGATACTGTATGTTAACAAACTACTGGAGACCATCTGTCTTTTGCTTAGGGTAGAATGGAACAATTGCTTATTTCAAGTTTTTAGTATCAGAATCTTTCAGGAAGCTACAGCAAATGTCAGCAAAAATTAGCAATATTTAAATTTCATGGATGGTTTGTTGGGTCTGAAACAACAATGCAGAAACAAAAACCATCAAGGTATAGCTTTCTGATCTACATATGCATAAATCATCCATTTGAATAATCAAGATGAATTACTATAAAGATGCTCTTCCCAAGACGTTCCATTAACTGAAAATCTAGGTCTAACTCAGTTCCTTTGAAATAATTAGGTCACAACACTCCTGGATTGATTCATTGCACTTCTATTGTTTTCCAGAAAAATAAAACACTCAGTCAGTTTTATGTCCTTATCAAGTAAAACTTTGAGGCTAACTGGTTGTTAGAGACACCTCTTACATTGTGCTTAAATAGAAAAGCAACAAATTTAGCAGAAAGTTTAAACACTGCTAATTCCTCAAAAAGAGGACAAAACTCATCCTCTGTAATTTGCGGAAATCAACTACTGTCTAAAGAAAACAATAAACATAATTCTCTCTTTCACCTGTATTTTGCAACTTAATTGATTATGTTTAGACTCAACTAGCTTTCCACACACAATTAAGTTTTTTAGTCCATGAGTAGTCACAAAGAGCTGAATAAGGTTATAGGGGAAGTATGATGTTAATCACTGCTGAGAAGGATAGCAGGATCTGCTTTCATTGGTAATATAAATAAAAAGCATTGTGTGTTTAACATTTTGTAGTCCAGACATTAAAAAATTTATGATATTAA
Organism: Oxyruncus cristatus; assembly: GCA_013399855.1. NCBI lineage: Eukaryota > Metazoa > Chordata > Aves > Passeriformes > Cotingidae > Oxyruncus > Oxyruncus cristatus. The sequence continues at coordinate 286,285 of VXAY01004954.1, forward strand.
CCAGAAAAAATCTTTCCTCTCTCTCATTCTTTCCTAATTATATTTGTCTGTCTTCTGGTACACACCAATTAGACTGGAATTCAGTGCAAAATGCAAAGAAAAAAAAGGAATTAATAAAGCTAAGAAACTGTATAGGAAGTTTCAACAGCATTACTGTTGGGTTTGGGGCTAGAAAAAATGAACAAATGCTGCAGAAATTTATTTTCTTCTGGGTGGAACTATTGCTCATTGACTTGTGCCTGAAAGACTAACAAATTTTGCTGAAAAATTGTCCTTTATATATCTTCTTGCAGTAATTACATACTTGGGCTCTAGGAAGAGAAGCATAAATATAGAAGTCTGTATCGTGTGTAGCAAATTTAAATGTGGCAAACATATAATTTTTTCATATGTAAAACAAAACTTATCTGGTGCTTCTAGGTACATTGTGAAATTAATTATTTGTAGCTCTTCTGAACATTTCTAAGGAGAGAGAGCTAAAAGAAGAGCACTTGGGTATTGTGCCTTTTAAGATTTAGAGAGTAATGTGAAGAAATGTCCCAGCATGCTTACTGATTAATATCTACTACACTGTCATAAGCACCTAAACCCATTTTCAGGGAGAAAATGAATACAGATACACTTGAGATCTTTCCTTTTGATTTTGTCTGGGTTTTAGCTGTCAGTGCCATCACTGCATCAGGTGAGCTCAGTTCTCGCTTCTGCAGTTCCTCATATAAATCACAGAATCACAGAGTATGCTGAGTTGGATGAGACCCATAAGAATATGGAATCCAGCTTCTGGCCCTGCACAGGACTATCCCCAAAAATCACACCACGTGCCCGAAAGTGTCATTCAAACACTTCTTGAACTCTGTCAGGCTTGGTGCTGTGAACATTTTGCTGAGGAGCCTCTTCCAGTACCCAAGAGCCCTCTGGGGAAAGAACCTTTTTCTGATATCCAGCATGAACCTCCCCTGACACAACTTCAGGGGAGAAGGCCATTCCTTCAGATTCTGTCACCGGTCACCTCAGAGAAGAGATCTGTGGCTGCCCCTCCTCTTCCACGCACAAGGAAGTTGTAACTGCAGTGAGGTTTTCCCTCAGTCTCCTCTCCTCCAGCCTGAACAGACAAAGTGACCTCAGCTGTTGCTCATATCATTTCCCCTCCAGACCCTTCATCATCTTCATAGCTCTCCTCTGAACACTCTCTAATAGCTTGGTGTTTTTGTTATATGGCACTGACCAGCACTGCACACGATATTCAAGGTGAGAACACCTCAGTGCAGAGCAGAGTGGGACAATTCCCTCCCTCAAACGCCTGGTGATGCTGTGCCTGATTCTCCCTAGGACACGGTTGGCCCTCCTGGCTGCCAGGGCACTGCTGACTCATATTCAACTTACCATTGACCAGGACCCCCAGGTCCCTTTCTGCAGGATTGCTTTCCAGCACCTCATTCCCCAGTGTGTACAAAGGGGGCACCAGGATTGTTCCAACTCTCTCCCATTTTCCAGTGTTCTTACATGCTATGTTCACAATATAACAGTATTCAGGTACATTTTTAAACAATGAATAAAAAAATAAGAGCTGAAAACATGTACGAGATTATATCTCTTTTTCTTTCTCTCAGAGAATTATCGTGGCCAGAGACTGGGTTTTGATTTGTTATAGCACAGTTTCTTTGGGAAAGAGGTGCTTTCAGGTCAGAGTCAGCTATTTCAGGAAAAGATGCTGGCCAGGGCTTCCATCAATGAAGTCACACGTCATTGCAGAAGAAAACTCTGATTAATGAAGCAGGCGGTGGTCTCAGAACTCACTAGGGTTTTCAATTAGCTTGGAAAAAGCAGAAGTCATAGTATTACATTTTTTAAATAATACAAATTGTCCTACTCCCAGAGCACTATTAGGCGGATTTCTTTGACAACAGAATTACAAAAACTATAGCAATAACTGAAGTAAGGATGGATGGCAAGATAAGTTATGAAGCAAATGTAAATGACTAAACACACATTGTATGTTGACAAGCAGCTGAAATGTTTTGCACCTCCAGAAAAAGTTAAGAATAGGGTAATGAATGCAAATTGATCTCAGGAAAGTATAAATTTGGAATTGTTACTAAGAAGGGTCAACTGGACCCTGAAATAATCTCTCAAGAAAAGTGACAGGAGCTTTAAATGTGTGACTATAACTGTGCAGAACATTTAAGAATATGATATTGATGATAGGATGGACTGAACAGGTGGTCCATATTAATTTCCCTCATAAGCTTTTTTTGTGGCTCCATGAACACATTCAAGAAATCTACAGTACATAAAAAGCTGCTGTACACCCCTGTCACACATAAAAGGGCTCTTAAAAACTTGTATGACTGTAATATCATCCATATGTTCTTATCATCTAAAATAGCAGCAAAAAACACAGTAATGGAATGAAGCTTCTGAGTTTGGTCCATTTTTAACACCAGAAAACACACCACATAATCTAATTCAGAGATGTGTGAAGCTTCATTTCCAACCTAATTTAATTTTGCCCCTCTGATTTGATCCAGTAACTGCTGTCCCAGTACCTCACTCCTTTCACACAAACCTTCATTTAATTTTAGCCTATATTTATTCATGACTGCTTACACTCATTTGTTCTTGTGCCAGCACCATCCGTTGGCTTTTATAGCTCTTCTCTTCCCTGGTATTTTTAGAAAGGGCAATTATACCCCCTTTTATTCCCCTGTGCTGCTAGGCTAAACAAGCCAAGTGTCTTTACTCTCTTCATATAAGATGGCCTTGTCATTCCTCTGATCATCTTAGCACTGCTTGGCACTTTCTGTAGCTTGAGTTCATGCTTCTTGCATGTGTGACCAAAGTGTGCGCAACATTCCTCAAGAGCTCTTGCTGATGCTTTATGCAGGGGGATTTATATTTCCCTGTCGTTAGTGGGAATACCTCACCTGACACACTCACTTTCATTACAACAGCAACATTTGAGGCTCACAGTCATGCTGTGATTGATTAAAACACTAAATCTTTCACTCTCACTTGATGAGCTCCCTGTTTATACCAGGGGATCTTGCCAAATGCATGAGATGGCACTTTGCATGATTAAATTTTCTCCCTCCTCAGTTAGCTCTCTCGACCAGGTCAGTTACTTCTTCCTGGATGATATTCTGATTCTTCTGTGTACTGATGATGCCTCTCAAATTTGCATTATCAGTAAATTTAATTACTACATTCTCATTCCTTTTTCCCAAGTCATTACTGTCTAAGATCAGTCTGTGCAAGTCTCTGAGGTCTCCACCAGTAGCTTCTGTCCAGTCCTGTTAGTAGAGTGTGTAACCATTTCTGTTTTGTCTTCCTTTCTAATGATTCCTGTAGTAAAGACTGTTTCTTTCATCTTAACCTGACTAATTCCTGTGAATTACCATTCTGTGATATGTTTTATTGAAATCAGGTGAGATAAGTCCATCATTCAGCCTTTGTTCAAAAAGTATATGTTATCAGAGAGTGTATTTGACATGACTAAAACCATCCTTGGCAATGTTTTTTTATGATTTTTTGCCAATGTATTTAATTCAACCTATGTTTTCTTATATTCCTGTGTCTTTCTTCTAATATTTGTTCAAAGGCCCTGTACAAGGCTTCTGTTGGACAGATTGTATCTTGTTTGTTCTGAATACCTTGCCTTGACATGAGTATCTCTACTGCTCTGCAGTCAGACAGTATCTCTTCAAGCAGAAGATCAATTATGAGATCTTTGTACTGGACCTAACTCTCTGGATCAGACCCTATATATATTTCAGAGACTTTTTCTGCTACCTCAGTCTATGTAGGTTGACTTTCTATGAATAGACATGACCATTTCCAATTTGAATATAATTCTGCTGACAGTTTTGCATCACCCTTCTCACAGGAAAATAAAGCAAAGGACACATCACGTTTGTCCCACATTTGAATCTCTTCTACAGCGCATCCTGGCCCCTGAATGTTTTTCCTATCCTTTTTTCTATTTCTGCAACAAGAAAATCTCCTTCTCTGCTGTGTTCGTATTTTTTATTTTCCCTAGCAAGACCTAAAGTGGTTTGATTTTTTTGGCTATTCTGACTTTATCATATGCCCCCTCCTCTCCAAAAGATAGCTGACAGTCTTTTTTTAACAATCAACCATCTGTTCTGTTTCTTGCAGCTTTTTGTTTGTTTTCAGCATCTTTTAGCAAGAGGAAGAAGATATTCTTTGTCAGTAGAGTATCAGATAATCTTTCTTTAAGCCTAAGAGAACTTTCCTAAGGCATTTTCTTTATAAACTGCAATACTACAAGTATAAAAAGGCTCTCAAGAACAGAAGAGGCCTGAGGCTTATATAATACAGGATCTCTTCCTGCCAGTGAAAGCAGAAGGGACTGGGATGTTTTAAGTGTGCTAAGGAAGAAAAAAACACAGAGAAGAGGAGGGAAAGGTGGAAAATTAAAGACCTGGGTATTAGCTGGAATTTTCCTCCACAGAATACTTCCTGGGATGGAAAACATTTATCACAGCCATTATCAGTATTTTCACATGTCTCTAAAGAAAAGATTTTGTTTCCTCTTACTTTTTTCTTTGTCACAGCTTGTTTTCATGTTCAGTTATTCTTGCTAGATGTTATTGTGGCACTGAATGAGGTCTTCTAATGTAGTAATTATGTTGTGAAAGACTGGGACAAATGACAGAGCAAGAATAGCTGAGGCAAGAGATAAGAAGAGAGAAACTAGAGGAAAGAAATATTTTATAAGCCCAGGAGTGAAGACTGGGAGGTGAAAGGATGGATGGATGGATGGAGGGACGGATGGATGGATGAAAGGATGGATGGATGGATGGAGGGATGGAGGGATGGAGGGATGGAGGGATGGATGGAGGGATGGATGGAGGGATGGATTGATGGGTGGATGGAAATAAGACAATCACAGCGAGTCTCTGGAAAGAAAATACCTCCTATTCTAATATTTTTTTCTGCTTATGAAGAAACTCTTATGAAACTGATTTAAATTGAAAAGGAAATGAAAGGTAATTAATTTTTTTTAGTGTGTGTTTCATCAGTTTACTCTCTGCCCTTTCTCTGCTTTTTCAGTTTTAGTAAGACTGTGCTGTCTAGAAAATTCTTATCACATCATCCTTTGGAGAGAGCTGGGTGGAGATATGGGTAATGGAGCTCAAGCTTCTGCATACTTCAAAAATTTGAGCACCACCTCAGGCATCATCAGTCTGGATGCTGCCCAATGGTTCCACAGACACAGGTGGCATCACAGCATCTCTTGGCTGACTAAAAACCACTGCAATGATAAGTACAAACACAGTAGAAAAATGGCAGTACAATGGAATGAATCTGTAGTACCTGTAAAAAAAAATTGATATTAGTACATACAGACTGGGAAACAAGATGTTCGTGAGAAGCACTGTGGAAAAGGATGACAAGTTGCATATGAGTCAGCAGTGCCCTGGCAGCCAGGAGGGACAACTGTATCCCGAGGGCATCAGACAAAGCATCACGAGCCGGACAAGGGAGGTAGGAAATTGTCCTGCTCTGCTCTGCACTGGCACAGCCTCACCTCGAATCCTGTGTGCAGTTTAGTCACCACAATATAAGAAGGATATAAAGCAATTAGAGAGCATCCAAAGAAGAGCTAAGAAGATGGTGAAGGATCCCGAGGGGAAGCCGTATGAGCTGCAGCTGAGGCCAGGTGGTGTGTTCAGCCTGGAGAAAAGGAGACTGGGGGGGAGACCTCATTGCATTTGATTCTATGATATGTAATATAAATAAGGCAAGGACCTGATCAACTGTTGAATCAGCAGTAAAATTGTATTCACTGATGAAGTCAATTTCACCAAAGACTTCACTTTGTGGCACTGCAGTTTCTAGTTGCTTCTTTTTCTCAATTTGCTTCCTACTGTTGCAGTTCTAAGATTAGAGAAAAACACTGCAGTTATAAAGCTAAATTTTTGACCTTGAACCTTGCTTGCAGCTGAAAATGGAGGAGGTAATATGCATTTTTGGTTACAGAGCCAAGACTAATGTAAGTTGTCTAAAATTCTTAGTGGCATTTCTATTCTCTCAAGAGAAGGAGCTGAAGGAGCTGATCCAAATCTTCTCATCCTGTTCTTATTTGCTATTTCTTGGTCTTGTATGTGGAATGACTGAAAAAAGATCTTCAAATTTTTTTGCCATCATGTGAAGAGTAATTTCAAGCAAAATGTGATGTTTGTGTGTAAAATAGCATGAAAGAATGTTTTGTGTTTTTTTTAATAGGAAAAATATGTAATAGAAACATTTGAGCTTGAAACTAAAATATATGAAATACAGGAACTTCTACTAATACACATGGCAGCTGCAAAATATTGATGAATATGTTAGTTTAAATGTACAGGGAAACTACCTTCTTGCAGAAACTAGACTTTAACTTCCAAACACTAGAACAATGTCCTGGAAAATATTTTCATCTGCTCACATATTTTATATGTCCAGAAAATAGTGTGGGTATGTTTAATAGATACATTCTTACAAGGCTTACAAAACTAATAAATATTTAGAGGAGTGTCAATGGTTAATTAAAATTACATAAAGAGACAATGTATTACATAAGCAACTTTGCTTATTGTCTTGTTTTAACTGTTGAAGCATTTCACTAATATACAATTTTAAGAATAACTGTGGAGATCATTAGTATGCATCTGTAAAATAAGTACCAAAACATTAAGTGAACGACAGCTGTGGTATTTAGGTGAAGCATGGATCCCATGACCTTGTGTTCAATTTCAGAGAAACATTCAATAGAAACTCCTGTTTTTCTGCATTGTATTGGCTTTTTCCTCACAATAAGTACAACTGAGAAGTGATTTGTCAGGGATGCATGTTACTGACAAGATTTTAGAGGCAAGGACACAGTTTATGTACTTAAATCAGACTACCTATGGGTCGGTGTGAGTAGCTTTCTGGACCCAGCAGTTTCTATCATCTGTCTTAGGCTCCTGCCCTGTGATTTCCTGTTTGGGATCTGTTATGTTCTCGTTTGTTATGGCTCCTAGGAAGCTGATGTCTACTAACTGCTGTCTTCAAGTTAAGACGCAGCCCAAGATGAGAGTCACCAGATAACGGAGCTACCTTACGTGGTCAGAGGTGTCCTACTTAAACAACTTATTTAAGTAACATGGTCGTATTTCAGGAGAGTCATGGGTTTGTCTCGTCTTACCAACAAGCCAGAGACAGACTGCACTGACTTTTTTCCTTACCTTGGCTCCTGAAAGGCTCCACATTGTCTTCATCAGGTGGCTTAGCCTCCTGACAGCCAAGTTAATTGCCACAGTAATTCAGATATAAGATTGTTGTATATATATTGTTTTTCTACTGAGAAAAGAGAGAGACAGCATGGCTTATCTCATAAAAACAGAAGAACACACCCCCAAACTGGGCAGCAAGATTCTGCTATCCTGTTTGAGAGATCTCTTCTACCTAAGAAAATCTTTGCTGCCTGTATCTCCTGCCTCATGAACTAGAAGATTCTTAAACTTGACAGAACCTTAAAGCACATGCGAGTGCAGAGGTGTATACTGACTGTGGGACTTCTCTTTTGATTAGCAACTTGGTCAGTATAGCATATGAGCCTGCAGACTTCTGTGGTTAGAAGGAATTACGATAGAGACTATTTTAACATACAGATCCAGCAATAAAAACTGTAAAAAAATCAAGAAAAAAATTGGGAGAAAGAGATGATAATGTCCTTCTGGAAGGAGTTTTAAATTAATGCAGAGAGCTATCCCTCTGGTAGGTGCATAAAACCTGCAGGCTGGGTATTCAGTATCTAAATGAATTACTTGCAAAATGATTGCTTGGAGCTGCACCAGCTTTTGCCTAGTTAGCATTCATCAACACGACTGCCATAGCTCTGCTTGCAGGCCTGCATACCAGCCCACATGCATGCCAACAAAGGGAAACATGAGAAGGGATAAAATGAGAGAAGTGAGAAGAGATAAAAACCTCAGCAGCACAGTGTGGTCATTCACTCTGACCAAAGCAGTTTTGGTCAGCTTTCCCAGAGCACGGAGATATAACGAAGAGAAATTACAACAATTGTGCCAGCTGGGTACACAAACTTTCAATGAAACAGTCTTGGTCAGTGTAAAGAAAATGCAGGAAGGGCTGCGCTGTTACTGTGAAATGTGTAGAGGATTCATGTTGTATAAATATTCTAACAATACACGAAAGTAGAGGATAAAGTAGCAAAAACCAGTCAGCATTTCTGATGACAAAAACAAAACTGAAATATTTACATATAGAATTATCGTCCACTTCTCAAGCAGGAAGTGCTACTCCCTTCCTTCACTCACTGCCTCCTACAAACTACTTTATCAGCTTTTTAAGGGAGCAGTGACTTCCTCTGAGACGTTTCCTCATGCTCTGGGTGGGTTCATGAAGTTCAAAGACTTTTATTCAGGCAATAAACTCCTATTTAGAAACAGGAGTTGCAGAATATTCTGAGTTGGAAGAATTGCACAAGGATCATCAAGTCCAACTCTTGAGTGAATGGCCCATACAGGGAATCAAACCCACTACCTTGGCATCGTTAGCACCATGCTCTAACTGACTGAGCTGATCTCAGAGTTTCTCTGAAGCAAGGAGTACGTATTAACTACCCAAAGACATTAGGCTCCAGGCTGTATGTAGTGAAAACTTCAGCAGCCATTCAAGTGACTGGAAAAAAAGAAAAAAAGAAACCAAACCAAACCAAACCAAACCAAACCAAACCAAACCAAACCAAACCAAACTG
>VXAY01004954.1:295123-336625 GCA_013399855.1 Oxyruncus cristatus
GGGGAGGGGGGGAGGGGGAAGAAAGAAAGAAAAAAAAAATCAAATTGAAATCAACACAGATTCCTATTACCAGAGGCAGAATTGTTAGGCATGCCTTGGGGCATGTTCCGGACAGCAGAATGCCAACTATGGCTCGAATCTCTTATAGGTTTTATTGAATTTTAAGGAAGACCTTTTTTTTATAATTTGCTTAAGATTTCTGCAAGGGTTTCTTGTTAATTTTCGGGTGACAATAATCAAATATGGGGAAAAAAATGTTTGACTTCTTAAACTTTCCTTCACTTCTGTGCAGCCTCCAATGGCTCTTCGAATTTGAATAATATATTACAATGGTGTAATTTCCAACCTAAACTCCATGCTTGTATATAAGTGAAAGGGAGAGAAAGAGAAAGGTTTGTGAACTGTCTAGCTGCAAAATTCAATAATTTGCCTTTAGAAACAAGAATACTCAGGGAAGATTTTACAGAGGGAACAAGTAAAGCATAAGCACATAAACTGATATGAAGGATATAGTCTAGGTCACTTCTAGAATTTCCTTAATCCTTTCCAGATCCCATCCTGATGTAGCCACCCTAGACCTAGACCTAGACCTAGAATTTAATGTTACTAATCATAGCTTCATTTCTCCATCCCTCACTGAATCAGTTCCCTATATTTGTTTCACCAGATGATGGGATTGCATATGAGAAAACATTCCCAGTCTCTCCTGCATGGGAAGACATCAGTAAGGCAAGACAGTAATCTCTGAAAGTTGAGTAACACATGTGAGAGAGAAAAAATGATTTAGATTCTCAAGCCATTTGAAGAACTTGTGGCAAAGACCTTGACAATTTGCTGGGAATTTGTTTTCAATTTCACTTTCTCTAAGGAAGCATGTGTATTTTCACACAGTATTCTGTAAGGTGATAAATTATTGGGATTTTAAATAACAGCAGAAATGTATTTAATGCAATTTCAGTGTTGCTAATTCAAACAAAGGAAATATTCTCTAAAAACATCAGCTGTAAGAAAAAAGAAAAAAGAGAGAGCTTGCAACTGGAAGAAAATAGCAATTTTTAGACTTCCCTTGGGGTACTGTGCCCATTTTTGGGCCTCCCAGCTCATGAAGCTCCTTGAGGAAGGTGGGGAGGAATGACAAAGGGAGAGGAAAACAGACTACGATCTGTTGTTCTTAATAGCAGATAACTATTCAGGTGCCACATTCAGTTATCCCTTCATGCAGCTGACTCACACATTTCCACACAACTGCTCCACAGTTGCCTGGTTGGAGCATCAGTGAGGAGGCCAACCCCAGCTGCAGACTCACAAGCTGAGGGTTGTGCTGCCTTCTCCTTATCTGTTTAGAAGTGCCCCAGGGACCCTTTGCTTCATCAGGTGTGCATGTAGCCCTGCAGTTGTCCTCTGTACATAGCAGTCTCTGACTCCAGGGCTGTGGTCCAACTTACTCACTACTGTGCACTGTTGACCTCTGGCAGGTTTGCCTGGCTCTCAGCGTCCAAGTTTATCAGCTCTTCAAGTTTCAACAGGACTTACAACACCCAGAGCTTTTCACTCCTTGGGAAATTTCTGCTTGCTTCCTTCATTGAAGGTTATGTTCCCTTACACTTTTCCTGCTTTTCACTGGTAATGTTTTTCCTTCCAACCCTGCAGGTACCTATAGGCTGCACTCCCACCAGCTCACGCAGAAGGATCCTTCATGGCAGATCATCCACCACTGGAGCAGGTTGCGCAGGATGATTGTAAATCACCATCCTTGGACGTTTCCCACATACAGTGAGATCTGGCTACATCTGACCTTTTTTAGTTTTGGCCACCATCCTGCCTTAAGATGTAAGTTAGACAGATGACACAGACCCAATCAATATTTCTATGATTCTATGAAACATCAAAACATGTTTTCTGAAAAATTTATTTAGGAAGAGGACAGGTTTGTTGTTTTCCACATTGGATAAACTTCCTTTGGCCCAGGACAGTCTCCCTCAAATAATGTGATCAAAACTTCTGCCAGGACTAATATATTTTGGAAAACACTGTTTGGCATAAGGTGATGTCTTCTGCTCTGAAGAAACAAAACAAAACAAGCAAAACAAACAAAACAAACAAAAAAAAAGGGCAAAAAAACCACAAAAACCAAAACAAACTAACAAAACAGAAACAAAAGCAAACAAAAACAAAAAAACCAAACCAAACCCAAACCCAAAACAAAAAACAAAACCAAAAACAAACAAATGAACAAACAACAACCAAGAATCAAAACAGTAGCTTCAGTTCTATTATAACCTGTTTTGTAGTATGGTTACTCATGACCCATTGAACATTTTGGATAAGTTAATATATACATAAGCATGGGAAAAAATTGTGATTATTTTTCTTTTTAGTTTTAGATGTTAAGCCAATCTTCAAATATAAGTTATTTCATTTTTTCACTTGAGATTATAAACCAGATTTTTTAGCTATGATTAAAAGTCAGCTTTTTGAGCTAAGAACTCAGATATGGCTGACAGAGTTTTACTCAGATTTTCCTTCCACTGAAAGTTAAATGGCATTATTAATGCAAGAACCCAGCTGAGAGAGAAACGTGAAAATAACCTCACCATTTGGGTTTCATTAGGGAAAGTTTGTTCATCCTTGTGCAACCTTCTGCCAGGTGCTGGCAGCAAAAAGGGCCAAGTCAATCTGCCTGTGGGCCCCTTCAAACACTTCAGTAATATTGGCTCATTCCCCAAACAAATCACCTTCTGAATGGCTCTTGCTGTGGCAAATCTTTCCTGTTCACAGCTGAGTCCAAAGACAACTTTCTAAGGGGAGCAAAGAGGGTACCAATTAATTTGGGAAAGACAGCAGTTAGATCAATGATAGTTTAATTGGGTATCCTGGCAATAGTCAAGGATGTGACCTTCCTCTTTTTTAACAACTTGTGAATGTAAGTGCTCCAGCTCCCACTGGAACCTAGGATGTTGGGGCCAGAGGTTTTGTGATCTTCCCATCAACTCTAGGCAGAAGCTTCATGATGAAATACTGTCCCACACTGCAGCTACTCTGCTCTCTGTGAATTTCACAACACCTCAGCAGCATGTCTATATACCCAGATGCCCTAGAGTATATCCAAGTAAAAGTATATCATCCCTGCATGCAGATAGAACCAAGCTTCAATAACAATTTGGATGAATTTGTTGTAGGTTTGTCATCTGCCACATTTTAATAGGGGAAGACAAGATAGTTGTTAATATCTGTGCCAGTTTTGCTTTCAAAATCTGTCTTGAGCAAAGCACAAGCCAGGATGATTTTGTCCAGCTGGAGTTTTTCTGGTTCTGTCATGTTTGCAGGACAGAGGTGTGAATGACTGCCCCTCCTTAGTTACTGAGTTTGGGGAGCAGTGCATGGTGTTTCCTCTGGTGTGGACCTGTTGACATGTGGGGAGAACAGCACTGTGATGGAAGCCAAGTCCCATAGCAACACATGCGCTGTCTCTGCTCTTAGCATGATGACCTGCCAGGGTATAAAATTTCTAGTAATCTACAAGGTGCAAGCCTTTAGTTTTTCCATATAATTAACAATGTCTACAGCATATAGTTAAAACTCTTTATTTTTTAGAACTGTTTATTTAGCTATAATACCTTTTGAAAACCTACTGCAACAGACTCTGCAAGACCTACCTAACTACTTCAGTAAACTCTATTATTTTAGTGAGAGAAAGGATTGACTCCTGTGTCCCAGTCATTAGATTCTTTCAATCTTGTTCTGCAAGCAGCTGCAATGTACTTTTCTGTATAGATACTGGATAACAGATGTCAGGCTTAGTAAGGAAAATATTTAGAAAAAAGATGTACAGAATTGTTGAATCCTCATAGCTAAAATGATGTAGGGCAGTGGCTGCAGTTTAAGGTGTTGTAGTCTTGACAGAGGAGAATGTTTTCTAAAGGGATGATTGTGTGTAAGGTTTTAGCTATTAAAATTAAAATTAAAATATTAATTTTGCAATCTGAGTAAAATGAAAAATCAATCTAATAATGTTAATAACTGTAATTCTATGACTCTCTTATTGAACAGCTGAAAAGCAGATGTGCTCTAAGTGTACAAATACAGAAATATAGAAATATATTGGTTACAGTGGTGAAGTCCTTGAAGTGTTCCCTAAAAGGGACTGATGTGTCTTTTAAAAGGTCTTACTAGCCTTTCCATTTACACAAAGTTTCATGAGTTGACATCTCAATAATTAACAGACCCTTACTATCTTCTTTATGAACTGTCAGAAACCTGGGTGATATTATATTGAATAACATTAACAGAAATGTAAAGAATCATAATTTGATTCCAGCTCATAGGTGTAGCTCTTGTTGACTGCTGGAGACTGAAGCAGAAGAGTGAACAGTGATACCCCTGAATTTGCACGAAGTCTGATCCCTGGGAATCTTTACAAGCTTGCAATCTCTTGCACTAGTTTTACCTTCTTTCTGTGTTCTGAAACAATTAAATCAAAATTGATTTGTCTCTCAGGATCTCTTCCAATTGCTACTTCCAGTGTACATGAACCAAACTCCCCTCACACCTGAAGTCACGCAAGCTGTTTCTTTGGTATGTTCCATACAGGGAATCTCTTTGAATAAGGCTTATGTCATCTTTCTTTGCTTTTCTATCATGAGGGGTTATTTTAATTCCTTTTCTGTGAAGACCATGAAGAAATGCTTGAAATAAAATGCAGTATTAGCAAAATTCATCTTTATAATTCTCATTCACTTAAGATATAGGGAAACAACATTACAATTTGGGCCCAATTACTTCAGTAAATATTGCAAGAAAAGCATATGTCCTATCCCAAGTTACCATACTTTTGTACAGAAATTTTGTTTGAATCAGTCCTTAAAATAAATAGTTAGCAAAAAGATTTGTCACCTATTTGTAAATATCTGTAAAACTTCCTATTTGGCAACAGCTAGGGAACTGAAAGCTCATTGTATGGCCACTAGAAGCCAGAAAACTTGTTCACAGCAATACATTCAAAAGCCATACAAAGACTATTTCCAGTATTGCATGTGTGGAAAGTTCTGGAGCTCTGCAGGTAGTGGGAATGAGTGGAAGGTGGCTGAGCCAGCACCCATTTTTAGGTGTAAAGGACATGGTAAGGAAAGTAAAGGCTTATTACATTCATATGGGAAATGAATGCAGCATAGTCTAATGAAGTCACCTATAATTCCTCTTTAAGCAGTGATCTTACTTCCACAGAGTGACTTGTTCTGTCTTATGATAGATGTATAAGCCTCCATCTAGTCTAGTTTTCCTTTAAGGGACTGAACTTGAGGTGTGTTTTGATGTCTTGAAAAACACTAATTTGTATTCAAATCTTAGATCTGATCACACATTGTGTCTACAGGGGTAGCATGAGATAGTACAGTATTAACAACCATTTTTCCTCCCCTCCTTGTAACCACAATGAAGTGCTAACAAGGAACTCTCTGACAGTGCTGCCTAACTGCCTAGTCCAAATCCTTTTACAACATAAGTCTTGTGACACAAGTTCAGAAGAAAATGTATAATCTCATCCAATACACCATTAAACTTGCTCTAAATTAACGCAAGTGGCAAAAGCAGAGGGGTAGAGACAGCTCCTAATATTCCTCTACTGCAAGTAAATCTTGGGTCCAGTTAAGAGTATTATACCAAGTAATTCTATAATGACTTTGCATGCTACTCCAAGTAACACTGGGTAAATTTACACTCTTTAGTGCCTTCTAAAGCAAGTAGAAGACCAGGATAAGACCAGCAAGATTAGATGAGAGTAGTGGAAAATAATTGGACATTGGGATTTCCTTTCACTAATTAGTTATATAATTTTCTTCACTTTATTATTTTTTATCTTTATTTATTATCCTTTTTTGAGCTATGTGTAATAAAATTGGAAATTATTATTAAGTATTTTTGGGTTTTTTTCCAGAGAAGTCTTAGATGTTCAGATCCTAGCTGCAGAAGTGCAAAGAACATGCAAAAAACATTAGTGGAGCTTTCTTCTCAAAACAAACTGATCAATGCTTTTTAATCAATAGAAAGATCTGCAGACTCATTACACATGAACAGAAGTTAGAATATCCATGGTGGTTTTGGCACAGATACTGTAGTTTGACTATATGTAGTGAAAATCACTGTAATTTACATGAGCTGATTCTTAATATTTGAGAAACATGTTGTTAAAAGTAATGGGGGACAGTCTGGTGGCCTGATTAGGGTACATTTGAGTAGTCTGTGGTTAGGATACAAACAGTTCAATGCAAACATTCTGGAATGTACTTTGAGAAACGAGTTGTTATTTGAAAAAAATATTTTGTGCTACTACTTCATGCAGACAATCATACAATGACTTAAAAAAAGTCATTGCAAGAAAAGAAAGAACTTCAATATTTTGTAAAAAGCAGGTCCATTTTTAAGAAGCTCAAGTTAAAGCTCAAAAACCATAAATTCCCAAAGTCACTGTCACTGATCCCTACTGAAAAATAAGGAAGAAAACTATGAGTTATATGTGTTTTGCTGGACTGAAAAGTAAAATTATTCCTTCCTTGTTATGTAAAGCCCTACAATTCAAATGGTCAGAAACACATACTTACTTCTCAAAACACAGGTCTTGTATTTTAAATGATTATTCTTTCCACAATTACAGAAAAAATTAAGCACCTTTGGCATTACATGGGCACTCTTTTTTTTTTTTTTAATTGGGACTAATAGAATTCATGTAATACCTCGGAAGAGCAAGCAAGCATATCGACCTTAAAGACATGAGAAGGCTCAAAATAATTATACTTTTGTACTTATAATCCCGGTTAAATTGTTGCATTAGTTTTTTTTTTTAACTGAATTCTTTGAGTTTCAAAGTAAAGGTTATCTCGAAGAAGCTTCAGTAATTCAAATTTATGTAAACTATAATGAAACAGATTGGTAATAGGATAGTTTATCAACTTGCCCTTTGCCTTTATGTTTTAAAAATTGGTGTGTGATATTTTATTTCATCATTAGTTTTGAGTTTATTTTGTTTTTATTGATCTTTGGGTGACTGACTTTTACTTATATTCCTGACCTGACTCTGCAGGCAATACAAATAGAAATAAACCATCATGATATTGTTGGGTCTCATTATAGCACATTTTATTCATTTGGAAAGTTTCAGCATACCTGAAACCAGCTCATGAGTCGAGCACAGAGGGTAGCAGTCAATCAGACTGGTGACCTGTCACTAGTGGGGTTCTGCTCCATTTTGTGTCCTGTGCTCTTCAACACAGGGTTGGATGCAGGACTGGAAGGGATACTGAGCAAGTTTGCAGATGACACAAAACTGGGAGGAGCTGTTGACTACCTCAAAGGCAGGGTGGCCCTGCAGAGAGATCTCAACAAATTAAAGGACTGGGCCCCTGGGATGGAGCAACCCTGGATGTTTGTACACACTGGGGAATGAGATGCTGGAAAGCAGTGCCACAGAAAGGGACATGAGGGTCCTGGTCAATGGCAAAGTTGATCATGAGTCAGCAGTGCCCTGGCAGCCAGGAGGACCAACCATATCCTGGGGGTCATCAGGCAAAGCATCTCCAGCTGGTCAAGGGAGGGGATTTTCCTGCTCTGCTCTGCACTGGGGCAGCCTCACCTGGAATATTGTGGCGGATTTGGGCACCACAGTATAAGAAAGACGTTAGAAAGTGTCTAAAGCAGAGCAAAGAAGATGTTGAAGGGCCTTGAAGGGTAGCCATATGAGGAGTGACTGAGGTCACTTGGTCTGTTCAGCCTGGAGAAGAGGAGACTGAGGGGAGACCTCATTGTAGTCCACAGCTTCCTCACAAGGGCAAGTGGAGGGGAAGGCACATTCTCTTTAGTGACCAGTGATATGATCACACTGAATGGCCTGAAGCTGTGTCAGAGGAGGTTTAGTTTGGATGTTAGCAATAGTTTCTTCATCCAGAGGGTGGCTGGGCACCAGAAGAGGCTTCCCAGGGAAGTGGTCACAGCACCAAACCTGACAGAGTTCAAGAAGCATTTGAATAAAGCTCTCAGACACACAGTGTGATTTTTGGGGCTGTCCTGTTCAGGGCTAGGAGTCAGACTTTGGTAATCCTTGTTACTTCCAAGTCAGAATATTCTGTGATATCTCTGAATGTATAGCAGAGAATATGCAATGTCATTTTTTCTGAGGATTATTCAGATTGTGAATTGTTACCATTGTCAACTCATCAAATTTTGTGCTTTCTTCCTGTGTGCTGCATGTCTTACCCAACACTAAAACATCTAGCTTGACAAAAATTTAAATTCCTCAATATGATTCACATACAATTCTTCCTCCTGGAAACATCACAGTTTCATAAACCCTGGGATAAACGTACTTCAAAGACTTTGAGAACAGATTTACTTTGGAAACTGGTTAGAGAAAGGAGGCAAGTAATCCATGAGAGCCTCAGGACTCCAGAAAGGAAGATCCATTGGCACCTGCTCCAAGCAAGCTAAACCAATCGTAAATCTATTTCTAAGAACTGCAACAGTCTGGGCCAGTCCAATCCTTTACGCACCAAGGCATGCACCACACTGTGGTGTCCGTGAAAGCAACACAGGTGGGAATGGCAGAGCAGCACTGGTTTACATCTCACAGTGGTGAACAGTAAGTGCAGCACATTGGAGGAAAAGGAAAGAGGAAAGGGTATTGAATCTAATGTGTAAGTGCTGAATTAGTAACCCATTAATGTCCATTTAAACTAAAACTGCTGCCAAGGACTTTAATACAGTCAGGACCCTTTCTTAATAAGTATTCTTGGTGCAAAGATTTTCAACTTTCCCTAATTTATCCTGTTCCCTATCCTGCCATAGAGTTTCTTCCATCTCTAAACCTTCAAAGTAATTATTTGTATGTAAGCAGCCTTTGACTTCAAAAGAAGTCAAGGAACTTAATTGGCCCAGTTTCCCTGGAAGGGGCTCAAGTTTTCAATGAATGAACTTGCTTCTTTGTCTGATAGAAACACTAGACATTTTATAGTACTATACCATTTTACCCCACAACTCTCAATTTTATTCCTCAATAGATTGTCCTTTGGTATTAAATCACTTGTAAAAGAGCGAGTTTCCAGTACTTCACTGTCACATATGCTATTAGGGATTGATCCAAGAACAAGAATCATTCAGACTATAGAATGCTAAAATCTGATATAATGTTTCTGAGAAGAAGAAAAACCTTATTTCGTGTAATTTATGATTTCCAGTTTCACTCCTGTCAAATTACTCTAAGCACAGCTCATGGAGCAAACATCTTGATACAGAGGATCCTCAAAAGATAATCTATTCACACTGTATTTCTACTGAAGTCATGGGAAAATGTGATATTAGTAAACTGGTCTTCTACTTCCTTCAAAGTGATTGGTTCTTTGCTTTGAGCTTCAAAATATATTAAGTTTGCTTTTTGTTTAGCTACGCGCTTCATGTACTCCATCCTCTACTCCTGTGCCAAATAGCTGTTACTTGGGACTCTGCACTATCCTCCACGAGGCAAGAGGCCTTCTGCTTCTCCCAGAGGTCTCAGGAAGGGGAGGTTTGCTTCTGTCACTGCTCGGGATGCATTGCTAACTCTGATCACTCCAACATGCTGAATGAGGGTGAGATCTGTATCTTGACACAGTCCTTTGTGTATGCTGTCCTTTCTCTTTGGATGCATTCTCATTCGAATATTTTGAAACCCAGTTAGAAAAGGAAGCATCAATCACTCTACTCACACTGTTCCATTTGACATGACTGTGGCTTCTTCTTCCCCTTCTTACATACCACAGTTTCATATAATCAGTGAACAAGAACTTTGTACTTTTCAATTTTGCTGTTTTCCCTTAACCTCTGAGCTAATAAGCCCTTTTCCAATGGTTCAAAGTGTCTGTCTTACAGATTTGTTCACAACCTTTCCTCATAGATCCACTGTTTCCTCAGCTGTGTCAGCCAGGGCTCTGACCATAGGAGATCCATACAGAGCTGAGCCACAAACCACAAACCCTGTAGCACCATGAGGTTAGAGAGATGGTGACAGATTCTGGCTGGTTCAACTGTGGCAGAAAAAAGGGCTAGAAGGATGACAGCTGCTGTGGCTTCATATTTTCACTCTCTTCCCCTCTCCTCTGTGACTGTTTCTTAGTAATTATTTTCTTCCCTCAGGATTTCCAATCCAGTTGACTTCCTTGAAATTTGTTTCTTTGTTTCCTCAGTCCTCTTGCTCCTACTGAGTTCTACTAACTTCCCATTTAGAGCCCTTTGACGCCTCAGCAAAAATAAAAACCTCCCCAAAAAATTGAGATAGGAGCAAATAGAATGAGATGCTCTAAAATGCAGTATCTTTATTGACAGCAAGTAACAGGAGGATGTTGTTCACTGAAAGACTGAAGTGAACCATTCAAACCAAGGAAGAGGAGAGGGGATTAGAGTGATTAATTTTTAAGGAGCAGCCAGGGAATATGGTGCAATTAATCCAAAATTGAACCAGTGTTAATAAATTGAATTTTTTTCCCCGTTGCTTTTATTACTTCTTTACACCCCTGGTTTCACTTGAGTCTAAAGGGCAGAGGAATCAAAAGATTTCTCTCTATTGAATTCCTGATCCTGCTAGAACTGAAAAAGTGGAAAACATTATTATGAAGCCTGTGCTAATGAGGCCCACAGCTATATAGTTATTCTAAATCTGTTTAGATGCATCTGAAAGGTCAGTTGTAGCTTGCGTCACTGCCCCTTCACTTCTAGTATACACAAGCAAGTTCCCTCTACTGCCTTTTATCCATTTTTCCCCAGACCACAAGAGAGTCTCAAGGCCAAGGAAAATTCTTTCTCTTTATCAACATAATTCTGGAATCAGAGTGGTGACTGAAAGGAGCTAAAAACTGCCTCTATGCCTCCCTTTCAAAATATGCACTGCACTGAGCGCTTTCACAGAAACTAAATCTCAAACTAATGTATTATCTATACTCGTTGTATAAAGTTTTAATACTCTGCTTCTTTTTACATTCCTTTCTGACTCTCCAAATCCATTTTTAATAGTGAAAATATTTTTGGCATGAAAGCACTGGGATATACCATACGTTATCTGTGACTGTTAAGTAGGAAACATGCATGTTACACCTGGCAATTTTCTGCATGTTCCAACCCCGCCATCACAATCAATGGTTGTTCACTGCTTTCAAAATGCTTCAAAACAGCCTCACATTTTGGCAGGCTCAGAGGCTTAAAGGTCTGAAGTCTTGAATAGGGATAAAAATCCCACTGACGGTATTTGGAAGCTGCAGCCCAGTAACTGAGATGCTTGTTTATCTGAGGAGCTCTAAGATGTATTTCTCTAAAGATTGTATTTCATCAGTTTTTTCATTTTAAGAGATCAGGGAGGTGACTCATATCTAAGCCATGCTGAATTGTGTTCTTTCAAATGCTTCAATCCAGACTGGAAGGAAAGGACCCTTGAATTTCCTCAATAAAGGCTGGCAGAGAAACAAGAATTCTGCTATTTGAAAAAGTTTAGTGTTTTTATTCTAGAACTACCTATTGAGAGAAGAAAGGTCAAAGAGAAATTCCAGGAGTACCAGCAGCAGAGAATTTACCTGAAAATCCAGAAATCTACAACCACATCCTTGATTCTAACTAGACAGTGTTCTTTCCTTTGTTTTGAGCTGAAATCCCACACTAGACAGAAATGACAGAGCAAAATGTTATCAGAGTTCAAGTAGTGGGACTGATATCCCATGGCAGTCTTATTCTTATGAATTGGGGTCTTATTCCACTGCAGAGTCATTGTGCTTATTTTTCCTGTATTGTTAATATTATGATTCATCATGAAATGTATATTGTACCTTAAGTTTTCCAGGTACGCTAGACTGTTTAGCATCTGTCTGTGCATCTTTTAAGAGTTGCACTGCAGCTGACTGAAGGAAAAATATTAATTAAAGTGAGGGTTTTTTTCAGGTTCATCCATGTGTTTCAATGACTGTTCCTTGCAAGGTTAAATGTAGTCTTAGAATCTGTGACAGAACCTTAGTTATGTTAAGGTCTGTGGAAATACTGGCATAAACTTAAGCCATATCAGGACTTTTTTCCAGTTTTCCACTGTCAATTCTTTGAAACAATAACTGAAAAAAAAAAATTCCATTAGTATTATGCAATATTTGCTAAAAAACTCACTGTTCTAGATAAAAATTTCCATCAATCTCACTATTTTACTTACAGAAAGCAAATGTGATGGGATGGGAACACAAAGAAATTAATCACAGTTAATAAGTCATCCTAACTAAAAAAACTTAACAGGTTTTTCTAATATTGCCAGCCCTAAATTATGCTTGAGTCTTTTAGTCTTTCTACAGAGATCAGTGTGTTTTGGAACCAGCAAAAATATTAGAGCTTTCCTCTGAAGAAATTCTAGTTTTAATTAATTAGCATTGGTAAAAATAATTCGACTTTAAAAATGTAGTTATTTGTGAACTATCCGTTATGATTATTCTTACACCAGATACCTATACACACAGAATTTTAACTCTAAAAACCTTGAATTCAAACATCTGACTTATTTCTCTATTGTTTTTACAATTAACTGATGGGGGCGGGGGGAGAAAGCAAACAGAAAGAGCAAGGACTGCTTTAAGCACACAGCTCCAATGCACTCTGCAGCAGAACTGCCAAATACCTTGGATCAAAGTCCCCACCCTGGCCTAGGGCAGCCCAGTGGCTCACAAGCTTTAAAGTTTTGCTTTAACACTGTGTTCAAGGCAGACGCACAGTGTGATCAGACAGTCACAGCATGTGCTTTGCTATGAGTGGTTCAATCCTCACCTGTCACCCAGGGACTTTGTTGTCCAGCGACATTATGTGCCACATAACACCTGCACCACATAACGCCTTTGAAATCAGTTGGATTGCTGAAGTCACCTAATTTCTCAGTCTTCACTTTTAATAGACGTAAACCTAATCAGTAAGGCTACAAAAGGAAAAATCCGTTAAGGAATGGGTAGACAAGCATCAGAGCCACCAAAAGTTGAGGGAGAGAAAAAGGGGAGAAAACAGAAGGCTGGAATAGATTAATTAATCAGAAGAAAACTGCAACAGAGGGGACAGGGAGAAGGAGGATGAGAAAATGTGTGCCTGTGAGAGCGTGAGTCCTCTGAAGGTTCTCCTATTTCCTGCAAGCAAAAAAGATTGTTTTATGTTGTATTTCTAAATCAAATGAGTTACTGAAGGTCTATGTAGAAATCAGTAGTCTAAGAAATATATTCTGAAATATTTACATTATCAAGAACGTACAACCATATAAAGATGACAGAAAGCGTTTGAGGCTTGCCTATCAATGGTCAGCACTTTCTGGGGGTTCTCATCCCCACTGTAGACTTTCTGGTATATTTTTGTTTGCTTTGGTCACAAAAATGAGCAAGAACAATGCTAGTGAGGCAGGGAAGTGGAAACTGCTGATTACCTACATATTAGATACAGTAATTTGAGCTAGTAGCATACTTTAAAAATAAGCATAATACGTCTTTCTAGGCGAGAATTTCCTTGGCATGGTTATGGTCCAATTGATTTCCTGCTCTGAGATGAAAAATAAGAAAGACCTATGATGAATCAGACCTCTAAATTATTCTGGGATCAGTGTAGTTGGCAGAGACCTGACTTCTTTGCCAAGCCCAGCCCACACAGCTAAACTCTGTATCTGTTCAACCTAGCTGAAAACTTCGGGAAAACAGCTCTTGTAATCATCAAATATGTTCACGACTGAGGACTCTGAACTCACAGCAGCGTCTGAGAAACAACTCACAACCTAAATGCATGGAAAAAGCATGAAACTTGGAGATGTGAGGGAGCAAAAACAGTGTCTGTTTTCTTTTTAAAGAATTAGTACTGCTGAAAAGCAAGTAATTACTCTTGTTAAACTATTTGCTGAGCCAATGCCTACACACACGAGGAGTGTGTACTTATCAAAATGGATGACATAGGGTTATTCTTCATATTGTCCTTTTTGGCTCAGTAGGAGGAGATACTTTTCAGGGGATGGTACTGAGCCAAAGCCTACATCAGATGTAGTGGGATAGGTTAAAATTAGCCTTTGGGATTATTGCACTTCCATTCACAATAATTTATCATAAGGGGTTATTAGATTATGTGCATGGCCATAATCGTGAGCAATCATGACCATTATAGCTTTCAGGGGACACGTTTGTCTAGTGAAGTTTAATAGTCTCTCAGGAAAATGTTTCCATGGAAAAGATCAGAAAAACCTCTTTCTGAGGTACAGACCAATAGTTTTGCAACAGACACTGAGAACCCTATGGGGCAAAAAAAGTTTCTACAACAGAAAACTAGATATCACATGATACAATAAAAAAAGATTTAAAGCCATTCTGGCTCTAGTCCTCTTATACATCATTCCTATCTATTGATTCAAATCACTTCAAATAAATCATCCCAGTATGCTAGCTAAAGTTGAAAGTTTGTCTTGCTTCAAAGAACATACAAAACAGTAGAAAAAAAAAATTAAAATGTTACATTTTAAATAGTGTTGAAACATAGGGCAGGCTTAATGATTTAGAGAGAATAATGGAAAATATTAAATATAAATTAATTAACTTCATCCTTACATATTTCACTTTTTTCCCCCAGTGCAGCTACTTGTAATGCTACTTGTAAAGTAGCAGCAAAAGGGTGTAGGATTAGACTCACATTTGCACACTGATCTAACCTCTTGTCCTTCAAGAGGATGTGGTTTATTCGGGCATGCCATGGGATTATTTCTTTTTTCAGTCTTGAAATTGCTTAAACTCTGTGATCAATACAACCTGCATCCTTTATGCTACTGATTACAATTTTTAAGAACATAATTTAAATATATACTCTAGGAACTGTACATTTCAGAGAGTATATAGTTCCTGAAGTAGAACTCACCTTGAAAGTTGTTAATCATGATAGCTGCAGCCCATTTGGACAGTTGTGTACCAATAAGGTTGATAACTTACAGACCGAAGCATAAATCTACAGCTGAGAAAATGTTGATAGAGGGAATATTGATGTCACAGACTCGATACATTTTATTTTTTTTTATTTAAAGAAGATGAAATACAACATAAAATACTCCACCTGCATTACTATAAATGACAATAAAGATTAAATACATATAGTAGAAAGAAAAGCAGAGCCAAAAACAAAGCTCAAAAGAGGTAACATATACATGATGTACCATATACATCCTGAATGATGAACCTTTGTCCAAGAGAAGTTTTGGACAAACTAGAAAAGCAGATCAGTGGAAATATATTTTGGTTTCATTCATTAAACTGAAGTTGTGAAACTGTTCCTGAGCAGTGGAGAGGAGTGATTTGGGGACGTAAATAGGAAAGGATGTGAATTTTTTATTTGTCAAACAATCATGCAACTTATGCTCATACTGTCAAAGTTTACAACCAGTTATGGATCTGAGGATTTTCTGAGCTGAAAACAAAAAGTAAATCTGGAGGCAGTAATACAGAGGACTGGCAAAAAAAATGGAGGAAAAGCAGTAGGAAGTGGACAGCACAAGATAGGAGAGGAAAAAAAAAATGGGAAGTATTTTCAGGCTGTGAAGTTCTAAAGAAATATTCATGCATTTTCCTGGAAGTAGGATTCTGAAAGAGTATTGAAGATGCAATACGGATCCTGAAGATTCAGTTAGCTTAGAATCTAAACAGAGTTATGTTGAAGAGCTTATTTCATATGAGCAAAAATTGGTTACTTTGCTTAATTATTTCTGTTTAACATAATGCCATCTGTAAATGAATCAAATAAGAAGCTTTCCCTTTCTGACCTAAATGATTCAACTAAAGTCTTGAGTATTCCAATATCAAAGCAATTTGGGGAGTTGATGTAAGCATTTGGTTGTTTTAGTAATTAACAACAATTAAAAAAAAAATCTCATATAAACATCACCTTAATGTTATTATTTTAGCATTATTATGAAATACACTTTCTATTAACCTTAGTAATATCACACATAAACTTACTTTCAAAATATACCATATATCCAGGGCTGTTGCCAAGAAAAAGCTATATTGTGAAATATAAGTTGCACTTTGAAGTAAAAAACCCCAACCCAGTAAGAAAAACTGCCCAACTAAAGGACAACAGCAGAACGATGCTGTGGATACACGCTTGTTTCTACCTGCAGGAAAAATACATGTGCCCATGAGATGTCAGTAAATAATAAAAATAAATGTTCTTAATAAATAAAGCTGAGAGGAATGTATGTAAAACAATTCTTAAATGCATAGTTTCTGTATATATCTATAAGAACTTATATATGATTAATGCACTTATGTATAAACTTACATATGAAGAATGCACACAGGGAGTTCTTAATTTTTCAGTCAAATATCTGCAAACTTAGGACAGTAATAAAATGAAATAGGAGTAGTACAATGTGTATAAATTTTTCCAGTAGACATCTACTATATTTCAGTACTGAAGTCCCACAGATAAAGACTTCTGTGTTAAAGAAGTCCAGTCCTCTGTTAACAAAGAGAGAGGTGTTTTGTAAATAATATGAAAGAAATAAAACCTATATTTATTAGCTCAGAATATTATGAACAAATGTAGAAAGCTTAAGCAAGTGTCCAATGCTTTGTTTCACAATGCCATTTGGGCTTAGTTTCAGCTTGGTACACATAATAATGATACAGCAGAAGCTTCAGCAATTAAGCACAGCTAAAATTTTGTTATGAAGTTACTCACATCACAAGAGAAAGTATAAAAACTATTTGTTTCCAGTTGGAAGACATAAAAGGAAGTGTTTCTGTAGGGCAAGCCAGTAGACACACAGTTCAGTATGCTCTGTCTGAGTCTGTAGCAAACACTTCAAAGACAGCATAAAGAAATCTTTCATGAATCAGGATTTCAAAATCCTACCTGCCCAAAGGGGCACTTTTCTTCCTAGCCCACAACCCTTTATATTGAACTCATACCTTGGAGCATTATTCTGTATAATTTCTATTAATGTGCAAAGAATAATCTTAATATCTTTTCTAACCAGGGTAACACTTCTAGTGACATGAATAACAGCTTTTAACTCCTACACATGTATTCATACTATTGTACTGTAGTAATGAGTTTGTGGTTAATTTGAAAAATTCTTTACATTTTGGTTTAGTTGCCCAAGAAGGAAATTTGTTCATACCTTCCCAGAAACTGGGATTTATCCACCTCTATTGCTTCTCACTCATACTTTTCCTACTTCTGTAATTCTTCCATCTTTCATCAGAGGAAACTTGCAGTTAGAGGGGAAGATGTGTGATTCCGGGGTATCCTCATGCTCTGGGCATGACTGAGTGATCCCAAAAAGTGTGTTGGGTCTCCTAATGAGTTTTATTTTTTTTCTAATAACCTTTTTGTCCTTCTACTAAGTAATAATAAATTAATTAACACATCATATTTCAACTTTCTTGGAATTCAGAGATCAAACACCAAATTTTGTCATGTATGTCCTAGGAAAAAATTCAGATCAGGGGAAGAAATATTTCCACTGGCTATACCAAAACTACAAATGCCAAATTGGACTCTGAGTTTCACTTGATAGACTACCATTTTCAACTCTTTATTTTTTTTTCTTTTATGTGTGTTTTAAATGTTCCATATTATGACTCATTGCACAAAGTTACGCTTCTGCTTTTTGCTAATTATCAAGCATTGACAAAGGAATTCAGAATAGACTGACAAATTAAAATAGATCAAACTTGGTTATTTGGTTTCATTCTGTCTGAAGCTCATTGTGCTTAGCCAAAAAAGAAATAAAAGAAATCCGAACTATCCTAACAGTATATTTTTGATTTTGCAATATTCATATGGAACCAAGTATCTCACTCAACCAGTACAGTTATGGTTTAGAACAATGAAATGTTATGTAGAGTAAGCTGAGTATTCTCTTTGATGAATGATGTCTGGGAAAGGAGTAAAGACACTTAACATCAAGATTGAGATTTAAAAATTTTTTATTTCAACAGCATTTTATGAGCATTCAGGAAAATTTGCATTAACAAATAAAGGCCAAATTCTGCTTTCAGGCTGCATTAATACATAAAGTTCACAACCGCAGAACTCTGAGACTTAATTACTTCATGCTGTAAGTGCCAGATGAGTGGTAAATCCCATTGCATACCACAGTGCAATTTGAAAGGATATTGAGCTGCTGTGCACAAAACCAAAACAAATTATACTTATAAAAAATTTCGAGAATCACATCAAAATATGTAATCAGGAAGACAGTGTTTATATATTCATGGGAAAAAAAAAGTTTGGCCTTTTCTTTCTTTCTCTCTTTCTTTCTTTCCTCCTCTCCTTCTTTCTTTCTGTCTTTCTGTCTTTCTCTCTTTCTTTCTTGTTCAGTAGTTCTGATATTTCAGTGTATTCCAAATTACATTGTACCCTCTGAAAAGCCAGTTACTGGTTCTACACATGGCTGTGTGCTCTCAGGTTTACTGATACTGGTAAAAAAAATTCTAAATACAAGAAACTCCCCTAAAAAAACCTCCATTATAATTTATAATTACTGAGTCTTGTTCAGAGACCCCTTGTTCACATCTATAACTTGTTATAATAAAATATCTTTTTTCTGAGTGGCAAAACAAACCAAAAAAATTGAATTCTTGTTCAGCAGATAATGAGGAAATACTGGAGAGAAAAGGTTAAGAAAGCAACTTTCTCTGGCAAAAATAGAATCTTCCAATTAAGATCAGTATCTTGTTTCAAAATTAAAGATGGCATGTCTCTGTCAAGAATAATTCCTTCGGAAATTACCTTTGGTTGTAGGAAATCTATGACATCTTTTTATTCATAGAACTAAATCACATTCTATTAGCTGTATGTTTATCTGTTTTTTAGAAAAAAATACTGGGTCATCTATTCTGGGCCAAGAGACTGTCTCATTAAAATAAGATTATTATAAATTATTTGAAACATTTGCTTTCCATCTGACTATTAAATGGGAGCTCACTTTGTTTGTTTATTGGCATTTACTTCCTCCTCTACAGTTATTTTGGTCACCTGCATCCCTCATCTGGATATTGTTATCCTCGAGCTATGTGAAAAAATAACTTCTTATGTACCATAGACTAGAGGAGAAATATACCATCTGGCAAGGCTATGCTCATAGTGTTATGAGGGGATTCTTTTGGGGGTTGGGGGGAACATTAACATTTTATGATCTTGCACAGATAACCTGCAAGTGTTACACTTAGTGATGGTAATGCATTCTGAGTAGTACAGAACTGAACAGTTTCAGCTAGGTAGTTGAATGGGTTTTGCTCCCTGAATGTGTTACAGAACACAATTTTCATCAGAATGCACATATACATGCAGTACTTTGCTGACAAAAATGCAAATTAGTATTACACTGTATGGAAAAGTCACATTCAAAAGAACAGGAGGAATAAAGTTAAACTTGTTTTAACAACCTGCGAGGGACAAAATGAAAGGAGGACTGTCTAATGCAGCAATAAATAACCTAGATCTCAATACGACCTCTTTGTGGAGTCAATACTAATGTTTACTGATGTTTCACCAGGCACCCAAGGGCAATCATTGTAAGTTTAAATCAAATTTAAGAGTACCTGCAAAGGCAGAAAGTATGCAAACTCCATGGAATGAATTTTACCAACTTTCTTCCTGGTAGCCCTTTTGTTATCACAATTTATCCCATACCTGACAGGCTCTGTTAATTTTTTCATTGGTGCAAGGACATTTCTGTCAAAGCAACGTGTTATTATAAAGTTTACTGAACTTAAAACATACATAGACAAGAGCAATGACATTGAAATGTCATCTTCTGAATCTTGTAGTATGTGTTGGCAAGCATGGTCAGCCTGTATGGTGGGATAGATTTGCTTTTCAATAGACACTGAAGTCCTGTTTCGAAATATCTTTACAGAAGGGCTTGTCTGAACTTTTGGCTGCCTCCTGCTAGCACATGTATCAAAATTTCTTTCCCCTAAGTAGAGAAAGGGGTAGAAGAGATATAGCATGTGCAGACCTCATGTTAGATATGAGTAGGATGAAAACACCCATGTCCAGAGCTGGAAACTCTGTAAGAGGATTATCTCACTGAATCACTAGGGTTTTCTCATTGTTTCATTTGCTTTCCATCACTTGATGGGAAAATGATACCCTAGATAATCAGAAAGGCGTTTTTTTAAGAATTATTTTAGTATATGGTTTACAAAGCTTCATCAAGACTAAGCTAGAAGGCTTTGCTTTCTTAGAGAAATCCTTGAAAATATGTATGTTTTCAGGCTTTCATTTTAAAAGCTCCAGGCAGAATCCTTCTCTCTCCCTCCCCCATCTTAAGGACTTTTCTGGCACAATGCAATTGAGTTTCAATCTTCAAACAATAAAGACACACCATTACCGTACCATTATCTTTTTAGACAGAAACCTGCAGTACCTTTGCATTAAGCACCAATGACTACCATTTGCTTTTATAGATCTGAGGGCCATCAGGTATACTCCTTTATTTTCCCTCTTAAGCTTTTTTGTTGACAAGATGCAAGCCATTGCTATTTGACTGCGTAACTTTTCCCTCAGGGACTGTATTTCCCTCATCTGCCTATTGACTGTAATATTTTAACTTCTGGCAGCAACTTCTTCTCTCCTCAAGGCTCTTGTTTAGGTTCATCCAAAACTAGGTGAAGCGGGTTGAGTTCCTTGGAGGTCCCAGCGGTTGTGCACACTTACTCCTTTACTATCCATTTCAAACACTACCTTTTGCTGTATCAGCCACAAGCCCCTTATAACCTCTATCCCATGGTCCCATCACTGCATACATGACGTTCTCAATTTGCACGTGGCAGTGATTGCCTTCCTTCCTCCTGCTACTGCATTTCCTTTCCCCAGTGAGAAGTACTACATGGATTTTGGTTAGATTAAACATGATGAGTTGGGTGAAGTTAATATTATAACCTCTATTTTTAAAAAGAAAGGAGCTTGGTGGTATTTTGCGGGCAACTCAAATACTCCTCTTTTGCACATTGTTCCAAATGATTTCTAACTCACTAAAGTGCAAGTAGGACTGCACTTCTCACAAGTAGGATATAAAGTTGCTTATTGGAAAATTAACAAGCTGACCCTTTCCTTTCACTTGTCAAATAGGTCACAGGTTTTGTATTCACAAAAACAATCATGAACAGACATCTCTTGGGTTAACCGAGGAGTCAAACTTGCCCCAAGTATTTTTTTTTTTTAGTTAGCAGGACAGAAATTTCTTTTTGGGTTGGTTTGGGTTTTTTGCTGATTTCTGTTTGTTTGTGGGGAGTTTGATACTTAATATATAATTGTTGACTGCTGATGAATTTTGGTCCAACTAGTTCCCCATTGAAAAGCACTTACACCGGTAAAAGTGTAAAAATTCTGAGATGGCATTTGAACAAGGGCACTTGCTCTCCTGGTCTGGGAGCTGGCAAAAAGGGTTGTTAGGGGAATTATATTCCCTGGCAGATGAAGGAAAATTAAATCAAACTCAATTTTTTTATTTACAGTGCTTCCTTTTCACTCCATCTGACACACATACTCACAAAAAGTCACTTATGATTCTCAGAAAAAGGCAGAAAAGTTAAAACTGAGGTGGTATAGTTGATAAGTTATATAAACTCTCCTGTGGGAGATGTGCAGATCGGTCTAGATTTTGTTTAGATTTTGGATCTCAAAATTTAAACTAGAAGTTTCCAATTCTTGTTGTATGGTTAAGGTGTAAAAAAAGAAGTGGAAAATATGTTCAGAGACTTGTGAGCTGCTGTCTGAAAAACAAAAAGAAAACACTTCTTTTTCAATAACTTCTCTTCTACAGCAGCCAGCTAGCAAAGAAATGGTAGGGTCTGTTCCTAACTAAAGAGTCCCTGAAGAGCTTTGCATTGGCATGGCAAGGACCATGGAGATACACGACCTATGCTAGGATAGTACAAAGCTAGTCTGTATAAGAACCAGTTGGAAAACAAAGAGGACATGACAAATGAAGACTCAGAGGAAGGAGAGAGCAATCTGCAAGAAATGCAGGGGAGGAACAATCATTTAAATGATTTTACAATTAGCTACTGCAAAGCTTTAAAATGGAGAAAAGTTCTCTAATTTCTGTGCATAAGGAATAGAAAAACAAATCACTACAGTTAAATAGTATTCTTTTCACAGCCCAACCATGCTTGGGAGTAGTTTTCCCATAAAAGCACTAGGATTTCTAATACTGCTATAAATCAAAAAGGAGGAACACTCCTGTACTGCTTGAGTATACTACTGGCAGGTGCAAAAATATGGTGACCCTGAAAATATTCACTACATTTTTCTTCTTTACTTCTTACTAAGCAAAGACTTGAAATGCATGTTTCAGCTTTCCAAGAGTTAGGTCACAGACCTCTGCACATAGTGTCATGCTATATTTTATTTCCTGTTGATAGCTTTCTTTTTAGATGATGTCTTGTCCCCGATTCTGTCAAAGATTCAGGGCTATTTTGTTTCAAATTGCATCAATCAATCCCTAAAAATACTGAATTAAAGCAGTGTGTGCAGCCTACGATAACCTTTATAATAAAAAGGACAAGCTTTAAGTGTTGAATGCAGTGTAGACAGTTTTTTTCAATAATTCAGCTTGAGGTGTTTGAATACAGCTGTAGCTATATGTTGTCATACAGTTCTTGCTTAATTATTGTGATGATTTTGGTTGGAATAGAGTTGATTTTCTTCACAGTAGCTAGTATGAGGCTGGGTTTAGGATTTGTTCTGGTAACAGACATTATTTATCATGAGGGCATAGCATAGACTTTTGTTGCAAGGTATAAGAAAGAAAAGCCCTCTCAAAAAGATTTTTGTTAGCATAAAAAAACTGGTGCTAAATTATTAATTTCATTTTGGTTTCAGTATAAACAATAAGAATCCTCAAAACCGTTTAGCTTCACTGTTTAGCTATCTCCATGAACAGCTGCAAGCTATAAATGGATTGGAGTTTCTTTACCTGAGGACGCAGCTTTTTTGTGTTGACAAGGGTTTTCTATTAATATGACTCTAAAGAAGAAGACCCAGAAGAAGATGTGCTGAATTAGATTTTGTCTATTTCTATCTCCCTTATGTTTTAGGGTTTTTATGTTTTGGGTTTTTTTAGCTTTCTTGGCTAGATGTAGTATTTGTAGGTTTAAATACTAGGCTTTTTGATTGAAAATGGAAAAAGGTCTGGTACGCTGACAAGAGAATGCTATTTTTATACATAAAAAAACAGGAGGGGGAGAGGGCAACATCTCAAAGTGGTTAAGGTCTGAGGTGAACCTTCAGGAGCTTAGCTATGTCCAACAGATTGTATACATCCTTCTTAAGCAGGCTACACATATAGGAGCTTTAAGAAAACGCCTAAAGTTACTTGTACGAGTCCAGTCCATGACTAGAGAGAGAGGACTGAAAGTGGTTTACAGCCCCAGGTGGTACAGATGATGGAACCTGCAGTAAAAACAAAAAAGCTGTAAGTCTTTAGTATTAGATCATTTACTAAGAGAGGTTGAATAAGTAAGCTAATGAAAGTAAAGGAGATTTTTGAGGGACAAAGCCAGGGAAAGGAATTAAAAAACTACTGAGTCACAGAAAATGGAAAGGTAAGAGAAGTCCATAATTTGAAAAGCTGGAAAATTTTCCCAGTAATAGTGCAAAATTAAAAGAACACAAAAGAATGCAANCAAAAACCTAAAAAAAACCCACAAAGAAACAAAACAAACCCAAAACAACAGAAAAGTTCAAGAGAAATTAACTATTGACTATTCTCTGCATGGTTAACCACCAAGTTGTAAAGTCAAATACCATACCAAAAGTCACCTAATATGAGGTCCTTTGTCCTCTAAAACCAGTTCACAGTCAGTCATGCTTCTTTATCCCACACAGAAATCATTTATGTCTGCACTATCAACAAGGAACCTGTATGTTTCAAAATTAATTCATGCGCTTAACATGTCAATTTTCAAGCTGAAAACTCACTGTCTCTGAAATGACAAGAGTGAAGTTAGAGAAAACCAGTAATATGCTATATCAGGGCTCTCCTGTCATTTTTCCATAGTTCACTACTGAATTAAAATGACTATTATTGGAATTTCTAACATGCTCATCATTTAAAAAAGTAGACATCATTTCTCAATTCTAGGAAAGCACCTGTTCTTTTTGCTACAGAAACCAAACAGTACTCCCATTGGGATTTAGCCTGAGTCACTACTATATCAGGCCATACTCTTTAGAGGCACTAGATATAGCAACACTAAAAATGGGGATGCCTATGATGCCATCATTTTGTCTTCTTTGAACCTTTTTCCAAGTCAAAATAACTACTTAGTGGGTGAAAAATGAAGACATGATAGGCAGTAACACATTGTCATTATTTTCTTGAAGGAAAGTGACTGGCATTAACATGCTGAAAAGTTAGAGTGCTAATCATGAAACGGATTTGAATTACTGTCTATAATAAATCAGCAGAAGGCATTGTCAAAAATGATCAAGTGACAGATTGTAAAAGTTTTTCTCTCTCTCAATTCAGGCTTTACTGCTAGATATACATTCACTGAGAAATCTGTGGCACAAAAGACAGGTTAGGAATATGAATCCAAAATCCCTTATAAAATATCTATGTCTATGCATTTTTCTAAACACAGCTGATATAGCTACTGACAAGTATTGGATGACCTTGCATTACCCGTTGTTTGTTTCACAATAAGTTACAAATATTACAATTTCTTATTTTATTACCTTTCTTAGCCATTGAAATAAAGTTGACATACTGAGTGTCTGAGATGGACCACTCTGCACTGCAGTAACCATTTATAACTTTCTATTGTCTTCATAAATATGATTTATAACACTCATAAGGATATAAAGCTATGGCAATGTGTTACTTGTTCCTAATAACTAAATGCTAGTTAGTTCCTTTATTCCTCATGGTAGAAAGTCACTACCATGCTGCTTAAGCTTACAATTCAGAACACGATAGTTTAGGCTACTTATCAAAATTAATATTTTTTCAGAATTCTTCTCTTCTCTTTGTTTAAAAATGTGCCATCATGAACTCACACAATAAGCATACTTCTGGACTTTTCTTTTTATGTAAAAGCAGTAAAACAGCCCACAGTTCATTTTTTAAACAGGCTTCCTGGATGGAATTTTAGTATGTGATGATCCTTCTGGTCACTATGGTTTCAGTAGAAAATTACCTTAAAAAGGTGTAAAATCTAAGACTTTCAAGCTACCTTAATCTCCAGTAAAAGCATATAAACAAATTTACTTTCTAAACCAAGCCAATGAAGCCATGTATTTGGACTTTATTTTACTTTCCCTTTTTCATTCTTGTTTCTGTCTATGTCCATTTTTCTTTACACACAAACTTTCTTCAAAATGATACAATATACCTCACACATTTATATTAACTTCAGAGAATTAGTGACATTTTCATTGTGAGGGTAACCTTTCTTCTTATTTTTCCTCCATCTTTCACAACTTGCTATTTCTAAGAAACTCCTCTTGCTCTCTTTCACTTCTCAATTTCCCAGTTTCTCTCTTTTTTGTTATTTTCCACTTATTTAATTCATGAGAAGCAAGCCATATTTCATAAAGTTATCATGCCCCTGGTTTCTGCTTTTGTTCTAGACTAAACAAAACCACATGTCAAACCTGACACTTTTTTCAGTCTCCACAGAGAGAAATAGAACTGAGGTTTTCTGAGACCACAATCCTCACCTTTATTTCACTGACTGTATGTGAAGTTCTATGTCATGGAAGAGTGTACCAGAAATATTCTCTCAGCTTTATTGCAGAACTGTGTTCACAGATGTAGCAAATCAACCTGCTGCCATTTACCTAAGTCTAGGAGATGATCAAGTATGTTTGAAAAGTTGGTCCTTATTTTGATTTCAAGAAGTCTTACCTTCGCCAGAGCTTAATTCAGGTGTGAATGCAGGTGCTAACTCACTGTGGGTGAGGTTCTGACATTTTGCTAGACGCCTCCACCTCGAACTTTCTATCATCTTGACAGTAGAATCTCATTTGCAGCAAAAGGATAAGAAAGACAAATCTGTGGCTTGACACCTTATGACACTCTCTATGGGTGATGAATTTCTGTTACATGACAGGTTCAAAGTTACCAAGCAGTGGATGGATGAGTGGCACAGTAACTTCAGGCTTGCTGAGAATGACAAGAATATGTCAAGTCATAAAAATCAAAGCTGTGTGACATGTTTAGGAATGGGTATTTCTATGTACTTAAGTAGAAGTGAGCATATTTTTTTTTCATAGATACCTAAATTTTGTTAAAAGTAACAGATCCAGAAGAGACCATATGAATAAACAAATGTACTACTGCTTTCAGCCCTTTAATATTTTAATCCAAATAGAACTGCCTCAATGTAGGGTATGTCACACTTTTCCACTGACCCATCATAGTTTTTCTCCTAATTTTTCTCTGTCTTCTCTCTCATTATTTTCACAGGTTCTGAGATTTTTTTCTTCCTGACAGTTTTTATTATTATAGTTTACCTCTGCTTATTATTTTAGATCTCTATAACTTTTCTTACCTCTAGAGTCATGCTTGTTTGGAAGAGAATTTCGCAGGGAACATGCATGCTGATATTTAGGGTATACATACATAGTATACATACTAGAATGTGCATACAGAGACACAGCACTCTAGTTTCAACTGAGAAAAGGGAATACATTAATTGATATGACTCTGTGCCAAGTCCACCCAGACTATGCAATGTTCTGTAATGTCCTTCTCTTCCTAACTGAATTTGAGCCTGTGCTTCTGAGGCAAAAGCCTTGAAAGTGTAACAGTGTGCTCTGAGCACACTGTTATTCTTGCTGAAGATGCTCTACTGTCTATGGGCTATTTAAATATTCACCCTACTAGAGTCAAATCTGACCATAGTTTAGCAGCCAGGGCACTAAGCATAGTTTTACATTTGAAGGGAGATAATAACAAACTATCTCCATTACAGCTTCCAAGTCTTAGGACATGGAATATTAGGCACCTAGTCTGTGATTAACTTTAAAAAAATATATAATATATATTATATAAAATTACATATATATGTACAAAATAGATAAATATAAAACATTAAAAAATAAATGTAAGTCAGATTCACTGATAACAAGAGTTCTAATAGGAAATATAACAATGAACTTTGTGGAGCAAATATACATTATTTGGTTTTTTTCCTCCTCTTCTGGAGAAATATTGACCCTTCAGAAAAATCAAACCTCTAAAAAGCTTATAATAAAAAACTATTGATCTACCACGATTTTTCTGAATTTTGAGATGCTCTTCCTTGATATTTCAACAGGGAACAATCCATGGTTAATAAGGTTTTGGTAGCACTGGTTAACTGAAGAATTGGCCTTTTTTGACAAAATATTCTGTTAGTCCCGAATGTATAAAAAATTGCAAATTAACATCTATTAGTCTAGAAGTAATAATTGAAGCCCACTAATTTATAATTTTTTAATCCTTTCAAGTTTCTCTTGGCACTCTATTAGCTTTTAAGGGAGAGAAACAAGAAATTTGGTTTGCATCCCACTTTCTCAACTACTGTCTTGTCTGACTACAGGTACTCTAAACACATCAAGGTAGTTTGGAATGTCTCCAGATAGCTTTGTTGGCAACGTAAGATTTCACCTTTAAATGAAGTATTTTCTTAGTTTTATTTCCTCCATAGGTTAATGAAATGAAATTTCCTTAAAATGTCCATAGGTTTTAAAACCTCTGTCTCTAGAAGCCAGACTTGTTATATGAGACATAGATACTATTATTCAACACAGCCAGAGAGCACTCCTGACAATGTGACTTCTGCATCAGCAGAAAAGCAGAAGAAATGTTGACCGTTTGTGGATTTTTCTTCTTCCTGACACTAATAAAAGAAAGACTGGAATGTTGCTATATTGATTTGAACACTTGAATTCATCAGTGTAAACAAAATCAGGAAAATTCCTGGTCTCTGTCTATGACACAATAGGAATATAGTTCTTCGGGAGCTGGACTGTTAAATAAAGCAAAAAATTCCAAACTCCAGCCAGAGAGGCTAGGTATCATCTACCTCTTAGGATCAGTGGAGTTTTATTAGTTTACACTGTGTTTTAAGATATTTCTGCTGGGAAGAGCCATTTTATTCCTGTTGTCTACTGAAAGTTTTTACTCCTAAGAACAATCACTACAATTTGAAAAAGAATGTTGATGAATCATATATAGTACTACATATATATAGTATGGCACAGGCCTAGTGATGCTGAACTTGGCTCAGATATTTTTAATTGATGAAAGGTAACTTGATGTATTATATTCTTAGGTTATCTATCTTTTTTTCTGAGGATGTGAACTGTGCATGTTTCTGTTTCAAAGAGTAATGCATTAACAGGATGTTTGATATTTTGAATTTCTGTCACACAGGAGCACTTAATGGCTGCTCTGAGCCTAGAGTTGAAAAGATAAAAGCTTTTAAAGTTATCTAGAGAGCTTCTATTTCTGGTATAGCAGACCAAGGAGAGCTTTAGTGACTTTTAAATTATCTACTTGACTTAGGCAATATAATAAAACTTTTTCTAAAATTTGACAGATAAACCTAGTGTTAATTTCTGCTATAATTTTCAGAGGAATTTTTGTAGTAATTTGATAGATAAGTCCAATTATAATTTCTTCCACAGTGATGATATAATACAGAAAATTCCTAATTTTCTTGTACTATTTTCTTTGACATTGTTTTGATCAATATAGAATGGTAAATCACAGGTTACATTTTCTTGCAGTCTCTGACACTAGCTGAATTCTCCTCTTAATTGTTTTAACAAGGTACTCAAGCAGTTATTTCTTGGTGCTCTGGGTAACAGTGAATGTTCCCAACAGCACCCAACAGCCACTTTTTGCATGATCCCTAGTGCATGACCTGGGAGGAGATCATATTGATGCTATCAATGGCACACCATGGCTATAAAAATGAGCTCCATTGCCTGTGAAAAAAGAAAGCTGAAGAAAGATGAATGAAAGTTAAAGCCAACATAAACTGCCCTCTTTCCTCCATCTGTTTCTCTTTCTTCACTTAGAAAACTACTAGCAATTTTCGAGTGCTACAAAGGCAAGTTATAGCTGTTGCACAAGGGCTTTGCAGGATGAATGCATTATAGATGAAGACCCGCTTCGCATCCCTCAAATTCCCATTTTCACCTGCTCACGTGGTATTCAGCCATAGGTTGTAAACAATGTGTTCCTTTGCTGAGTGAAGGAGATTCAAATTCAACATGAGGCTGGCAAAATTACTTTTTTCCTTGTGCAATGTTAAGGCACTGTCCTTCTTATAATGTGTGGGAGAGTCTGCTACATAAGGCTTAGGAGATCATAGTGAGAAAGGAAAGAAAGG
The DNA here is from genome assembly GCA_013399855.1 of Oxyruncus cristatus. Classification (NCBI taxonomy): domain Eukaryota; kingdom Metazoa; phylum Chordata; class Aves; order Passeriformes; family Cotingidae; genus Oxyruncus; species Oxyruncus cristatus. Next base: position 324,511 of record VXAY01004954.1, read on the forward strand.
AAGCAGAAGATAAGAAATGTTTGCAGATGAGAAGTTAGAGGAATATAAATGAATACAGATGGGAAGTTAGACTAATATAAATTAATAACATGTAAGAAGAAAAACAACAGAACTTAAAAGCTACAAATGGACAGTATATTGCACTTATGCTAACTGCTGTTAAATTTATTTTACAGTCTAGAAGACTAATACTTATCTCCTCTTGTTGCACTGAGAGATAATGAGGACCTGTGCAGTTTAAAATATATTTTTTGTTTATCATACTCAAACTACATTTTTGGATCATATTCTGCTTGGAGTGGAGCTGGTAGACTGTGCTAAAAGGGTAGTAAGTGCATGTTAATATCTAGGAACTAGAACTAGCTGAAATAATTTTCTAACTTTTCAGATTAGTTTCTTCTATCAAAACTTCAGATATTCGATCAGAATTTCTATGAACATTCTAAAGCAGATTTTTAATAAATGGTGGAATGAAGTCTCCACCAAAGTACAACATACAAATTTACCATATGCAATGCATGGAGAGATAATGGTATCATTGTAAATTAAAAAATAAAAACAAGCAACAATAACAAAAAACCTGAAATTTTAATTTTCCTAAATGAAGGCTTAAATAAGATTGCTGTTAGTCTAAAAGTTACCTTATAGTAAATAAAGAAATTTTATTCAAAGTAAAAAAACATTAATAACTCCTCAGTAGAAAGTAAGATAAGTAAGTCAAAGATATCACTGAATATAATACTTGCATATAAAGACAGAAAATATGTTCCTTGGATGCTAGAATTAAACTGACATATTCCTGAGTTTCATAACTCATAACATTTGTAAATAAAACACTAAATTAACAAGACATTTTATCTCATTGGCAACTGGATGTAAAAATGCTAAGCTCCATGGATGAAAACTGAATAGACTACAGTACAAAATTTATTGTTAGGTAGGACACCTGTATTTTGATTATCTGTTTTTGTCTACAGACTTGATGTCTATTATTGCATTTATGTCCCACAGATTTATTTGGAGGCTGTTAACTGCTTTCATTTGTGTCAAAACAGTGAAAGTTTAAGGGACCTCTAGAATATCCAGATAAATACTGCAGCAAATGGTTTGCTTCTAGAAAGGTGTTTTAACTACCATATACTCTTGGTGAAGGCTCATAAGGAAACACACAAATCTGTCTTCAATTTTATGAGAGAAGGGAAGCGGGGAATTCTGTTGCATTCCCATAATATATAACAAACATCTCTCTGCAATCATCTCTAAAATAAATATTCTATTTCAGTGTGATTTTAATCTTTATTTTAGCCTTCAATAGACAGTTTAAGTAATAGGATAACTGCACTCTTAATTGCTTATGATATTATTTATAGAAACAGCTCATATCACAGTGATACCTACAAGCACATACTAAGAACATGTGAAAGGAAAGATTTCTAATTGAGCTTTTTCTCTTAAATCCATAATTTCAGAGTTATACACATAGGAAGAACTATTGGATTTTCAATGTGATATTCTGATCTGTCTGCACATCCTTTTTTTTTTTCATTTGTTTAGCATCGTTACTTGACTGACAAGGAGACAAAACATTGAAGCAAGATCTGTGGTTTTGCTGTTGAATTCCCTGTGTTTTTCCGCATCGACTAAAAGAAATGTCCACTAAAACATAATCTAAAACCAAGTTTGCGAGGAAAATCTTAGAAATTAAGCTGGCTAACAAACTGGGGGGGAAAAGAGCTTTCTATTCTTACTAGGTTGAAACAGTTAAGTGTCATTATCATGACAAATGCAGTCAGAAAAACTGAAGAAGCCTACCAAGAATGCTGAGAGAATGAGAAGGGCAAACTGAAATTAGAGAACTCGATTAATGTGAGTGAAGACTTCATGTGGGCTCCAGATGAGCAGGGATTGCACTGCCCTCTTTTTCTTTGGCAATAAGATGTGCTTATTGAAGAAAATCAGCAGTTAGCATGAACAAGTCTGACAGAAAGTTTGGATGGATTTTTTGATGTTCTTTTTTGTCTTTGGTGTGAGCGAAACAAATTCTTCAGAGTTAATAAAAAGTCAAATGTTCAAGAGCCAGCAGTATCTTCTATGATACCTCACTCAGCCATTTCCTATCTTGAAGAATGCCAAGGCGAACGAGATCGATAGTCATAGTCATTTTCCTCCAACACTAGCTCATTTTTCCCACCATTTATCAATAGTGCCCTTTCATTGATTATTTTTTGCTTTTCTGCCTGACTCAGTTGGGAGTGCCTGTTGGTGACTCACTATTTAACAAAGCAGTGTGAACCCAAGAATGGAGGACAAAAACTTTTGAGTATTTGTTGTATTGATAAAGAGGCCTACCTTCATATTTATTTGAATGCACTAAATCTACATTCAAAATATACTAGTAAAAACTTCAAGAAGTAGTTAAGGCCATGACAGTAGAAGCTTTCTGGAAGCCCTTGCCTGCCTTGTATTGCCAAGATGATGGCACTGCACGGGTATCTGAGACATGTAATGGTGGCCAAAGCATGTGTGGCTTTTCCACACTGTAGTGACTTCTTGGACTTCTACTAATGGAAAACAGAGTTTCAAAGTCACCTCCTATCAGATGCCCTTTGTAGGCTTGCAGAAGAGTTTGGGCTTGCACTCAATCAGTGCATTCAAATATAGACATAACCAAAATGGGAGACTTTATCAGTGCTGAGTGATATTAAAGCATCTTTGTTACAGAACGTCATTTCACTATGAATGCAATATTAATAGCAGCAAGTAGATTGTTGATGCATGCTTGTTACTTTTTGTTATCTAAATCTATGCTTATTGAGCTAAATACACACTAAATTCAGAGACGATTGTAATGTCTTCACTGTAAGCCCCTCCTGGCTGCAACAAACTCCAGACAATGAATACATTGGATAAGTATAATGAGTACATTGGGTAAGTATAGAAAGAGTGAACAATATAAAACTTTCCCTGAATGCTTTTTGCACCTGAGTGCAGCAGCATCTTGTGTTTTCCTTTTGGTCCAAGTTGATAATTACAACAACTGGCATTGAAATTTGTGGGAATGCTGATCCTGAACAGAAAAGGTGCTTATGTGATTGCCTCAGCAAGGACTTCACAGGAAATAAACTGGGTAAATATGGTACACTTACTTTGCGAATTTTCCAGCATTCTCCTAGTTGATAATTTCAGTTGAGCTTTCTGAGGTATTCTACAGAATAGTTCTGACCAGACCCAACCTATAAGGAAATCTGCTGTGTCCCTGAGGCCTGGGTAGGGGATGTTATTAGAAAGCTCTCTAGTCTTGCATGACTGTCTGATTATCATCTGCTATTCATTCATGGCAGGGATGAAATAGCAGAGAGAAGTCCAAGGGCAATCAAAAGAAATTTCAGGGTCTTGAGGTGATTGGTTGAAGAATAAGGAGCACATGTAGCATTTTTCTTGATTGTTTCAGTAGGAGGGAAGGATATTGAAAGGAATTGGCAGACCCATCAGGTCAGCACACGGCTCCAAGGCTAACATTATCAGCAGAATTTTGGGGTTTTTGATCTTGGGATGATCTATAAAACACCAAATCTGTTGACATCTGATAGGATGCACCTTTCTCAGGGGAGGAAGGACCTAGAAGGGAAGCCATATGATGAGCTGCTGTGGCAACGTGGTCTGTTCAGCCTGGGGGAGACTGAGGGGAGACATTATTGTGATCCGTAGTTTCCTCATGAGGGGCAGTGGAGCAAGTGAGCTCTTCTCTTTGGTGACCAGCGAAAGGATTTGAGGGAATGGCACGAAACTGTGTCAGAGGAGGCTTAGTGTAGAAATTATTCACTCAGAGATTGGTTGAGTACTGGAAGAGGGTCCCCAGGGAAATGGTCACACCAAGCCTGACAGAGTTCAAGAAGCATTTGGACAACGCTCTCAGTACATGGTGTGATTCTTGTGGTGGTCCTGTTCAGGGCCAGGAACTGCACTTTAATGATCCTTGTGGGTGCCTTGAAACTCAGGATATTCTGTGATTCATTATCATTATTATTTATTTGTCTCAGAGAACAAAGACTGTCAATAAAGTTCACATGAAACAAGTAAAATAAAAAGGATGCTTGAATGATATAATTTTTTTCTATTTTCTTGGGGACTCACTCAATTCCACCAGCCTGATGATGACTAATATAGCTAGAGAAAGAAGGTCATTACCAGATAATGAAACCAGTTTATTGTGTCTCCTGCTACTAGGATGAGCTATTTTTCCCAGAAGATTATTCAGGATTTCTCAGGGATAACATTTCTACAGCACATCTTGCTTGGTGGTGGTTTTTTTGTTTGTTTTGTTTTGTTTGGGGTTTTTTGGTGTTTAGGTCTTTTTGTTTTGGTTCACTTTTTTTTATGATATGAGAAAAAATAGCACCCATGATCAAAAGAAGTATTTAATGGTAAAAAGCTTCTCTAGCATTCATAGACTCCTAATATATCCTGGGAGTTAGTAAATTTCTACAACCACTGGGAGTGAGGGACTTTATCAATTGTAAGCATGTTATGTTCATAACGATTCTACTCATGGCTGAGAAATGGCAAGGAGCTTAAAAAATATCTCTGTTATAGCCAAAAAAGCACATGGGAAGCACTTTATATTATGAGCCTGCTGGTCTACAGATATTGATCCTATACCTGCATGCCTAAGATCTGTTCTGCCTGGAGAGAAACAGGACCCCATCTGCAACCTGCAGCACTTTGGACCTTGTAGTCCCAATGCACTGCCAGGATCAGCTCCATGAAGTCAGCGTGTATTGAGTTGTCCTACAGGCTCAACTCTACCTGTGCCTTTGTAAAGTGGCCGGGAGATGTGAAGGAAGGATGTAAAGGACTAACCCTGCACATCCTCCCCATCAGGAAGGCTGAAGGCAGCTGGCATGCCCTAAGATGGGGAGGGAAGGTCTAGTCTAGACTGAATACTTCCACCCTGCAGAGCACTCAATCCAGCAGTAGGTGCTTTAGCATAATAGAAAAAAAAGCCAGACCTTGGAAAACAATGAAGAAAGGGAGTGAAAAGTAGTGTCAGAGGCAGAGAACTAGTCCTGTAAGCCAATGGGATGCCTCTGTTTTTCAATAGCCGTAAGGTTGAACAGAAACAGATTCCATTTAGCAATCTTGAATTGTACAATAATAGGATTCAAGGGTTTAAGGGAGCCACCGGATAAACTGCACTTCAATGTAATAGGTGTTTTTTCCATCTCTGTTCCCAACCTTTGCCCTGCCTTGGTGCATACTAAAAAAACACCTTATTTCATTCATATAATTTCAAGTATAATATGAGGTATAATTGTCAATGTTAGAATGTCTAAACAGAATGTTTCAACAGTCCCACAAATTAAATGCTAGCAAATTAAATGCTATATTGATGTAACAGATTTTTACATTTACAATTTTTGTCTTTTCTGATAGAAAATACTGCACTGAAAATTGTATCATGTCAATAATATTTGGAAATTGGCATGACACCGAAAATTCTTAACCTTTATATCACTAATGCTGTTAAGGAGTTGTTTCTTGATGCAATTTAGCACATGCTGGAAAAATGCATAAGAGCTCACAAGAAGCAACTTCTTCTATAGCTGTTTTTTTTGGTTCCTCCATATATCATTCACTTGTTTTTTATGCATTTTCTATGACCCTGAAGGAATTATATAATTATTCCTTTTCACATTTATAAGTCTTATCTTATGAATATTTTGTCTCACGGTGATGAACAGGGATTAATTATGCTTTAGTAACAATTAATTCTATCATCCACTGTGCAGTAATGTTGAAGTTTGCTCAGGATCAGCACTCATGAAAATATCAGCAGAGATAAATGGAAGAAATGATAAGCACAACAGCACAAACTGGAAGCAAATAGCCAGAAGTCATCAGGATAAAGGGAGATTAAACCGAGAGGGTGAAAAGGTAAAATTTTATGACTTAAAAGGCACAGCTTACACCAAAAATAAAACCAGATCCTTTATTTGGGGAGAGGAAATGAAGTATGACAATTAGAAAATTGCATTCAGTATATTACAATATATATTACCCATGTTCTGCTGAAAACTTTGCTGTAATATTGCTAGCCTAGTCTACTCACCTCAGGTTTATCCTCCTTTCTGCCAAAAACCCAATGAAACTGCATATCCATGGCTGCATATGGAAAACATGATTCTTCCAGGATTTGCCCAGTTAGCACAAGAGTAAAACAAAGCATCATAGGAGTACTAACACCTACCTTATGCACAACCTTAAATAATAAGCATAAATAAAAATAATAAATAAAAATAATAACTTCATTCTTGTCTTACTGCTTTTGACATTGGCTTTTAGTAGATTTATGTGCTTCATGTATTCGGCAGCTAGAAAGCTTACGGTTTTTCACTGAAGAAAAAGATAAATCACATAGAATGATTAAACAGACTTGGGTTTTTAATGACAGTGAGAATATAATTCTTTTTAGATTCTGTTGAGTGTTGACAAGCAGCTAGCAGAAGCACAGGAATGCTGTTTCGTTTTTATTTATTTATTTATTTTTACTATTTCTATGCTTTTAAAATCACAGAATAAATTTGGGTATTTGTATGTAGAAGGTCTTATGTTTACATTTTCGTCCCAGAAACCTAGACCAAATACTCATTGCTTGTGGCAGTGTTAGAGAGGAGAAATGTCAACTGCTAGTCATAATTAATGAACACTGAGGGTTGAAACCTGTAAAAAAAAAATTTAGATTAAATGAAAGTTGACTTGTTAGAAGTATCTACAGAAATCTCTACGAACATATTCTACTGTTTTATATGCTTAAAATGGTTTGAACAGAGCATAGGGCGGAAGGAATAAAAACATCAATTCAGCAAGAGGTGGTATCCCCTTCTTAGTGCTGTCTAAAATAGAGAGTTACAGCGCTTGGAGCTCTATTATCTATCATTAAGCAGATATTTCGTTTCATGTAGTACATAGTATGGGGGTACTGGCAATATATATCTGTTAAACAGAAATAGTGACTAATCTGATACTGTAAGATCTTTCATTCCTATAGCAGTAATGAAACCCAAAAGCACATAGAAAAGAGAACAGGTATTTCTTGTCACTTGTCTCCACTGTTAAAACAAAAAATACAAAAATTAATGTCTACTTAGAAGAATTTGAGGAAGTAAATTCCAGTGAGAGTCATGTTTTTCATTCTAGTTGTGTCAGATTCTTCCCTCAGCATTCTGTTCATGCTTATTTCTCACAGTAAATTGTCACTGTATAAGGAAATATTTCCTTTGATTTCTGTCACCCAGAAAATATATGCATAAATTCATATTACATTTTCCTTCTTCTTGAACCCTTGAAGATAGAATCTGTCCTTCATGGTTCCATAAATTCTTCAGTACTTGCTATGGTAGCAAAAATTATCATTTTAAAGGGGAGTTTCAGAAAATTCTGTACCACAGGCCTTCCTTACTTAAACAGTATTGTTTTAAGAGGTTCCTGAATAAATATGCAATTTCGTAACACAGGCTGTTGTTACTAACTCCTACCATCCCCTTAGTTCAACTTAGTACAGAGTTTTGTGGATTTAAAATCAGAGTGTGAGTATCGAAGGCAATGGAAAGAAAACAGAAGTGGCACTGGACAGAAATAGTTCTGTTAAGTCAGGGGTGCAGGACACAAATTTCAGGTGAAGGGGATTTTTCTTTTCATTGAGGAAACTGAATAATTTCAAATAATTTAAAAATAAATCAAACTTTCTCTGTATACAGTTCATTTAGACTTATTTTACATTTGCAATAAAAAAGTAAATTTGAGGGAAATTATAAAAAACTCATGTAAACAATAAATTGGTTCTGAATTTTCCATTAATTCTTTGAGTTTTTCCTAACGAAGTTTAGTAAGAACAACACATACCCTCAAAAAGCTTTAGTGTCACTGAATGAGCAACTTTTCTCTGGGAAGCTCACCTAGTTCTGATTTATCTCAGTTTAATGCATGAAAAATCAATAAGTACGCTGAATTACTATGGTCATGATATATCTTCACAGCCTTTGTTAAGAATTGGGTGGTTTGTTCTTACTACCACATTAAAACTCATAGTTATTATACATAATGTCAGTATACTGTAACTACTCAATGGTTATACTAACTAAAAGTCTGATGCAAGGAATAGACTGTCACAGTAAAATGCAAGCGCAGAACAAACAAACTAAAAAAAAAAAGGAGTTGATTATATGATATCATTAAACTAAAAGTCATAAACAGAGCAATGTAAAGAATAAGGAAATGTGAGCTTTACATAAACAGTCCTGTCACACAAATGCCATTGGGAGCAATCTCAAGCTAGAGAAATGGTCCACTGTTCATCAGTCAATTTTTTTGCTTCTTTTGTCAGAGCTGTGTGTGTCAAAACAAGGGTCAACAGTCCTAACGTGAGACAAGAACAATGTTGACTGGTCATGATGAGACACTTCCACATCTAAGTCGAGAAACACTGAGCAGCCTGCTACACACCCACAAAGATGTCAGGAAGATAGGTCACCATTTTAATATGAAAACTCAGAATATATTATCTTACTTTATTTTTCTTTTTTATTGAATTTTGTCATTTAGAGAATATACTGTTCCTATAGCACAGTGTTGATAGAGAAACACAGGATGTAAGAGGGCTTGGAAATGATGCTGAATAAAGCTAGTATGTCTTTCTTATTCATTAAGCTTTCTGTGGTGATATATTTATGAATTCTAGTAAACAAGTAGGATTCGTATATTTTTAAGAATTGCACAATCTTTTATTCCCAGCTCCAATTCAATGGTAGACTTTAAATGATACATCTAACATCTCAGATTTCAAGATCAGGAGGACTGAGAAAATTTCTTTTACTTTAATGATCTCTGGGAATTCAAGGTTGTGGTAGGTTGTCCCTGGCTGGATACCAAGTGCCCACCAAGCCAGTCTATCACTCCCTTCATCAGCTGGGCAGGGGAAAGAAAATACAACAAAAGGCTTGTGCAGGGAGAGATTATTTTGCTGTTGCCATCATGGGCAAAGAGACTCAAACTGGAGAATTTAATTTAATTTATTACTAATCAATGACAGCAGGATAATAAGAAATAAAACCGGATCTTAAAATACCTTCCCCCCACCCCTCTCTTCTTCCCATGCTTAACTTTAGTTACGATTTCTCTCCCTCCTCCCTGTCAGTTGTACAGGGTGATGGGGAATGGGGGCTGTGTCAGTTCATCACACATTGTCTCTGCTGCTCTTTCCTCAAACGGAAGGACTCCTCACACTCTTTCCCTGCTCCAGCATGTGGTCTCTCCCATAGGAGACAGTTGTCTACAAACTTCTCCAACATGAGTCCTGCCCATGGGCTTCAATTCTCCATGAATTGTTCCAGCATGGATCCTTTCCATAGGGTGCCAAGGTTCAGGAGGAGATTGCTTCAGCGTGGGTTCCCTGTGGAGGTCACAGGTCCTGCCTGGAGCCTGCTCTGGCACAGGCTTCCCACAGGGTCACAGCCTCCACCATCCACCTGCTCCAGCATCCTCAGCTGGATATCTTCTCCACGGTGGATCTCCATGGGCTGCAGGGTGACAGCCTGCCTCACCATGGTGTTCACATGGGCTGCAGGGTAGTCTGCCTGGAGCACTTCCTCTTGCTCCCTCTTCATGGATCTTGGTGTCAGCAAGGCTGTTTCACTCACATATTTTCGCTCCTCTTTCTCTAGCTGCAGTTGTCATTGTACAGGGTTTTTTTCCCCCCATCTTAACTATGTTATCCCAGAAGCACTACTACCATCCCTGATGGAATCAGATCAGTGGTGGGTTTGTCTTGGAGCCAGCTGGCACTAACTCCATCAGACATGGGGGAAGTTTCTAACAGCTTCTCAGAGTAGCCTTCCACTACCAAAACCTTGCCGTGCAAACCCAATACAAAACGAAAGACAGAAGTCTGCAAAGACATTTTAAATAAATACTGCCAAATTCTGTCATCAAAGAAATTTAGTTTGCCAGCACACTTTATAGGTCCAACAATTTTCATAACCATTCAGCCAGTGATTTGAACACTTCTGATTAAGAATTCTGCAAAAGAAAATATTTAAGCACATATAGTTCTGATAATTAATAGGATTAATTTTTCGTCTGTGTGTGCATGGGGCTGTTTAACATGTATAAAGTAACAACAGTCAAAATTTTCATTTGGGTATCCTAGTGATGAACAAAATAATTAAATAAGGTGACAGAGCTTGCAAGTATATTTTTCTTTTCAATCTCTGTAAAAAAAATTATAGAAACACGTAAGTTCTTTGTTCTTCAGGCCACTATTAATGAATTTATGGAAAATAATATATTTTATGTAATGTTATTTGCATGGAATCTTGTCAGTTAATAATACCAACTGGTGACATAGTTCTTGTGGTGAATTATCTGCAAGCAAAAAAATTATCCACTTTCTGTAAACAAGATTTATGCATAAATGGATTGAAAGGCCCACACTTAAAACTATTTTCTTATGAGCTAAAGATTGCATTTAGAACTATTTTTAAACACAAAATGGAGGCTAATTTGACATTTTTAATGCAGCAGTTTTAATAAAGTTAAAAAATAGTATTGTCTGGGTTTTGGTCACTAGACAAATTTTACACAACTCCATTCAGGTCTGAAGATTTTATTCCTGTCACAAATCTTTGATCAGAAATATCACTTGCTTCTGATGATCACATGCTATTAGTTATACTTGCAAAAAAAAAAAGGGCAAGGAGAGGGAACATGGTGGAACAAGACCTCTTGGGAAATCATTCAAGCATTTTAAATATTTCATTTTAAATGAAGAAACAATGAACCTGCAATTTTGTCTGTATAGGCCTAAAATAATCCTCATTATGAAAGTTAACTCTCTCTTTAAATTCAAACCTATTCCACCTTCCTCAAATGCCTCTTAATTCTTTATCATATATTTATACTTTAAATAGCTCACAGTTAATTTTACATTATTTCAGATTATGGTAATATGAAATCTAAATTATAACATTCATCCTTAAAGTTCTAGCTTCTTTCAAAGGCTTTCCTAACCCAAAGAACAGATTATGTTTACTTTTTACTGGCTCAGCTTCTTTCAGGGAATGTAGTCTTCTAAGCTATTGTTCATTGTTTAGAAAGAGATTAAAAAATTCTGTAACATATTAATTATTCAGAATTGTCTATTAATTTCCTCAGTCAAATAGCTTTGGTCTGTAGATCATTGAAATTACAAATACTGTAAGAATGTAAAATTGAAAATAGGATTTGTATACAAGGCAGGCAACTGTAACATAATTAATATCCCAGCAAAAGTGAATTCAAATGTTATATGCAATATATTACAATATTTATTATTTATAATGTGTTATTTATGTAAATCACCTACTGAGATACCAGCAATACTAAACCATGCTTTACAGACTCTATCAATGTAATATAAAAATTTAATGCATACATTTTTAGTCAAACATTAAATGCAGGAGTATTTGACCACATGATCCAAAAAAGTTTGACAAGTCAAATTGCTACAGAACTCATCCTTGAGCTTCTAATTGCACAACCCTAATACTTACAGAGTCACCAAGGTTGGAACAGACCTCCAAGGTCTCCAAGTCTAACTTCAGTGCACCTCTAAACCACGTCCTCAAGTGCCACATCTACATGTTTTTTGAACAGTTTCAGGGATGGTAACTGCACTGCTTCCCTGGCAAGTTTGTTCTAATGCTTTACAGCCCTTTCAGTGAAGAAACTTTTCCTGATAATCTAAATTTCTGCTGGCAAAACTTGAGGTCGTTTCCTCTCATCCTGTCACTTGTTACCTGGGAAAAGAGTCCAACATCCACCTTGCTACAATCTCCTTTCAGATAGTTGTAGAAAGTAATAAAGCTTCCCCTAAGTCTCCTTTTCTCCAGCCTAGACAAACCTAGGTCCCTCAGCCACTCCTCAGAAGACTTGTGCTCCAGACCCTTCACCAACTCTTGTTGCCCTTCTCTGTACATGCTCCAGCACCTCAATGTCTTTCTTGTAGTGAGGGGCCCAGAATCGCCACAGAATTCAAGGCACAGACTCAGGTGCCAAGTACAGGGGACAATCACTGCCCTGG
>VXAY01004954.1:336747-350423 GCA_013399855.1 Oxyruncus cristatus
AGCCACTCTTCGCCAAGCCTGTAGTGCGTCATGGGGTTGTTCTGACCCAAATGAAAGACCTGGCACTTCACCTTATTGAACCTCATACAATTGGCCTTGGCCCACCGATCCCTCTGCAGAGCCTTCCCATCCTCCAGCAGATAAACATTCCCGCCCAACTCAATGTCACCTGCCAACTGAACTCAATCCCCTCATCCAGATCACTGATAAAGGTATTAAAGAGGTCTGACCCAGTACAGAGCCCTGGAGAACACCACTGGTGACTGTCCTCCAGCTGGAAGCAACTCCCTTCATCAGCACTCTCTGGGCCTGGCCATCCAGCCAGCTTTTAATTCTGAAAACTGCAACCATCCAAGCCATTGGCTGCCAGTGTTGCCCAGAAGAATGCCGTGGAAGACTGTGAAAGGCTTTACTAAAGTCCAGGTAGACACATCCCCGGCCTTTCTCTTATCCACTAACCAAGTCACCTTGTGACAGAAGGACACCAGATTGGTAAACAGGACCTGCCTTTCCTAAACCCGTAGTGCAGAGCCTGATCCCCTGGTTGCTCTGCACATGCCATGCTCAATGACCTCCTCTGGCACCGAGGTCATACTGGCAGGCCTGTAGTTGCCTGGATCCTCCTTTTGGCCCTTCTTATCACATATGCCAAATTCCAGTCACCTGGGACCTCCCTGGTTTTCCAGTACTGCTGGTAAATGATTGAAAGTGGCTTGGCAAGCTCTTTCGTTGTCTCCCTTGGTACTCTTGGGTGGATTCCATCCAGCCTCATAGACTTGTGCAGGTCTGATGGCACAGCAAGTCACTGGCCATTCCCTCCTGGGTTATGTGGGATTCATTCTGTTTCCTGTCTATGTTTTACAGCTCAGAGGACTGGGCACCTTGAGGACAACTTCCTATTAAAGACTGAGGCAAAGGAGTTAAATACGTCAGTCTTTTTCTCATCCTTTGTCCCTGTTTCTGCCACATCCAATACAAGGTGGTGATTCTCCTTGGCCCTCCCTCCATTTGTTGCTGATGTATTTGTAGAAATACTTTTTGTTGGCTTTTACAGACATGCTCAGATTAAGTTCTGTGTGGGTGCTGACCCTTCCCATTTTCTCTCTGCATAACCTCACATTCTTTTAGTCTTCCTGAGCTGACTGCCTCTTTTTTCCTTTTTCCTCTTCCCTTTTTACTTCCTTGATCTCAAGTCAAAACAGATTCTTAATCCAAATAAAATGTTAGATCTCTCTTGAAACTTTACCAAATTTTATAATTGAATTCACATTGATACTCCTACAAATATTGGATCTAGTCCTTTTAATCTTTAAATGCATTTGATAGGTTTTTTTAAAATATACAGTATAATTAAAAGTTCCAGAAAGTTAATGATAAAATGAAGTATGATATGCTAAAAGATAGAGGAGGGAAGAAAATTCCTAATTTGACGAGGACTGAAATGCACTATTTTAGAAAGGTTTTCTGACTTTTTTTAAATTTCTTTCCAAAATGATGTCCTCAGATTTATTATTGAAGTGCACTTTAAAACCTGTTGATATCTGTCATAGGTTTAGCCCCTGTGCTTTCTGCACAGTATTATCAACCTATAAATTTTGCTACTAATTAGGAAGATTTTGCACAGACAAAACAGATCACTTTGAAATGGGGGTAATACTAAGATTTATTGCTACACTACAGAACTAAGGGGAATACTTACATATATATACATATATACATACAACTCTAACTAGTTTTCTTATAATAGCACACTTATATATGTACAAATGCCTCTCCTTTTCTCTCCCTCAAAAACAGTCCAGAGGGAGAAAGAGAAGGGAGGAAAAAAAAAAGTCTTTAAGGTAACAGTTCTATATCTCTGTAGCTCGAACCTCTCTCTCTTCACTGGAATGCAGAGAAGTTTACTCTCACCTTGCTGCTTGCTTACAGCTGCTGAGGGTTTTTTATCATGTCGTCACTACAAGATTCAGGGCTCTATGGAGGTTTCTTCCACGAGGAGTTTCAGGGGGGTTTTCACGGACTCACCACCCCTCGCCGGGATCACAGGGGTTCTGGGTCTCTTTGGCTCAGTCCAGACCCAAGAACACTTTCTGATGCTGTGCTTTGCTGCTTGTAGCTTCTTCTCTTTTGCCCTCTGGAATTCTCCTGACTTTCTGCTTCTGGCCAGACGCCCAATCTTGGCTCTCGGCCGCGGCTGGTTACTCCAACTTCACCACCGCTCCCCACTCGCCATTACACCTGGTCCAAGCTCGCACCAGGCCCCTCCTACGGGGGGGCTTCGTGTAAGGCTTATCTTTTGGACAAAGTCCCAAAGTCATCAGAGGCACACAGCCTCTCAAAGGAGAATTTATCAACTTCTTTCTCATTCTGTGGCTACAATTCCTCTGCAGCTTGCTGCAAACAGTTCAAGTGATCCAGTCTTGGCCTCCAGCCATCGCTGCCCTCCCCGGACTATCCAGGCCTCCGGGGGAAGAACTCACACGAAAGTCCCTTCTCTCCACATCATTTCCACAGGTGGCAGGGGTTTAGTTTTAAAGTCTTTTCCCCTGCTGGAGGGAGAGAGGCGGGGGAAGGACTCCCCCATACCTCTGCACTTTCTCCACCGACCTTGGCAGCTGCATTGTTATCTCTTGCTTTCTGCCGCTCCTCTCAGGGCTGGAACTCCTTCTGTCTCAGCTGAGCAGTTTTTCTTTGGAGTTTCTTCTCCACTCTGCTACTTGCTTCAGCCGGAGGCTTCGGTGCCATGCCTGCCCCTGGCCCAAGGCCAGGGGCGGAGGGCTCTGGCCCCCCACTCGGGGAGGCCTCGCCGCCTCACTTACATCATGGCTCCGAGTTCCTTCTGCCCACACACAACTACAACAACGACAACAACCCTTCTTTTCCGGTTTGAGTTAAATTATGTAATTCGTAGAGACGTCACAGAAGTCTCTAATTGGCTACCTAGCCGGAATTTCACCTGGAACTAACCATCTTCTACCCTAAAACTGAGGGGAATGGGCTAAACCATGACAATATCCAGACTTGATTCTGGCTCACTGTGGTCCACCCCTCATTAAGCAGGTCTCTTTTCCTAGTGTGTACCTGTTTTTTGTAAGTACATTGTTAAAACTTGTTGCATAAGAAAAGTTTCCCCCTGTAACTGATTAAAAGATGAAGCTCACAATTGATTTTCAATGCTTGTAATGAATCAAGTTGTTAGAATGTACATATTAATGCAGATGATAATTTCTTGTCTCAATTAATATCAAGATTAATTCTCTCTTAAGACAAATCTTGACCTTAGCTTCACCTCAGCTAGTATTTAACTTTAAGGTCAATAAATCATAATGTCTTTCTCTGAAGGAGTCAATATCCACTTATTGTGAGTATAATGAAGAATTAAGAACACATACATGAATTTGTACTAGAATACATCGACAAACACACAAAGAATTATGACAAATGTGTCAAATACTTCGGTTTTATTATAAGCTAACATTCCTATCTTGTAACCAGACACAACTGGATGTTATTGTTTAAAACTTGCACCTACTATTTGGTTACTGAATCATTTAGAAACACTTTCCTACTTTTTTATATACATATATATTTGATCTTGATGAAAATCATTTCAATCTATTCTGATCAGTGACTTGCTGTTTAAAAATTCAACATAAAATGTGGTTATTGTATGCATAAACCTAAGTAGGAGAAAAAAAAAATATTTTTTCTGCTGTGACAGGATCAAATCACGCTGTTTACAGATAGATATAAAAAGTGTAACTCTAACACCAACATATATTGTTCCTTTGAAGACTAACCTAGTCAGCACTCACCTATCTTACACCCAACTAACCATGTTTTCTCGGGGTCTTTCCACTCTCTGATTTTTGTGAATCCTCTCACAACACAAAACAAGGACAAATCTGTTTTTTTCATTTTTTTTTCTTTTTGGACAAATGGTGGATATACATGATCAAAAGCAGATCACAGGGTATTTACTTAGTGTCAACATTTGTACCATATTTTTCTCTTCCTTCACCACTATGAGAAAACTCAAAGCTATTCCTTTTGCAGAGTATTTATCTGTTGATAGGCACTTGGTGAGGAAGGATTGCATATTAAGTCTTTAAGTTTCATGAATACAATACAGCATGCTTAAAAACCGTATCCGTGCTATTTAATGGTGCCATTTAACGTCTGAATGGACTATAACCAGGAATAAAATTTACTTCTGTTTGACTAACAGGTTTGATTGTGCCAGGAGCGTGACCAGATCAATAAAAGGTGATTAAAATTAATGAAGCTTTGAAAACCTTGAAAGCCTCAGCTAAAGAGAGAATTTTTAAACCTGGTGAGCTTTCATGTCTTGAGAGATCTTACGAAATTCTCACCTAACTCATTCTCACCCTAGCATGTGCAAACATTTAAAAAACTGAGTTCTATTCCCATCATACTTTTTCTGTACTGCACACAACAATCTTTTTCCCTGTCAGATTTCACACTAAAATGAAACAATCAACTCCCTAGAATGCAATACTGTTAGCTTTAAAGATGGAGTGTCACCCTGATAAGCCATCATGCCAGCCAAAGAGCAAGGAGCTTGTGAGCTCTTCTATCATACCAGGCTTGAAAGGGTGCAAAATAGGTGAGAGGTGGAGAATGAGTCTTTCAGAGATTCACTAGTCTTTGGCTTCAGTGGAGAGTATGTAATCATCATTGGCCTTCACACATTTAGACTGAGCACATAATGCTATTAAGGTTAGATTGTACAATTGAGTTATTTTTGTACAGACACCCCAATAGAATCTTGAGTTCTGAAAAGTTCTTCTGTGAATGTTATTGACACTTTAGCAGACTAAAACTACAGTTGTGAAGTTTGAGCTTTCTCCTGTGCAGGACTCAAGATGAGTGTCTTGCCATTCCTTAATTATGGCATGGGAATGGAAAAACTAGCAGGATGAAGTCCTGAGCAGGAGTATTGGTTACTCCCAAAGCAACTCAGCTATTCACAAATGCCAAAATTAACTTCACAAAGTATTTAATAGAATTCTTGTCTTTCCTAACTGCTTGGTCTCAAGAGCCAGGTTGCCAGCTTTGGTCTTTGAGATCTTACAGAGATGAACGTATTTTATTCTATTTATCTATAGCTTCACATCCACTGGTAAATATTTTGCTCTCATCTGTGTTTACAGAAATTAAAAATGTAAAAACTATCCTTGCAAAATATTTGCTTAATGAGGTTTTAAGATAATTCCTTTTAAATGGTAATAAAAGTCCAGTGACAGTGATCAAGGAACATGGGACCTTGCTGCACACTTTCATTTCCTGCAGGACCTGCTAAGGCTTGATATATTCTGTACTCTGCAGTAATTTCTAAGAACGAAATACAAAAAAGATAATTTAGCTTGTATACCAGTAAACAAACTGTATACATGTCCGACAAAACCTACAAAACAATCTGTCAGAAGTAATTATTCAAAGTCCTTGGGAAAGCTGATGGCTTGTGATTGCTATGGAGATTTCTGTTTTTCAGTAGTGACAGCACTTGGCTGGACTTAAAAGTGTAGCTCACGTTTTCTGAGTGAAACAAAATAGTGGATGCTAGAAAATCACCTACTGTGTAGATGGACCTTTACACATAAATTGAATGGGAGTAAATGGAAATTTCACAGGCTGAAATCTAATAGCAAACTTGAGAGCCATGTGACATCTTCATCAAGAACATGTTATCCTAAGAGGGGTTTGGCATACTGACAGTTATTTTCAGTGTACACAGCAGAGTTTAACCATAAATGTAAAAATTATGTATAGTTTTCCTCCTTGCTGACTGTGACTAACTGAATTAATAAGATCCAGCGTAATTTCAACTATTTTCTTTAAAAAAAAAAAAACAGATGCTAGGATATGGGCCACATTGATGAAAAGTATAAATATTGAAAGAGTTCTGATAAAAATTAGATTTACAGTTCTGAACCTCAAGCCTTAACCGAGAAGAATATAGGTTTGATTTTCATTTGATTCTTATTGCTGCAACATCCAGAAAATAAATCCCAGATCTGAAGACCTATGTGCAATCATTTAAAAATCTGGATCTGATTCCAATTTTGGATGTTGTGACGCATGCTCTATTTAATCTAATTAATATGAAAGTTAATGCTAAAGATAAAACAAATAAACTCCCACCAACAATCATACTCAAGTAGAGATCTGGCACTATTTTCCCTTTCCACTTTTATGAAAGCATGCTGTAACTCTTACACAGTGGTCTGTGTTAGAGACTTACACAGTGGTCCATGTAACTGGCCTAAAGCCCTAGGTAAAGGCAAACATTTCAGCAGGAGGTAGAATGTCTTTAATATTGGCTTTCAAACCACTTTTTAGCATGGAACTTTTTGGATCAGGTTTCTAAAACACCTGAATGTCCCAGGATACTGCTCAAAAAACCTGCTTTTGTCACTAACACAAGGTTCTGGTTTACATCTGGGATTCAGACTTTGAAATATTGCAGCTGCATACTTGCAAGTACCTATGATTTTTATTGATACTGAATCCTAACTAAAAATCAAATTGATACTAAAATTATACAACAATTTGCGAATATTTATGTCTTCATATCTTTTGGGGGATTCCTTGTAATCTGTGTTAGATTTTCTAGGAGGATTTAAGCACATGCATTCTAGAAAAGATCATTAAGAGAAGATTTGGTTAGAAATTATGAATTTGCTATTGATTATGAAATCATCCTTTCTTAAGATGAAAGTTAGAGGAGATTCATCCCAAAAGTTGAAAGAGCTTAGGGAACACAAAGCGCAACTGACTGACCTTGCGTACCTTCATTAGTAAAAACTTTGTATTGCCTACAGGAATTCAACATTTTTACATTCAAATCTCCTCTAGCTTAGAGAGAACCATTATCGTGCTAAATTTGTACATGGAAAATCTCAGGACAACATTCTGCATTATTGTATTTGAAGGCATTGAAGTTTGTTACACTGCATTGCATGGAAGTTTAACTCAAAATCAGACCTTGAAACGGAAGAAATGGAGATAATAAATGTGTTTCTCAATTTTCCATTTAAAAATGCTCAAAGGTTTTGAACACATTTTGCACCAGCTGATTGGAAGAATGAATCTTAATAATGGCTTTACAGGGAAGTTTTTAACTTATATCTCACTACTTGCAACATATTAGTCTTTTAGAATGAAATTTCTGGGCATCTTACAGAGTTGGACAATATGAATAATTATAAAGATAGAAATTAAGTATTCACAAATCATGCTGCTGTTTTCTGCATAGTTCTTAAAGATTAACATTACATATTTTCTTCCACTTGTAAGGATTTATCTTCTGTGCTTGCTTATAATAGTGCCAATTATCCTGACATGTATTTGGTCTGAGAGACATAGGGTTTCAGGGTACCAGAAAAAAATGTCAACAAAAAAAGAGCTCCAAACTAATTGGAGTCTATAGACTCTTTCCTTGAGAAGATTGAAAGATGTTGTACCAGGTCAACCACACAGTAATTTCTGATTGAGAGGCTCATGCTTACATACATATATATGTGATTCTGTGGCCTGAGACCTGATGATCTCCTCCTGCATGACAAACCAAGGGTTGAGGCTCACAGTCTATATCCAACAGAATTCCCACTGCACACACAGGGTTTAATAACTTCGGAGGAAGCTTTGCCAGCAGCTGTGAGACAGGTATTATTTCTATTTCATGACAATGTAGGCATTGGATAGTTACCTTCGGTTCAGTTTTGACCCTACCATTCATTTTTATGAAACTCTAGGCATTATAGAGTTTGCTTCTGTGACTCAATGTACTTACTTTGTCAGAATTTCCATCTTGAAGTATTTCTGTCCAGGTTTTTATGTGTCTGTTCTAAAAGTGTTCCTTTAGACTGAGACTTGGTATTCTAAAATAAGTTTTTTCCTCATCTAAAAAAAGGGAGTTGAATTTGAAGGAAAACACTCCTACAAAGCTAAACTGACACCAGTAATTTTGCTTAATTGGACATAAGTGGTCAGATGTTCATCAGAAGCATTGTTTTTCTAAACAAAAAAAAGGCACAACAATAAAACCATTTTCTATTGACTAAGCTCTTCAAGAACAAGGAGTTTATATGATGAAATTAACATATCTGAAAGAGGGCAAATATCATTAGCAGAAACAGTATATTGACTAGGTAGGTAGGCAGAGTTGATTGAACTAGATTGAACTACTCTTGTTTAATAAGGTTATTCTCATCTTTATGTTCACCACAAGGAAATGTCTATGCATGTTTAGGCCATTAAGGTCACCATCTCAGAAGGCCATGAGGTCATGTCAATAGAAAGGCTTCAAACACTTTGGCACATGTAATAATACTAAAAATTTAAAAACCAGAAAATAAAAAAAATCTTGAAACCATTTTTTCTAGTGACCATTCAAGAAGTGCTATTAGGACAGTACATGTAACAATTAAAGAAAGGGTATTTCCTTCTCTTAAGAGATCATAAGTGAGACATGTTGGAGAATGAGATGAAATTGATTGCACTGACTGAAATGCAGCATAGGTATTTCTCCCTCACTCCATCTTCCTAACAACAGTAATAAAATAAATCTTAGCAATAGTCCGTGAGTAAAGGAAGTCATTCTTCAGTGACTGATCACTGACAAAGGTCTTTCATGGGATATTTGTGCAAAGCCCTCTCTTCATATGTCTTTTCTACAGTGGCCATTTATTTTTCAGTTAGCAAATTAAAATTTTCAATAAAATAATTATTCTTATTTGGACTCTATTTCAAGAGCGGTGTTTGTTTGCTTTTATTCTTTGGAAGTCAAATGTGTGTCCTCGCATGAAAAATATTGTGGAGATTCATTCAAAAACAGTGTCAATATTCCATTGAGAAGGTGAACTAATGAATAGCAAAACAGTGACAGAAAAGTGTAAACAGCAGGTATTTTACAGATAGGGGTGAAGCATTACGTATGTCCTCCAGAACTGAGGCACAGCAGGATGCTCTCTCTGACGTTGTCTCCGAGCGTCCTGTTGTGCCTAACTGCTGCAGGGACATATGGTATCTAAATTCCTCAACATTATGGTGTCATTTCTCACTCTTAATACTGTCTTGTGTAAGAAGAAAACAGGGTAGTGCCAGGGAGCTCTTATAATCTGTCTGCCTTGAGTGCTCATTCTTAGCAAAATGAAAACTTCAATAAAAGTTAGGAGTTAGAGGGCAGACATAAAAACAGAGAATTTATAATGTAATGATTTAAACATTAATGGGTTAAAAGAACTGATATGTGTAAGCTGTCATTTTTTAAGTGTCAGGGCAGATGCAGCACAGATTTATGCTTACCACCCTGATGTGAAAACAATCAGAAAATGAACTGAAGAGCAGGATTGGTTTTTAGATTCAATTAAAACAGGGATAGATGTGTCTGTTTGTATTTTTCTCAATTACTTCTACTTTTCTCTTTGGGAAATTCTAGCTGCATTGCACGTAGGAAAAAAAAAGAGATAGAGTATTAAATTCAGGTAAATGTCATTCTCTCCAGTAAATGTAGGAAGAACAGTTCCTGAATATCAATGTGGAAGGGGACTAATAGGTTTTTTTCCCATTTGCTGTCATATTCTGCATTTATTGTGAACATGTCAATTGCCTGGATTCTCTGCCAGAATGCAGGTTTTGGAAAAAGTCTTCATTTCCTAACATTTAAATCATAAAGAGCAGAAATGAAGACTTAAAATTTCAAGCCTTGAATGGGCCAAAGGAGAGAAAGCAAAGGAGAAGGAAGCATCTTGCATTTAATGTGATAAAATTATTAAAAATGGAAGAAAATTGCAGTTATATTATCTGGACCACAAATATAATGCCATTAGGAACTGTCATGTAATCTCCAGTAACAGAAACACACCTTGAAATCCACAGATTGACACTAATGAAAGAGAGAGAAAGAATACAATTCATTGTCAATCACTCTTCTCCAATTTGGTGAAACAATTGGATTGGTCAGAAGTTGGGTATGAGGATTTAGAGTTCAGGGTAACCATGATAATATATTACTGAGGTTCTTATTTGTGTAAGTCATACTCAGAGTGTGGAAACAAATGTCCTCTCAGCCCCACAGCCAGAGTGCTTGTTCACCTTCACCACTGAAGTGCCGGTGTCAGCTCTGGGTTCTCATCTTCTCAGCTCCTTTGCCTGCTCTGTACTCAGTCAACCAGAGAAAAAATGTGGAGCAAATCAAATAATTGATAGGTCATGATTAATGACATAGTAGAGAAATGGTTGGGTTTCTTTGTGTGAGTCATGGAAAATGCCTGAACTGCCTGCTGTACACATAATCTCTCTAGAAAGCAGAAAGCTGAGTTGCTTCTTACCACTAACAGTATCCTGAAACTGGTTGGGCCATTTATCATGGAAATTCTTCTGCCTACACAAATTCAGCACCAAATTCTCTGAAAACTTCAAGACTTCCCAGCTGTCCCATGATAAAGGAACAGTTGAATTTCCTAAAATTGTGTCTTGAGGGTATTTAACTTGGAAAAGAATACATCTGCCTGGTATTTAAAATGCAAAAAAACACAACCCAAGACATCGGGAGTGCTAACTTTAAGAACCACCCAGATGGTCCTCATTGTTATCTAGATTTAATGCCATGGGAATATAGCCTGACCTTTGTCCCTCCTTGCACACTATTCAGGCCAAAATATCCTCCAAATTTCACTTGTTTCCTGTGAACACCAGGAAGAACACTTCTCTAAACTTTACTGATGTCCATAATAGCCCCAGGTTTGTAGTTTCCAAATTAGTTTTTACAGAAAGCGGGAAATGTTTGTTTGATAGAAGTGAATTTATGTGCCGCTCAAGATGGCAGTGAAAAGCTGTGAAACCACACAACTTCTTGAGGGCTCAGTCTCAAATTTCTTATCCTGAGGTAATAGGAAGTACAATTAAAATTCCAATCCAGATAATTTGAACTGTATAGACATGTATCTTTTTCTCTTTATTTTAATTAAAAATTGTCACTAGGAGAATATTACAATATAAAAACAGGCTTTTACTGATCCCTTTTTCTGTCTGCTTAATTAGGAAAGCCAGTAATAATATTCTTAAAAAACTGTTCTTAAAAAAGACCTGGCTATACCTTTCAGTTAAACTTAAGATTTACTGGAAATTTTGAAGCAATTAGTCATTTAATATCATAATAGAATTTCAAATCAATAGTTGAAATGCCAGTAGAAAATAAAGAAAGCCATTTGGAAGAGATACAGAAGTTGTCAGATAAATGTCAATCTACGACATTGTAAACATTATATCTGCCAAAAAATGAACGCACTGAATACATTGTGTTTGACAGGTAGAAAGGACTGTTGAATATACTCATTGTAAATGCTATAATATTAGCGTTCATTCAGACAATATTACTGCTTGAACTGAACCTGATGCCTGTACGTACTCAGTCACATGTATGCTATGTATGTAATATATCACTGAAGGGCAAGTACATTGCACATAACCATATATTCCAATCAAGAGAAATCCCCACATGAGCTGAAATAAAAAGGTAAGTAACCTCATTGTAGAAAGCAATCCAGTGATAGAGAAGTCAGGGTAAATTACTACGTCCTTATCATATGATGGGATTTATTGGCAATTTAATTAAGAACACATTGTATACAAAGCAGAGTGGTATTTTTTCCTGGTTCACAATCAAACCTAACAAACATTTCTTCAACAAAACATAAAATGGAACACAGGTTGTTTTGGTGATTGTTAAAGGTCAGAAACAGGGGGAAAAAAAATCTTTTCCTGTCAACTGGTAACTATTAATAGTCATTCTTCATCATACTTTTTACAATTGTACAACTCTTCATCTAGCCTCCAAAATAAATGCACTATGAAAACTTTCCATAGGACATTAGCAATATTTTCCTGTAGAAATCTGAATCTGAGAACATTTGTTATTGGGCCAAACTTTTGTTCCCTATCAGCTGATTTAGAAGCTGAGAACAAGCCTTTTTCCAGGCTGTTCTTATTTATTTTATAGATACCAGTATCAACAATGTTACTACATTAATCTAAACATTGTGAACTTTGGTTTTCGTGAAAAATGTCCCGGTGAACTAGTAACAATAAATGGGTAATGTAGGATAGAGATCATTATTGTTACCAGCATCCCTTGTTTAACTTAACTGATATAGCTCAGTTTTGATATGCAACAGCCATATACCAGCTTTCTGTTAAGAAAACTATTTGGCAACTGATTGAATTTTCCCTTTTTTCTTTTTTTGTATGTGGCTTGGTCATGGCAAATATGATGCCTCATTATTTTGTCATCGCAGCATCTCATGCCACTATAATCTAACACAAGCAACATTGCTGCAGTAAAAAAGTGTGTGATGGAAGAGGAAAGGCATTTCTATGTTCTCCTATGGTATTAAACCAGAAACTAGTGTATCATTAAAGTTGTGGAGATATGTGGAAATATTGTATTTCTCTGATGACCAGTCTATTGTTCATGAAATACTGTAATGTGAGCTTTGGAGAAGGAGGTGGGGGGGAGGGTGTGCTGCTGTGCGGTGAGATGATCCCAGGTTGCTTGCTTGCTCTCTGACTATTCAGCATATGAGACTGTTCTGCAATGCATGCAGCACTCCGGTGCAAACGGGTTAAAATCCTGTTGTCTCTTCGGGGTCTTCTGTAGGAAGTTCATAGCGCTTCCTCATGTAAGTAGAGGCTACAGGGTCAAACTCATTCACTCTAAGTTTTATTTGCAGCTGGTAAGCAGAGCCTCAGAATGAATTATGAAAACAAAAATACCACCCTTGGTTTAATGATGGAGTACTTTGAGATCTGATTTACTTAGGTAAATTTGGTAATTTAGATTGTTTGATGGATATCTCTTCCCCCACACACATACAACTGCTTTTGCTTATCTGATGATTTAAAAGAGAGGTCAAATGTTCAGTCTTTCCTTGGAAGGAAATGTGAATTGTTTATGCTTGAGAGGAAGAACTGGGGTTAATCCACACATTCTCATTGCTCCATTTGATTCACTGAGGAGAAGTGCTTTTGACTGGGGCAGCAGAAGCACCCGGCTGAAGCATGGAAAAAAAAAAAAATCAATTCTCCAGAGGGTAAATTCATGCAAAAGCAACATAAAAGGATGAACTGTTTGTGTGAGAGGAATCAATATTCACATGCAAATGAAGTCCCTGAAGTTTATGAAGCAGTCCAATGCTTAAATGACTCACTCTGGAATAATCACATGAAGGTTCAGTTCTAGTTTATTCTGCCACAGGGAGTTTTGAAAGCGTTCTTTACCCCTGCATTTTTTTATGACTAAAAGGTCTGAGAAAAATATGGCAAGTAGAAAAAGGGGGGTTTTGGGATCACTTATACATGAAAATATGTTTTGTCACAGAACTAGTGGTCTTGTGCAATAAAACTCAAGGTTATGTTAAACATTTTGCACCTGCATTTCAAAAAATCTCTTTCATGTCCTGCTAACATGTATTAGTCTTAAGTCAATGGAGGCATGTAGATCAATAATCAAGAGAAATCAAAAAGGCTTTTTCAAGGACTTTTCAAAAAGGTTTCTCTGGAGCTTTGGACTCATTTCACAATAGCTGTCTGCAGTACAAGAAGGGGGCATTTATTTTGAAAAAAAAAAAATCAAAAGGAACCCAATATAAGGG
>VXAY01004954.1:355014-371906 GCA_013399855.1 Oxyruncus cristatus
TCCCGTTCCCCTCCCCTTTCCCTTCCCTTTCCCTTTTCCCTTCCTTTTCCTGACATCTCCTTTCCTTTTTCCAAAATAATAAGACCACAAACCCCTAAACATAAACCTAATTATTGATCGTCTGCTACTCTACTAATTCCATTATAAAGCAGATATTTTTTTGCCTCTAATGAGTACAAAAAATACACTAAATCATTTCATTTATTTAGTTTATCTAATTATTTATGTATTTATTTATTTATTTTCATCTAATTTCATTAAATTTTTAATTTCTAAATTATATTTTTTTCAGCTAGATTCTAAAAGCCACATACAACCCTCCAGTAGCCACAGAGCTTCCCGATTATATTCTGGAAGTATTTATAAAATAGGATGCAGCATCACACTTAACAGTCTATCATGAGGTATGCCAACTAGAAGAAACAGCTCATTCTTCTAATCTCACCTAAGGTAATATGCTCAATTTTCTTGTGTTCACTTATTGCACCAAATTTGTTTCTTCTATTAAATCATGAGTGATTTAATCATCCAGTGAAGAAACTTATCAGATCTGAAGGATATTTTACAATGGAACACCATCTTTTTTAAAAAAAATTAAGAATGAAAATTACCTGGAAACAACTACTGTTAGAGACACCGTAGTTATGCATTAGAGAGCATTTGTCCTCTACATGTATTTTTCACTAATGATTGACTGCCACATGGTAAAGATATTAATATATTTCAATTATTACCACTGTGGTGTGTTAATAAAATACTTCCCACCATTTTCTTTTAAATTTTTCAGTAACTAAAAACTTATCAATTCTATTGGTGACATAAACATGTGACCTGGGAAAAGAAGCATGCTGCATGCTCAGTACTTATTTGGAATAACACCTTCTTACTTGTCTGTACTGAAATGGCTTCACCATGTCCACCTTATTATTATGATTGTTTAAATTCTTCTCTGATTCTTGACATAGTATTCCTAAAACTTGGTTAGCCAGTTTCTTTAAAAAAAGAACACAGTATTTCCAACAGTTAACTGGGTGAACTTGGTCAGCCCCTTGACCAAACAGATTCATGTGATTTGTCTATTTCAGTGACCTTTTGACTGAGTCATCTGCATTCTGTTCATGCTTTATTTCATTTTCTTTTACTGGAGAGCACTTTGGAATGTTTGTCATGAAAAGTGCTACATAAATATTAATGTATTGATAGTGTTACGGCTTTTCAAGCCTATTTTTCATTTCACGGGTTTTAAGAGCAACAAAATTTACTGACTATACAGAAAATATAGTATAATGGACTTTCTGAAATGCTCTGAATGAGATAAAATACATGAATTATTAATCCCATGGAAGTCAGTACTGTCTTGCTTATAGACAAAATTTTCTGTGCCAATCCAAGATTTTATATTCTACTGTGCAAAGTTTGTGATGAATATACTCTATGTCTGTAGTTTGTAAGTAAGCGTATGTTCCTAATTACATTCTAAATATAGTTATATGAATTTTATGTGAACAGTGTTATCATCAGGATGCACCCTGAACCTCTAAAAACTATGAGGAACAGGCAGGGAGACATTCATATTGCACTGTGTTTCCCACAGGTGGTGTTAGCAGGCATCCTTTATCGGAGGAAAGCAGCTTCAGATTCTGAATGAGACAAGGAGAGCATGCTTTAGGGATATCTAGTCTCAGTTTATTCCCTGCTATTTTTTTTTTTCATGACCTAATGATTCTCTGACTTTGTTTTTTGGGTTTGTTTGTTTGTTTTCTTGTTTTTGTTTGTTTATTTGTCTTGTTGTTGTGGTGGTTGTTTGGGGTTTGTTGTTGTTGTTGTTGGCTTTTTTTTGTTTTGTGTTTTTTCATTTCTTTTAGTGGTTATTCTGCCACGTGGGCTCAACAGCTACGTTACAAGCTCTGAGGCTCATTTATCACATCGTGGGAGGGAAGCTGGCAGAATCTGTAAATCTGTAGCAAAGCATGTAATACAGGCTAATGAAAACAAATGGACCTCAAGGTAAAGGCTCCTCTCAAATCTTAACTAATCTAGATGTTTTCAAAATCATGAATGTCTAAGACCCCAGAATCTTCGATAGCTTTTATAAGGTAGTGGCCAGATTCAATTGAACTAGCAGAAGAATGCATCAGTCTTGGAACCTTGTCCTTATCATTTCCATCAGTTGTCAACTTAGTATGAACTGTGATAACTCTTCCTATCAAAACCAGAACTCTTATGTTCCATGTCGAAGAAAGGCCTAAAAAGGTGCTGAATTACTTTTTTCTCCACTCGTTCAGCTGCAGTCAGTTATATCCACTTTCTCATAGCTCACTGCCTCTTGTTTATTCACCCTTGCTCATTGTCCTACTGTATCATGGAACAGCTTTCAGGAATGCTGTCCCCTTAAAGGCCCTGGTTCCCTTTCCCTGTATATTTATGACTGACTAAAGCATAAGATATCTAGTATGCTCACAAATGCTTCTGCAGCTACATAGAACAACAGACCAATACGTGATATTCTTACCTACACACCTTCAGTCAAAACCACGAGTAATTCTTACAGGAAACCAACACCAACCCTCAAGCTAGGTGAAAATTGTGTAGTTAAATACGAAGTCTTTATTTGAGGACAGCCTGATGTATAGCATCCATCCATCCATCCATCTGTCTGTCTGAAGGTGCATTATATCATCTGTCATCATAGTCTGAACTTGTTGACCTTCAGAACACAGAGCAAGATTCATCTACTAACTCAAGTGCTAGCCAAAGTGATATAGAGATTCATGTGGTCACAAGTATCTATTTATATTTTAATCTCTAACCATTCTCTCAGAATTTGTTAGGTAAGTGCATTTTAAAAATCAATCAATAAAGAAATATCTCAGGCTCACTTCAAGGGCAGAATTTATACCTCCCTCTGAGTCATAGTTTCGACAATATCGCATATAACCTCAGACAAACAGCAAAAAGTAGTACAGCAGTGTGGAAAACCTAAGAGCCAAATTGTACAGCAACTTTTTTACTTTTCTACTTTTTAAAGCTGAACAGTAGTAAAGAGAGACTACAGAATTGAAAGAATTTCCAGGTACATTATATATTTAAAATAAATAATATTTCTAAATTAAGCTTGCACAGAACTATGTAGCTGTGTAACTTCGTTTTTTTCCACTCTTACAGTGTTTTGCTTGTTATCATGCCCAAAGCTGAAAGCCAGTTACAATCTGGATTTCAAAGCTTACTTTTACTGTGGTGGGAATTTTATTCCTTTTAGTGGGAAAATAAGGCAAGCATTTTAAGTTGTTGAACGACTGTCTTCTATGTTTTTTGCCTGAAGACTATTTGGGGGGAGGAGGCAAACAAGCAAACCAACCAACTAACAAACAAACCAACCAACCACCACCAACAACAACAAAAAAACACCTGCCCAAAATTCAAACTACTCAGCTTTAAAATATAGATGTTTTGACTACATATAGAGCATGTGCAAAGGATTACAGATGATGGTCATCAGTGTTTTCTAATACGCCACAAAAAAATTAGCTTTTTTTTTTTTTGTAGGTGGTTTTCCCACTGATTTAGTGGAGGATGAGTGGAATAGACATTTCTGTGGAGAGAAATAGATGATAGATACCTGGCTACACAGAAGTGTAGTTTTTTTCTTTTTGTGTGAAAGATGCAAGAACCACTGTCTTTCAATCTGACTTGTTCTTTCCAGAGCAGACAGAAAATATGAAGAATTTGCCTAAAAAGAAGTGTATTTTTACCAATCTCACACAAGCTACAAACACTTAGTCCAGATTCTGAAGTGCTTTATGAATTAATTTGGTGCTTATCTTCCCAATTAAAGGTAAGAGACAAGTCTCTTAAAATACCCTGGATCTGTGCAACGTTTCTGAGGCACATTCCCAGAAATCCTTGTTTAAAGATAATATTTTGACTTTTTACTGTGAAATTGTTGTCAGGGAGTGCATGTTGATTTCTGTCTCTTATATCAACATTCAGAAAATTCATAATGCCTTCTGAAGCTGATTAATACAGGACTTTGTTGAGTATAAGAGATGATCTTTGGATCTCTCATTTTTCTGATAAATTTTTAAGAACTCTCTAAATCATATTACTAGCAGTATTTTTATTGAAGTGAGTCATTATGAAGACATTTTTATTCTTTCCCCTTGAACTTTCTCTAGAAATGTAGTTCAAGTTGTTACCTTAGTATTTCAGTGACTTGCTTGCACATGTATTAATTTCCTCTCATTGTCCCAAGATTTTGAAAGCCCCAGTATGTTCAATCCGTGACCTGGCAGGACAGTCCATGCAGCTCTTTTTCTCAAAATCAAAATCAACTTCCTCCTTCTTATGTTTTGGAAGAGAATAAAGCATAATTCTGTGTATTAGGAATTAAAACATTCTGCTGTCAGTGGAAGCAGAGTACACAGAGGTAGTGAATATGCATCACCAATTGATGACAAAAGAAAAGTGACTTTTAACAATATTGATACTAGAAGCACCGGTTAGACTTCAGATATAAAACTTCACAAAATTAAGTGGAAAGAAACGTGAGTTCAATTCCATCTGTGTGTAAGTGGAAACACATCATATGAATGGGGATTGTCCTACAAACTGAGATAAAACCAGCAGAGTGTTTCAGACTAGTAAAGCACAGACCAAAAGAATATGAATATTGACCCATCAGAGAGACATGTGAATAAAAAACTTTTTTTAAGCCAAAGCATGCTGCTGGAAGGAGATCTAACGGATTTACAGTTACTATGAACATGTGTTGGCTAAGAGTTTAGAGGCTTAGAACTATCATAGTTATAAAGTCTAGAAAGCTTTGAAACAAGGGCAATTGCAGCCAGAAAGTGGGAAGCTGATGTAGTTTATCAGGGGAATCTTGTGGTGGTACCTCTGCATGGTGCAGGAGGCAGATGGCCTCCACCATCTGGGACATCTCCTTAAATCTTGCACTCCCTCATCACCCATGTGCAGATCCAGTAGGCTAATTGCAGAGAAAAGCAAAATTGGCAGTTTTTTCTGGAGATATGAAGAGAAGCGTGTGATAGACTGAAATGCTGTTAATATCCTAAACGTTGTCAAATCACAGAATTTTGTCAAACTGCAAAGAAGCAAGTGCCTTCTGGGACCTCCAAAGAACCCCCCTCATGAATATTCCTCCTGACTGGCATTCGGACTATGATGGGAACTTGAGATAAGACAATTGCCCAACTATCTAAGGTCTGAGGAGAAGCAAGCAAGGCTCCGGGTGGAAAAAAGTATCTGTGTCAACTATCAGCCCTAGCAGGCCTCTGAGGGTGGAGGAGGGGAAGGATTCTGGGTGTGTGATGGCAAAATCTGTCTGCACAAACAGAAGTAAACCCACCTCTGCAGGAAGACCACGTACACACTGGACATTCATATGAGAGCCAGCTGAGAAGGGGTGCTGATGACTTCTTGCACTACTGCACATTCTGGTTTTCTTGCCACAGCTGTCTTTAGCTGTGTTCAAGTAGCATTAGATACAGCAGAGTTGACTTTAGCGTCCTCTATTTTTATTAACCATCTTGATGATAAACAGTGTTAATGAAGAAAGATTACAAATGCAATACATTAAAATATGTTTTAATTTCTAGTCTTTTCTTTTCTTTTCTTCTAGTCTTTTTCTTGATAAAATAAATTATTATTTTAAATAAGTGAAGCCTTTGCTTTCTGGCATTCTTCACAAATTCTGAACCGTGTATACAACAATTTCAACCTCACTTGGACTGCTGGAGGGCAGCATTTGGTTGTGGGAAATGTGACTGGAGTGTGGAGGAGGGTAAGAGAGAATAATGGTAAGAGAAGGTTAGGTTGGGTAATAAACAAAAAGTTGAGAGACATATGATACTTAGTAGCTGAAAGGGAGAGTATTGCCACCAGGTTGATTAGAGGGGCGGGGCAACTCTGCGGTGAGGAAAGGCTGGGAGAATTGAGTTCGTTCAGCCTGGAAAAGACAAGTCTTTTAGGTAACCGAAATGTGGCTTTCCGGTACCTGCAGGGAGCCTACAAGAAAAATGGAGAGATACTTTATCCAGTACCATGTAGTGACAGGAGAAAAGGCAATGGATTCAAACTGAAAGAGGTCAGGTTTAGATTAGATATTTGTGAAAAAAATTCTTTACTGTGAGGGTGGTGAGGCACTCGAACACATTGCCTAGAGAAAATGTGGATGCCCCATCCCCGGATGTGTTCAAGGCCAGGCTGATTTGAAGAACCTATTCTAGTGGACGGTGTCCCTGGCCATGGCAGAGGGGTTAGACCTAGGCAATCTTTAAAGACCCTTCCAACCCAAACCATTTTATGATTCCATGATTCTATGAAAAGGAATAGCACGGCAAAGAGAGGATAAAAAAAGAAAAGGAAGCAGTGGACAAAATCCATAGACAGAGACAGAGGTGGAAAATCATATTGGTGACAAAAAATAACAGAGGCCCATCTGTTGTACACAGTGGTGTATTTTACTTATTTTTTCTTCTGTGTACTTGATCATTTATTATGACAATTACTTTGTATAAAGACACTTGAAAATACTGGGATCTCCTACCACTTGCCCACATGAATTCTGCCAGATTCCCATTATTGGCTCCTATAGGAAAGGCAGTGCAAAAGTGTAGCCTAGTGCCTTAACACAGCGTTTGTTTTCCCCTTGAGTTAACACAGACAGGAATAATTGCTGTGAGATTGAAGCTTTGCCTGAAGTATAAGATTACACTGGTGATACTTTGCTCAGAATTCTTTCAGGCATCCATGAAGAGCCTGCTCTATACACACCAATAATTTTGCCTTTCAAAAATACTACCTTTTTTTTTTTTAATATTAGATTGTTAACCTTATCATTGCATGGTAGGCTTATTATTACTACAAGATGTGACTTGGAGTTCTCATCAGCCACTACTTAGGAGAGTGCCTACATCATGAGTGTTTTCAGTGCATTAGAAAAGGCACTTCTGAATTTCAAGGCTGTTATCCTACTTTTGGTGTCAACTGCTTTTCCCTGTGTATAAGAGAGGAATTGAGGGATTGAGGGCCTACCTAAGGTGTATAAGATGCCCACAGAAAATTGTGGGGACACTTGAGTCTACAATGATTAGAGCTAGATAATTGAGTTCCCAGTAAGGAGAAGTATAGGATGCTATTTTCCCAAACACCTGGTTTAGCCTACATAATACCCTCTCTGAAGTGGAACAAGCAAGGCTCACCAGAAGTTCATTGCACTGACACTACCAATACTGCTCTGTTTGTTGACCATATTATTGCAGCACTAGTGAAATGTTAGATCTTTTTTTTCAGGGAGTGTTCCTTTTATATGAACTTACAGTTCACACAGTGCTCAAGTTATTGAGATCTGAATATGGAGGAGAGTTATGGAGACAGAGCAGGAGTTCTGAGTTTTGGAGATACTCATTAAATACTCTAAGAAACCTCTTGGCATTAGCTGAGCTTCAGTCTACTTGAGAGTACTAGATCATGTGGCATTCTCAAGTATGAGTAGTAAAATCTGCTTGGTTTTTTGCACAGAACCTTTTGTCATGCACTTCCTGGAAAGACAGCACAAAAATGTAACTGTAATGTCTACTCTTTGTTGAGTTGGACCACGGAAAGCACTCCTGATGCAGCACAAAGACTTTTAGGATGGAGGCCAAGATAATTACATGATGTAATTTTGTCTTTCAAGAGCTGGTGCTCGTTCTAACAAAATGTCAATAAAGTTTATTTTCCTTCAAAACAGACTTTATCATAGAGCAGGAGACATGCAGAGTTCAGTGTTGGTAGCTGTGACACTGTAGGCCTGGCAGAGCTCTGCAGCCTTTGATTCTCCTGAAATCACTATGTGTCAGATGCTTTCGAAATAAGCAAAGGTGACTGTGTCACTCAGTGGTCTAAAGCTGGTGCCAAGAGTAGTTGTAAGACTATCAGCCAGTGAAATAGCCCTCACTCAAGATCTGTTCTTCTCATTCAGCTGCTGGCTGCTATTTAAGATGATCTTTTCTACTGAATTCCTTATGGAACTCTAAAGCAATATTGAAATATCAAATGCTTTCCTGTACTGGTGAATGACTATGGAGAATGGTGTGGAATTTTTCCACATTGATAAATATTCAACTTTGAATTCAAGTTCTTTTAAAAAGCAGTACTTCTGAACATTATGTGAAGTTTTTTGGTAAATGTTTCACATTAGATATAACTGATCGTATTATAACTATTCTGACCTAATCTTTATGGTTCTTGACTAAGCCTAAGCCTTTAGGAATTCTCTGTAGGGAAAGCTCTCAAAGTAAGGCAAATTGAACTGGATTAGATATTTTATTTTTAGAAAAGCAATTGTGATTATAAACATTTTAATAACAGAGGTATAGACCTCTGCTGTGTATTAATTCTAAGGGACATAGTTTCTAACTGCATCCTTTCCAAAACCAGCTGGGTTATGGCTTGCCAGTATTTCCATTTCCCTCTAAATTTGTATTTCTCTTTCTGTAAATATCTGGCTATTTATGCACATGTACACTTCCACACTGATGGGGAAACCTTATGCTTCCCCTTGTGCTTCTTCCTTGTCCTTAAGGTGACCTTAATTTGACCTCCTCCAATTAAATTATGTTTTCTAATACATAATAATGTTCCATACTGCTATAGGGCTGTATATTTAGCAGATGTAAACTGTAATGGCCATAGTGAATTTCCTTGTCTGTCTATACAAACTGAGGATGCAAACCACTGTATTTAGATGGTTATCCCATACATGGGTAAGATATATGATGAAAGGGCAAGCTGGAGACCTAATTGTGTATTAAACTGGTCATTGGGACTGAAAAAAATTGACTGGAAAATAATATAGATAAAATGTATGCTTGTTGGAAATGAAGAAATTAATGTGATTAATTGTATCCAGAGCTCTATTAGGGCATATTATAAATTGTATTTCAATATTTTGAAATAGGGTAAATTCATAAAGTGGATAACAATTGCTAAACAACTGCAAACTTTTCTGTTGTATCTTCCAATAAATCTGCATAACAATAAGACTCCATATTCAATGGAGTAGGGAAATAGATTTTTCTGGATGACTTTAATGAATTTTACAAATGCACGTATTCAAACATGCTGTAATACAAAGATATCTGAGGCTGTCTGAAGGTGGTGCAAGGGAGAATGTCATATTTTTTCAATTAAAATAATATGCTTTTACTGTTGTTCTGTTATTTAGCTCAGTATTGTCTAATAAGCACATACAGTACTCCCAGAGCATCTTTTCTTGTTATATTCTGTTTTTTCTCTTCTGCTTCAGTTTATTTAAGTGAAATTTGATTTTTGTGCCTGTCTACTTGTAATGTAATGATACAGCCAACAAAATACTGTCTAAGAATGTAATTTCTTGCAGGTATATGTGTCTAGGTGTTTTTAGATATCATCTTCACATAGGCTGTTTTCAAATTTTCTAATAGAATAATCCATATTCCTGAAACAGGAATGAAAATGGAGTGTGCAGTCATGGAATTTGGTCAAATATTTTTTTGCTTGAATGAAGAAGATTTGATGATCTTCAAGACCATTGAATTATTTCAGATTCTGTGATATTTAGTTTTCCATGGGCTCCAGGCCTACAACCCTGACATACTGAGGCTGCCCTTTGCAAATACAGAATGCTTTGGAAGGTTCTTTACCCTAGCTGTGTAGATCAGGGCCAAAAATAGTGGGGTGATGGGAATCCAAAAACTAAACTGGCTCCCAATTTTATAATCACAAACATATGCATACATCTTCCTTGCCTGTGAC
This sequence comes from Oxyruncus cristatus, assembly GCA_013399855.1. NCBI lineage: Eukaryota > Metazoa > Chordata > Aves > Passeriformes > Cotingidae > Oxyruncus > Oxyruncus cristatus. Next base: position 364,813 of record VXAY01004954.1, read on the forward strand.
GGTCCAACTTACAGTAAATAACAGCAGAACTTTTCTGCCAGCTTTCTGCAATCTCTTCCAGCATTTCCTTCTCTGAACTGTAGTAGTTGTGTGAAAGGGTAAGAAAAAGAGGGAACACAGCAGTCAGAGTGTTTCACTGAAATGTAGAGAGGATGAGGTATGAAGCCAAGGAAAGTGAAAGAATATTACAGTATGAATGTACAGGTGGCAATACAAAACAGATTGTAGTATATATGTTTAAAGTGTTTTCTTACTTACACTAGTTAGTTTTTACATAATCTTCAGTGGAACAGAAGACAGTGTAGAATTCATTGGTAACCTGTTTTTTTTCAAGCTTTGAAGCAAGAAAACATGGATAATGTAAAACTAAATATTAGAAATGAGTACTACAGTTGGGGCTAATGCACAGTATTTGTCTAAGAAAAATCTGGGGGAGGGTCCATTCACGTAGAGGGAGTCGTTTTTAGAGGTACACCAGAGGATCTGGAAAAAAGCATAGCAAAGAAAATTGGTCAAGGTTCAAGACATTCACAGAAAACAAAATTATACTTGTAATTACACAGTGGATAAGAAGCAGAAGTTGCTTTCCTTGTCACCCTACTGGAAGCATGATTAGATGAGCTCTCCAGATTTTTCTCACTTTGAGGTGTGACTCAAAGTGTTATGCATGTACATTTCTTCAGAAGGAGCCTAAGTTTCTTAGTAGTAGGCCTCTCTCAACCCAATTTCAATACAATGAAAACAAGATGTGACCAGCAGTGTAACACAGACTGTCCTGGAAATTCCACCACTGGTTAAAGCAAAGTTGTGTAACCACGTCGGAAAAAAAATCTGTAACTGCTATGAGGACTTTCTCTAACTGAGGAGTTGTAGCACTTTTCATGTCAACAGCCTTGATGGGATGACTCTAAAGCTGTTTGCGACAAAAGCCTCATGAAGTTTCTTATTTAAAATTCTTTACAGGCTTCAAAAACAACTTGCTGATTGGATATTGTTTAGCTTTGTCCAGCTGAGTTAATAATTGTTCTTAAGTAATTGCTTTTGCTCAGATGAGCTCCTTTTTTGGATAAAGCTCACACAATTTTGTGAGGTTTAGATTCTGGACGCAGTATTAAGCCAGTGTTGGCCTGGAATTGTTCCTCTTGCCTTCTTGTGCATGCTGGCCCAGGAAGGGAATTAAGAGTAGGAACCATTTCAGACTTTCAGACCATCTGAAATTGCTCACTTCATGATTATTTTATTCTATTGCAGAATGTGCTGCCTTCAGTGTCTGGGATAGAAGCAAGAGAGTTATTGCTGAAAAATTTCACTGTGATTTGCAGCATGAAATAATTATGGAGGTGCCTAAAAGCAGATAGGGAAAATTTTTGTCAAATATGCAAAAAATTCAAACAAAATAGGCTCCATTTATTATCTTCTTAAAATTGTTGTCAAAATGCAATTATGCAAATGAGGAGCTGCAATCCCACTGAGTATTTGTTCCATTTTTGACGCATACACTTACTGGATTGAAGCAGTATTTAAAAAAATAGCACACACACACACACACAAAGCCACACAGCTGAATTCAGGGAATGTGAAAGAGCATGAGAAATTCCCATTGGAACCATTCCCATTACATTGCATAAATAAAAGATAGAGAAGTTTTGGGGTGTGCTTACCCTCCTCTATTTTTCAGAGAATGCTAAGTGTGGGGTATGAAGCATTGCTGAGGCACTCAGCATCACCTCTTCTTTCCTGATTTCTGCCTTGTTTCCCCTTTCATACCCACCAGCTTTCTCTCTCTTCCCTCACTCTTCCACAAAAGATTTCCAGCAGAGAGCAGCTGGTGCCTCGTTTTGGCTGCTTTCCCCAGATACTGGGGGCTTTCACTAGAAATCAATGGCTGCTTATTTTCCCCAGTACTGTGTTTTTTATGTGTAGACTGACATGGCCTCAACCATACTGACCCATTCTGCTGAGCTGTTTCCATTCAGACGTGCCTCTTTACAAATAGCGGAAATTAGTAAAGGGCCAGTGTCAAACTGCTTGTCACATCTTGTTTTCAATCTGTTGAAATCAGGTTTATAGTGTCCTATTCAGAAGCCTAGGCTGCTTTTGAATGCACACAATGCATTTCAGGCGTTCCATCAGGCGATAAATGCAGAACCTCACATTGCTATTAAAAAATAATCATAATGATTAGTCTTTTGAATTTTCTGAAGTAACTTATTTGCTTGGAATTTGTTGTCTTAATTGCACTACGCCACTTGTTCATAGATATTCATCTCCATAAGATGTATAATCATTCCTAGCTGATCTGTCAGTGTAGCAGTTGTACCATGTGAATAAGTTCTCCCATTGATTTAGCAGTAATGAATGAACGAGTAAGTGAATGAATGAATAATCAGAGAATTGCTAGAATGGATGCAGTAAACCTGAGCTACTTGTATTCTCTTCAGTTTCTAGGACCTCCTGTCAAATATAGTTTTGGTTTTTACCTACACCTAATGAGCAACCATGCTAGAATCTCAATGAGGCTCAATATTTCTGGAGTTACGCTAGGTATTATGTTTTACTTCAAAAAGAAGAAGAAACTTTTCTAAAATGCTTATAACCTTAAAACTTCATAGAAAGATATATTTTTTATGGCATTTCTCAGGACTTTTTTTCTGCAGTTTAGCAATAGATTATTGGTATAAAGTTATCTAAGCATAAAAGAAAACCTTATCACAACCTTTAGAACAGACAACAATTTTAGTTCGACTCACTTGAAAGTCTTCACACTTGCCAAGGATTCTATCCTTGATGAGTGAAAATGCTTTGGGTGTTTAATGACATTCAGTTGCCAAATAATAAAGCTATTGAAATAGCATATGCAAATGCACACTGTGTGATTTTCCACTAATTTTTAACAGTATGCAGAGGTTTAGAGCTCCAGATACAAGCATGACTCTCTACATGCTCTAAAGCAGCTGCTGTCATGTACTTGTGAGAACTTTCAAAGGGTTACCCTAGGAATACTTATTTGAATCTCAATATGTGTTTATTCAAATGAACAGCCAGCCACAATTTTCCCTTTTCTTTGAAAAGAGGAGAAATGAAATGGGATTGTCAAAACCCCACAGAACCTCACTGCTACAGTGGAAGGGAAGTTAACAGAAAAAAACCCAAATATTCTGTAGTACATAGCACCCAAAACGGCTGAAATTCTTCATTCAGTTCCAATATTCAGTAACTGTCAAGTTCTTAGGCCTAATTGCAAGGAATGAAGCTGTCTGTGTCGAAGCCAGTAAGGGGCTTCATCTGCTAAGTGGGGTCCAACAGTTAACACCATGAACTGTGTGTTCTTGGAATCAGATCTTGGAGTATTTTTGTCTATGGGGACATTAGTAAGGATAGAGATTTCTTGTAGACTGAATTCTTACTCCCTGTACGTGAGCCTATTATCTTTAGTTTGGGTGTGTAGACACTGCAGGACCTGCACAGTTCAGCAACCTGTTCTCCTTCTTTCCCCAAAACAACTGCTTTTGTAGATCTGAAAGTTTATAGAGAAAAGATTGGTAGGGAAAATGCATTCTTGTCTTACAGACTGGCAGGATGATTGTTAAGTATGAATTAGACTAACTAGTGGGTTAACTCTAAGCTAGAAAATAAAAATAAATACCACACAGCTTCGATGATGTGGTATATAATTTCTTGAGTATATTCTAATGTCAGTTGTTATCTTATCCCTTAAATCTCATGGAACTGTGCTATGGCCAAACTCCATTAATCAATGGTCTGACTTATGTTTAGAGAAGTTTTTCTCATGCTTTCCGTATATGACATTTTGAATTGTGGCCTTAATCCACTAAGTTCAGTCCATTTTTTCAAGTTAACTAGATGCAAAGCCAAGAAATAACATATCACATCTTTCAAATGCAAGGATGTTTTTGTCCAGAGCTTCAGATCTTTCCATTTAAAACAGTTTTCATAAAATAATTTTCATGGAGGCCCAAAAAGCTTATTTTTTCTTTACATTACACCTTAAAAACCTGTATTTTCTTTCTGAATCTCTTTGTCTTGTGAAAAGAAATATTCATTGAAGTCATTGTAGGTCTACAGAAAGGTATATGGGCAAGCTGTTCAGAGTACTGTTTCTTACCTGGCCTGTGGAATGGGGAATCTTGAGCTCTCGTTGTGAAAGACTGGCATTGGAGGTTGAATTTTACACACCAAAAATGTCTTGAAAAATGAAATGTTTCCCTTTATAAGAGTTTTTATTCTTTTCTTTATTTGAAAAGGCACTTTTTTCCACTTTTGCCAACTGTTTTCAAGACTTGAGAATGTCTGGATCTTGGTCTAAGAAAACCCTGTTGAGAATATGGCTTTGTTCAGTGATTTTTAAAAAATCTCTTTTAAATATTATTTCTTTGTTATGAAGGGGGGAAAAAAAGGTCCCAAAAGAAAAAAAAAAGAACAGTTAGGCAAGTATTTGTTTCCCTCCTTGGTCACCTTCAGTATAAGACAGAAAGTATTGAGAGCAGAGGAGAGGGATAAAAAGAAAGGACTATTTGGATAGAGTAGAAACAGGACCTGATACAAAAGGACTGAATGCCAATGACATTATATCAGCTCTTCATTTTGGCAGAGAATTTATAAGGCAAATCTTGGAAGAAATAGGCATAGCTGTCTAATACTTTTTCTTCTTTTTATTTCTTAATTAAGAAGGTGACATCTGAACCCAGACTTATGGGAGAAACTATATAAAAATTTTCTGGGTTTAATTGTTGTTTCTAGAAAAGAAAATAAAATCTAAGCTTGACTAAGAAAAAATTAATGTTTTCAAAATTTTTAGTAGTTCATGTCATTAAAATGGTTTTGGACATGTAATGATTATTTTTTGACACTGAATTGTTCTACTGACTATTTAAAAGTGCCTTTTTTTTACGCTTTATAAATCAGAAAATACAGTTTTGAAATGAATGTATGAAATCTCATTGTCACAGGAAATGCAAGGATCTTCCATCATTTTGGCTATTCCAAACAGCCAATTTATTCTAATTCAATTTCCAATTCTTCCAGTGTTGCCAAAACTGAGATTTGAAAGAAACATTAACTCATTAGGCATATTTACAGCCATCTCAAATTAAAAGTTCCAACCAGAACTTGCTGTGTCTTAAGAGAAGCCAGTTACATGCACTTGACAGTGTGCAGTGTCATATTCAGGGAAAGGAACAGCATGTCTCTCCTTACATCCAATGCAGTCAATTCTGTAATATCCTACACATGATGAAGGACAAAAGCCATCCTTAATGACTGGGGGACATAAAATGAAATGCTGATTATTCCTTTTTATGACCTCTATGACTGCCAGCGAGTGTGTACACAGTAATTAAATGAGTGAAAAAATATTTCTCATATGCTTACAAGCAGAGATCTCAGGCATGGAGTACTTTAATAACCAACAGGTATTAAGGATACATATCAGGCATATAAAGCCATGGATGGTTTGGGGGACTGCATAGAAGCAGAGAAAGAACCAGTATAGAGACCAAATCTGTGAGTGTAGAATGTAAAGAAAATATAAGAAGGTCTGTGTGTTGCAGTTTGGAACAATAATTTATTCCTGGAAAATACCGATGTCTGGCATTTTTATACAGCATACCTGTTTTGTCTTTTTTAGTACTGTTTTGTTATAGTCAGAAAAATGAAACTACTTTACTATATTCAGAAACAATTCAACAATTCCAGAGGGTACTAATACACATACTTTTACCCCAAACAATATATCAAAAAGGCACTTCAAACACAATAGCAAATTGAGTGATGAGGAGTGTATCAAACCAGAATAATTGGCCCTGAAGATCACAATTTAAAAGTGGATGGCAAATGCCCTTGGGTAAAAACAGCATAGAGCTCTTTCTCTCCACAAAGAACTGTCAGCAGCGATACAGATTTCCAGAACACTGAACAAAAAATTTTGCATGTTATTTCCTTTCACTGCTTTCAATAAGTAGGGGATACAGAAACTGTAATGTTATATATATGACTCTTAGTAATGAAGGATGTTAAATTAATGATGTGCATAGAAGCATTAATTTATTCTCTTTCCAACAACCTTTTCAGTGTGATCCTCCAATAGGTTACATGGCAATAGTGATATGCTTCAAGCAAAGTATTACAGCTACAGGTTGAATTTTAAGACAACTAACCTCTTCCACCTCTATGTAGGCTAATAACAGCAACTACCTCTTCTACAGCACCTTGCTCTCCAGAAGCATGGGACTTTCTGAGCATTTAGAATTCTGAAGAAACTGTGTATGTGCTGCATTCTTATGTGTGTGTGTTGCAGACATGCAAATACTTTGTGATTAGAAGTCCTTTCATCACGTTTAAAGTCTGTATTGACACAATAATGGGATAGCATATGTGATGCAGATCTGCATGCTAGAAAGTCTGGTTATATTACAGGGAAGATATACATAAGATGCTTCATGATTTCACTTTAGTAAAACTTCTGTAATAATGCTGAAAACACTCTTCCAGGGACAGAAACCATGTTTTCGAACTCCAGAGTTTTAGGAGTCACTTTTTTGTAATTTCTATGCTCTTATAGTACAAGTGTAGAAGGGCATAGTGTTAGAAATAAGACTTTAAGAGACAATAAGAAGTTATGTGAGCCTGCTTTTAAGGCTTCATAAATGTCTGCAAATCCTACTGGGTTTCTTGTTCTTTATCTTGATACCCTGACATGAGAAAGCATCATTATTGAAGCAAACATTTACGTGGTCAAGAGTCACTTAAATATTTTCTGAATGTACATGAAAAGAAGTATGCTTAACATTAGGGCCAATAGACATCAGAGTTCACCTAAGTTTTATTATACAATATAAAAATTTAATTGATACCACTGTGTTACAATGAGAAATCTGTTGATTTGTGCTTATCCTCAGTTTCTGTAGACGCCCTAAAGGCTAAAAATATGTTTTCTGCTTCAACCAAATGCTCAAAATCTTTTAAGATCATCTTCTTGTATTTGGGCAGCTTGCTTTTCTTAGGGCAGGTACTCTTAATCCATATTAATCTATTGACAAATCAAAAGAGAACAAAAACACAAAAAAAAAAAAAAA